>JAODUI010000023.1:2347932-2428214 GCA_027563995.1 Papilio gigon
GTCATACCTAGGTTTATCTAAAATGATGAATGTGCATTCTGAAAACAAAGTCATGATTAATTGTTTAATTGTTACAAGTCGTAAATTATACACAAACAAAACTTTCAATTCAACATACTGTCATTATCTTCTTGCCAAGTTGTTTGCATTTTATACTCCTCTTCTAAACTCAAAGGCTCCGATGCAGTAAGTTTTTGCAACTCTTCTGACCTCATCCATGTATGATATCTGAATTTGAAAATAGACTTTAAAAGACTATTTACAAAGAAAACAGGGTGTATTCGATAACAGAGTGAAATATACATTACGTACTTAGGAACATGATACTTTCTGTAAGGTACAAGAATAGTATTTTCCCCTACAACTTTTGTATTGTAATTTAACCTCATTTTAAAAACCATAAATAAATTGGAGATAAATAAAAAATGAGAGGTTACTTTCAGAGATTCACAAAAATAGTAGCATTTGTATTATAAAATTATGTAATTGCAAATTTACAGCAATATGAATTTGTTTGTTTTTCTCCATCGAGGTTTTCCAAGTTTCTGTAATTGTTGCTTGTTTATTTCGTGTTGATGACACTTGACGTTGACATATTTACATTTACAAATTGGTCTAATGTCACAATCGAGTTGTCAGTTGAATATGTTGACGTTTTATTAAAACTTTACAGTACCACTTTACTACTTTTAATGCCTAAATCATAATTTTTTATATTGGAAAACTACATTTTTAAACCACTTACAACGAATTACAAGCACAAAATTACTGATAAAACTAAAATAAAATTGGAAGCTAAGTTAAAAAGTTTAAAGTACCTGCGAAACTTACCTGCGACCAGTTATATTTGCTCTTTGGCTTTCTGCCACACCTATTTACGTTCTTGTTCTTGACACTGACACATACTTATGTCCCGATTTTGTTTAACTGTTTTGTAAATTAAAATTTGAACTAGTCTAAGAAACAAGATGTTTTTAAGACTACACGTTCTGTAATTAATTTCAATTAATGCTTTAAAGTATTTTAGATGGTAATTTGTAGCCATAACAAGCTGAATGTTATCAAATCTCGGAAACTGATAAACCTTATCTTAGCTCTATCACTTGTACCCATTTAGTTGATCTAAAAAGAAGTGGGTGCAGTAGGTGCTTGTAACCTGTTAAATTAAGAGAGAACAATGAATCAATTTGAGACAGAAAGACGACTCTGCTGGAGTTATGGTCTCTTAGCTATTTTACTTTCGATATCTGTTGTGTGTATTGCAATTCCTTACAATCATTGGCGTACAACTCTTGACGTATGCCCAGGTGGATATTTTGAGAATACCAACTGTGGATGCATCTTTTATGGTATAAGCACATTCCAAAATTTCAACGGTGGCCACAATTCCTACTGCTTATATGCCGTATTTGCTCCATTGCCAATTATAGTGTATGCTATTGTGATGGCCTCATTCCACATGTACAGAGTTTGCATCAACAATGTTGGACAATATGAAGGAGAGAAATCCACAACTGTCGAAGAAATGTAAGTGTTTATAATAACTTGTGTAATAAATGTCTTGGTAAAAAAATCTATATGATTAAAGTAGATTGAATGTAATATGGGAATTTCAACATAGATGTTTTAAGATATTTTTGTGTGAGTCATGTATGTATCATAATTGACAATTTCAGAGAAGGGGAGACAATAGTGGTGTCTTCTCGAGCGAGAATATCTCAGCGTAATGATGCTGTCATTTATTGTTGGATACCGACATCTTGTATAGCTGCACTGTTTGCAGTTTACAACCTGGTTCATGCTGCCATTATAACTGACGGATTTTTAAAAACCTGCATGCAATACCGAGGATATTTAGTCCGTGTAAGTTATTTAACTTAAATTCCAAGACACAATACAAACTTATTCTATTTAAAATCAAAATGAAAATCCACTTTATATTATTAAAAAATTGTAAACAGTTACGAGAAAAGTAATAAATTGACATAGCTGCTCAAAAAAAATTATTACGTTTTCTATGTTTTACAGAACCTCAGAGCTGTTGGTGACCAGGCCACTGCCATACATTTCCGGCTCAGTTGTCAGGCAATATTTGACTTTATGGACTACATACAGAAAAACGCACTGAACGGTCGTCGCGGAGATTTCATCAACACAGGACTGGCGTTGCAGTTGGCTTTAATTGCTTCTTGGTTATCAGTTTGTTTATGGATAGCTGTTACTGTTATGACTTCTATAAGGGCGTACAGGGAAAGAGATGTCCTGACTTGTTGTGGGAAATAAAATTACGTTTATTTTTGCACTTGAAAACAATTATAGTGTTGAATGGTAATACCAATGTATTGGAAGTTTTATATCAATTTTAAACTTGTTCAGAATTTTATATAATGACATTTAAATATGGCACTTTATATTCGTGAATAGAATATTAAGATATATAATGTGGCATTCTGACTTCAGACTGCACGCAAAGTATTATTTACTTTTAAAAGATTTTTATATTAATGTAATAAATTTTTTTGTCACATATTTGATGCAAACCAACAAAGCTTGTTCTAGTATGTACTGAATCAGTTGTGTGGTAGTCAGAGAACAAACATACATATTTTTATATATTGGTTTTACAAGTAAATAACTTTAACAAAGTAAGACTGATGAGAGTTGTATCCCGCCCAGTAATACATATATAGTGTAAGTACAGAGACAATCCACTAGGCTTAGAGGTCCTTGTTTTGACTACACTTGACCACTTTACTAATAATCTTTAATTGTTGCGTTAATTTTTATTTAATGCCAATGTTTTAGGAGCTTCCTAATTGTATTCTAACATTCCATTTATAATTTTAATTTTGCCTTGTTGCCTTACAGATAAGTATATCTAATGGAACCACTTTTCTTTAAGAATTTGTTTTCCTTTTAATTTTTAAATGTTGCTTTCTATGTCAGATTGGTATTTCATACATTATAATTAAAAAAATATAAATTGATTATTTTATGTAATAGTGCGGACATTTTATGTTGTTTGTTTTAATTTTTTTTAGCAACGCAAATCCGTCTATTAATACTAAGAAGGTTTTTTTTAAATAAGTTTAAAACAGTTTTTTGAAAAAAAAAAAAAATTTTTTTTGTAAATTCGTGGAGTTTAACCATTATATTGACATATGTAATTTAGCTGTATAGATAGGCTTTTAAGTGTGCCGTCCAAGTGATAGTGTATTTTTTAAATATATTTTAAGTTTAATAGAAATATAAATTTTACTATTTGAATGGCGCTACTTTACATCGAATTACGTAATTTCTTTGTATTCAAAAATATGTATATTATTAATTATAAATGATACATAGAAAATGAATTCTTTTAATTTATATTACGTACCAAATTAAATATTCTATATTAATAAATAAAAACTAATTTATCAACACATAGAATATATTAACATCACAACACTACCTCGGTACACTGTACACAACAACAATTAATCTTATGGAATATCTTACATTTTTTTTTATATTTCACATTAATATAATATTTCAAATGCTTCAATTGACTACATAAAATAAAAAATGGACAAGTATTTTAAGGTATACATGAGTAATTCAAAAAATGTTTTTAAAAATTGTACACAAATTAAAATTACATTAGGTTTTTTTTATATATTACAGAAGAATGTTAACAACAGTTAACAGTTATGTTCACTTTGAATTGTTTTCAATTTATTAAAAACACAATAAAAATGATACAAAGTTCACACATTCAGTCGGTACATGTTTCCATATAAAATAATGTTTTCGCATCTCTTAAACATTTCAACATACAAAATTATATTCTTATTATAATATCACTTTTATTGACGTTCAAATGTAAAAAAAATATATTAGATATAAAAAAAAGCTACACAATATTTTTAATGAAAAATTAATCAAATTTTACATATTATTTAAGATTTTTTTTTATAAATTTGTAAAGTATAGTAATTTTTTCGGATTCTGCAATATTTAAGTGACTGTAATATTTTTATTAAAAAAAAATAACGCAGTAGTGACATTTAAAATGAAATCCCTGTACGATCAAATAATATGAATAAAAACGTACGCAAAGCTTATTTAGTCAAATTGTACGTATATTTCGTCAGATCATATTTGAAAGCTTATTTTTTTTAACAGACAAAATCTTGAAGTAAATATCAAGGCCTTTATAAATATAGATTATAAATTTAAAAAAAAAGTCACGTCATATTTACGGTGGTAACAATCATTACAATATGGCACCATATATTAAAGATAGTACAGAAGACTGCAAGATATATTCGATAAAAAGTGAACAACATTCATAGCTAGCCTACCTTTATCAAAATATAGCTCGAGTGTTACTATAACTATAATAATATGAATAGAATATCATCATCGTCATCATCAGCCCTTTTCTGCTCACTGTTGGACATAGGCCTTTCCCAGTGCCTTCCACAGTATGCAGTCCTACATACTGTGAAACGCATTGGGAAGGCTTATGCATCCAAATTGAATATGAGAATATAATTTACTTGTTTATAACATTACATTTAAATATAGAAGCTAAAGATTGGTTTAAAAAAAATAAACCCGAAGAAAATGCGAGTCGAACAAAGCCTAACCCGTCAGTTCATTTAAGCTGTCACAATGGAAATAACATACATGTGAACACCTATATAGATAAAATCCGTGCAACACATATAAGTGAACGATATAGCTTACAATTTACTTTGGCTACATCAAACATACCTCTAGCATATCGGAGAGATATATTCAGTTTTGACATTCCTCCATCCAATCATTCGGGACCAAAGTGTCAATGTGCTGAATGAACTGATTGTAAGTGCAGGGATCATCACAGAACGGCATATTCAGTTCCATAGGGACTTCCACTTTTGTATTGTTACGATAGAATAACTGAAACAGAGAAGTAACTCATAGTTATACATCACTTCTATATAAACCACAAAACTAGCAAGCGGTAAAGCAATAGCTTATTCTTCGTAAAAAAAAATTAAAAAAAAGTTTTTGGCCATAGGACAAAATATGTTTATTTCATTAAATGCTTTAACTAAAACTTCACTCCTTTCCTGTTTTCAGTTTTACGTTAAGATTCAAAATACTTACCTTTACAAAAAATGTGTCCTGTTCTACCTCCTCGTGCAGCTCGAGAACAAGACTGGCTCCATACTCGGGTTCTAACAGCTCGGTGTACCCGAGCGCGCGCCACAGTGCCACCACGTTCACGTCATGCCCCGAATAAACGTAAAGTGAACGGTCCAAATTTGTGTGACCGACACTGTCTTGTAAATTCATTTTTATTTCATTTAGAAATGGACCTGTAAAATTATATGGATGGAATATTGTAATAACAATGACATTTTTAAAAATTAAATAAATTGAACACTTGCTTCACAGGCAGTATAATGGATAACAATTTCATACCAAGATTATAAAGAAAAAACATTTAAATGTCTTATTGTAATGAATGAATTCAAAAGCACTTATTTAAAAAAAAATCCTGTTAGAAAGAAACATTGGTGTGTACCGTAATTTTTAATTCCGCGCAACGTTGCGAGCACAGAGCTAGTGCATTTATGGCTTTTGTCACTAATCTAAAGCATTAAGGATGAAACGGTTTGTTTATAATTAAATAAACAAAATATGACATTTTGTATATAGCATAAATACAAAGAAAAAATAATATTTACTTACCAACTTTCAGCCTTTGTAAAGTTTGATTGTATGATAACAGAGCCAAGCTGAGCATAAATGGATTACGCATTTTATTGGGAAATACATTCTTTGTCCAATCAGGGAGTTTCAGTCCCGCTTCCTGTTGTGTTTGCAGTGTACTGTACAGGAAATCTACGTTTAACACGCTACGCATAGTCTGATTCGTGTGTTTACTGAGATAATCAAATAGCTCTGAAAACTTTGGATCGGCATTTGTCTCATCTAACAATTCTTTATACATTGATTTCCACACTTTGCATGGTTTCGTTTGTGCAACTATCTGGAAGGGAAACATTGTTTTATGATTAAAGTTTTGCCATGTAACACCCAATCTAATTAATATGTGGTGATTACAGCAATGTAGTATAAAAATTATTATACTCAATTTATGGAATAATATTTTATTTTTGTCTTAATTTCTGTATGTATTTTTAAAGTTATGTTTTAGACTTAGATCCACAAATAAAACTTTAATATCTTTGCTAACTTATATGTTAAAAAATGGAATGAGGACTAAAAAGGGGGATATGGATGATTGGAGAAGCAGGTATAACGCCCAGCAAACTTCTTGAACAAAAAGCGGCGAGCAAGGGTTGGCTGATTAACCAATAGCAAGGTCGATATGCACTCACGTCCCTCCAAATATATCGAAAAATCAACTACTGTGCAACTAAATATTTTGTTCAAGATGTTTACCGGCTGCTATACGTTAGTTATTCATAATAATGTATTTTATATAATCATGTTTTATATGTATATTGATCATCTTACATCATCCAAATCCTTAGGCAGGGAATGAACAGGTATGGGTTGCCAGGGTAGTTCAGGATGCCACATCTGCCGGTCCGATGGTGGGTAAAGACCAGCAAGGAAAGTGTATGCACTCATCAAGCACCGAGACTTGTCACTGCTCTTTACAAAGACATCTTTTTCATAATACTCTTCAGGGATAAAGTTAGCATAGTAGTTTCGGTATTTTTTGCCCAACTCATATAGTTGTAGTTTCCCAGTCTAAAAAGTATTAAACATTAAATATTTTTGTAAATCATTGATGTTAAACCATCAAAGGTGCTGGAACGCCTACTACAAACAATTGTTAATTTCTAAATTCTGAGCTAAAGTTTACTTTGACGGTAAACTAAATTATACTCACATTTGTCAAACTTCCAAGTCCATCGGGCCATTGATAATTCTTAAATGGATCACTTTTATAACTTGATACTGGAGTTCTAGCCCCATGACGAAATAGCTATAAGTGATTTTCAATTGTTTATAATGTTTTATATAAATAAACTTTATCTTATATCAGTATAAAGAATTACAACAGTTGAACTGACATTTTAATTATTAGTTGTTAACTTTAGGTAAGAATGATAAATACTTATATACATTTACGGTATAAGGCTGGGAATTTATCATTATTGGACATTCACTTTACAGAGGTAAATAAATGGGTTTGAATCCGTTCTACGAATACTTACAACAATTACTAATCGCAAGGTTTTAGATTCATAGGGTAGTGTTTCGCTCAAGACGCAGTATCCTAACAAACAACTAAGCACAGCTAATCCTAGCACAATAACAGCAACTGTGTGTGATTTCTTTGGCATTGGTTGGCAAGTTGTTTGCTTCAAGGTAGACGATGATTGTCGTCGCCATGTATGTTCTTCTTTATCGAACTCCATTTCGAATTGTTAATAATGTTATTCTAATCTTACTGGATTTGTTTTATTTTCATAGGGTTACATGATTACATGGTAATGAACAAAATTTAAAACAAAACTCTGCTGTGTATAAAGAGATAAGATAAAATTGGTTGACATTTGACATCTAGTGTTTTTTTTTATCAGGTAGGTACTGGGTAGATAGCAGAATAACATTTCGTGGGTTGCCAGTTTCTTAACCTTATAATTATATTGTTTACATTGTGAACTTAAAAATTGACTATATGTTATGGAAACAATAATTAAAAAAAAACTACATTCAATAGTATATATGTATTTATTTCGATAACATGTTTTAAAACAATTTTTACATCATTAAAGCGGACGTTAATTTTATAAGTCATCTTAGTTTAAATTGGAAGGAATTTTTCTTAGCCAATAAAAACAATCATTTCATATAAACAAGTATAAAAACAGTTTTGTATATGTATTAATAGTTAACTAGAATGTTAAGAGTGATAACAAATATCTCCTAAGTAAATATAATTACACTTATTTCTTTAGGTAGGAAAGGAAAACCTTCCTTAGGTAAATAGAAAACGTGTATATGTAACTGTAACAATTGAAAACTGAAAATACATAAAATTAAACGTAGCAAAAAGATTAAGAAAATTATGCAAGCATCAAAAAATGTTTGTAGTAATTTATGAGAATATGGTGTAAACTCAGATAACATCACTTGAAGGACCAAGCCATTTGGGTGAACATTTAAGTATTGCTTGCTTTTTCTCTCGAGTCCTTCGAGCATATTCGTAAAAAAATTGCGTCACCATGTGTGACGTTATATGGAGTTTACACTCTAATTATTACTTAAAACCTATGTTATACATTCATAAAAACATGATTAGTAAAAATAGCAAATAATTACATAAGAAATCAAAAATTAGTTTTTGTTCTTAACGCCTTCATCCTTTGCTGTGAACGGATTGTAGTCCTGAAGGCCGACCAGATCCACGGACATGGTCCAAAGCTTCTTTGCAGACTCGTCATTTAAACCATTGCGATGTGGTGGGGTCGCGACACAATCACTGTCAAGAAATTATTAATTTACAAAGGTTCATTCAGGTCATTTTACAAAAAAAAAACTACTAAGAAGGAGGAGTGAGCTGTACTTTTTACTCTACAACACATTAAAGAAAAAACAACTATGTCCATTAAATACAACACAAATTATAAATCACGTCTAAACAATCTATGTAATTACATCTCCATAAGGCTGTAATCACACACTTATTAAAAACAGATTATCAATGATTTGAATATAATAACTCATTTCTATTGAACATGACTGTACTACAAGTTTTATTATACATTGTCATTCCGTCATAAACTAACATCGACTAAGTCAGGGAATTTAAAAAAAACTATGAAAAAGGGCTAGACTTAGCTAAATAATTTTTGACAAATTCTATACATTACGTTGCTGTAATATGATTTGAAAAATATATTTTTTTTAAAATGTGAATATGGCAAACAATATAGATCCACACTATTCATTAATAAATGCATTGCCGGTATTTCAGAAAGTGGTACACTCACTTCTTAAAGGACTGTCGTATTTTTAACACAATACATTGTTATAAAGTACAATATGAACATTTTTAAATATAGATAATCACTATACCTGTAATATAATCCAGTTTCATTAGCACATTTCTCATCTACAGAACAATATATTGTGGTTTGTGCTCCAAGTTCAGGAGATTTCATGAATGCTCCAAGCAAAAGACCAAATAGTGTCCTAGCTCCCCAGAACAATGTGTCATTCAAGTGACGACCAAGCTCAGTTTTAATAACTCCGGGGTGAAGACTGTATGTATTAATACCTTCTATATTATGTTCCTGTAATTAAAATTTAGAATCAAAGTTTTTTTTATGCATAGAGCATTCAGTTAAAAGAATTAGCCGTGTACAATATATAGCTAGTGAATGGAAATAAATAATACACATAATTTTAGAATGAATAAGTCAAGAGATTTCTTCAATTTTTAAACCATACAAATAACGAAAAAAAAATGATGAAACGGATCAGGTGGCGACATCTTTACTTACAATATTAAATTAAAACCACACTGAAATATCAAAGTAAATTAGATGTTGACCAGTCATTGTAACTTATATGTACCAAATAAAATGTAAATAAAAAAAAACTCACTTTAAGCTTTGTTGCCAATTCTCTAGAGAACAATACATTAGCAAGTTTACTTTGTGAGTATGCCTCCATGGCACTATATGGTCTTTTCTTGTAATTCAAATCATCAAAGTTAATGCCATATCCTGGAGAATAATATATTAAGTTTAATTACTTTAAAATGTTTGCACTATCAAAGCATTTATCTCATCAATATTAATATATTTTAAGAAATATGAGATCTTATAAGATACACATTTATGATGTATTGAGTTACAACCTTATATGTTCATAAATTGTAAGCTTTTATTTGTGTAAGAGAGCAATAACTTACTTGTATGTGCTTTGGAGGAAACAGTTACTATTCTGGCTGGAACACTGTTTCTGATTCTTGGCAAAAGCAGCAAAGTAAGAAGGAAGTGACCTAAATGATTAGTTCCAAATTGTGTTTCAAAACCATCTTCAGTCTCACCCTTAGGACACATCATGATACCTGCATTGTTAACTAAAATGTTAACATGAGGTTCTGTGTCCAACACTTTCTGGGTGAAATCACGGACAGACTTCAAAGATGATAAATCACATTTCTCCAGTACCAAAGTCCCAGTTTCCGGTAGGTCTTTACATTTTTCTTCTATTTCTTTTTTCGCTTCCTCGCCTCTTTCTATACTTCTACATACCAATATTACTCTAGCACCTGAAATAAAAGTAAGTCTTATTTGGGTATATTAAATTTAAATATACTACTAGCAATTATAATAAATAAAAAACGAACCTCTTTTATAGAAATCTAAAGCGGTTTCTTTTCCAATCCCAGTATTACTCCCCGTTATAATCGCAGTTTTACCTATTAATTTTGCGGTACTCAAACATCTACCACTAAACAACGGCATTTTTATTACAAAGGACAAAAAACTTTATGTATTTTAAAGGAAATACTGAAGTCTTTTTTCTTGATCAAGGTTTTTTTATATAGCCTTGACCTTAGCTTAACAAACCACAATATTTCACAATGTTATTCGATATAGGCACAAGTTGAGCTGTTTGCCGGTTAACTTTAATTAATTACCTACGCATGACGGTGACGGTAAGATAAGAGTGACAACTCGTGACAAGCAAGTGACAGCCGATGCACCACAGATATCACAGAATCTTTTCATTTTATCCGTTTTGCTCTTTAATGTTTTATATTTCATAACTAAAGTAAATGGGTAGCTATTGGTAGATACGTAAAAAATAGGTAAAAAAACATGTATTACCCTAAACATTTAGACGAAGCAAATACATATCTCCACATACACTTTGAGCCTTACTTCAGACCCTTAGGCGCTGATTTTCTATGTTAGTAGTCTCAGAAAACTATGCAAAATTTGACGTTCCTAGGCTTAGTATTTAGGTGCTAGGATATAGTAATTAAAAACAGTTTTTCTATGCGAATTGCTTATGCTGATCCGAGATTCTCACGCAAGTTAAGGATAACTTTAAAAATTCAAATATTTCAACAAAGAAGGATGTCGTTTATCAAAAATCTAGTTGTGGTCATAAAGCTTTTTTGCAAAAGACTAATGGACAAAAAATAATACCATAACCACACCTAGAAGAATAATAGATACAGCAAATAACTTTTTTCCTCGACTTTTATTTCTTTTTTAATATGTTTGTGATGCTTATGCAAGACATTATGGCGGAGACTCTTAAACTGATATGTGCCTTTGGCGGGTTTTTCACAAAAGAAAATGGCGGGCACTGTGCAGTCAGCCGTGGCGAGAAGGCCGCTACGACGAATACCGCCGCACCGATCTACGTTGATTTCTTCTTCATCTGATTTTGGACACTTCATGTCCCAATCTAAGAAATGGTTTAAAGGCTGTCCTGAAAAGAACTCACATATTTATTTCTCATGTGTGTAATCCTGGGCCAGTGTAATACCACGAATCCCTCCTTTATCGACTAAAACAATTGAACGTAGTAGGGAACGCGTCTGTAGTCCCTTGTTATTTTATGTATGATGATGTTCTAATTGCTTTACTCATATTATACCATTCAACTTTACATTATCTCATAATTTCAACAAAAACATATAAAAGAGTACCAGTCAAAAATTTAGATTTTGTATTCAAAAACCCTATAGGTTGTTAGAACATCAGTAAACGTACCATGCACAGTCCTATAGTGGTACGCCTGGAAGAGATCGCTGAATCCCAAGAACGCGAAATCTCCGGGAGTCTTGACCTGGTCGACATCTTTAAACTGCTCCCGTATGTACTCAGCCTCGTCTCTAGAGTCGAGTATGGCGAGGTAGCCGCCTGCGGAGAGACATGTGCCGTGCGCTTCGTGCCACGTCTGTGGCTCTTCGTGGGTTATGTAGCACGAACCGTTGTTACCCAGTTTCCAACCTTGCATTCAATTATTTTTATTACATAGGATGACCTGAATAATGTGTAAATGTAGACAAATGTTTTATAAGTACGAACAAATGTACTTGGATGTTTTGAATGACTACAATAACTTACGTGAATCAAATGTATCGCAATCTTGATTGTAAGAGATACGATTCGCTTTAGTTTTACAAATGAACGGTAGTCGATTTGTGCAAGGGTTGACGTAAAATCTTCCATTGCGTCGCATCGCGACACATCTGCCTCCGCCGTGCACGGGTTGTTCCGCTTCCCATAATAAATCCAAAATCGAATCACGCAACTTGTTACCTTGATACGAAATGTTGTGTCTATTTGAATTTAAAAATAGAACACAATGAAAACAAAGATCGATGATCTAATCTAAAGGTTAATTTACTACACGACCATATTATTAATTGACTTAGGTTTTGGCTTCCTAGGGGTCTTTTCATATAATATTTAACGTATTTTTAACAAACCTTTTATAGTAACAAAGTATCTTTCAGTGTAAAAGTCGTGTATGCCGACGTATACCCCTTGGTAAGCGGTAAGAGTGGAGGCAATGAGCAGCGGCATGGCGTCCGCCTCGTCGAGCGTATCGGGCACCATCAGTTGTGAGCCCTCCGCCTCGCAGCGGATGCGGGCGTTGCTCCAACTCGCCGCCGCGTGCAGCTTGTAGAAAGAATTAAAAGCTTTCTCGAATCTAAAATCTTCACGGTATTCAGGTCGCTGTGAATCTGAGATACAAAGGTTGATGAATTTTATATTAACTGTCAAATATTGCAACATTGCATACAACACAGCTGCGGATCTGATACAAACAGTCTGATAGTTGTGTACCCAGGCTTCGACTACTGACTATTGTGAACCTTATTCTAGCACTAGCTTCAGCTTATTTGGAAGGGTTAAAATACATGTTTGTGTATTGCCATAAGATATGCTATTATTAAAAAAAATCATGCGTGTTATCCAGACTGGTAGGAAGCGATAGGTGTTTTGATTTGATGTCCAGGATTATATTGGTATAATCAACAAAAAACGTACCACTAAGTTTAACCACACTTAACAATTTTAGACTATACAGTATTGTAGATAATAAATACTTCATTGTAATTCATTCCATTTCAATTATTGTGTAGATTTATAACTCATTGATTAACATTTCATCAATGCTGACGGCTTTAGGGTTACCATGCGGAAAATTGTTAGAAATCATTCGTAAATTAAAAAATACAATTTTATTACTTAATTTATTTTATTGTGCCTATACACTGATTGGAAATATTACAGGGCAACGATAAATAAATACTATTTGCAATAAGTTGAATATTGAAGTGAATTCAGTTAATAAATAAGAAATCTATTTACACTAGTTTATCTTGTTTGTATTGCGATTTTACACACATTAGAATACTATTTAAAAGCTATTGAATATAAAAAAAAAAATCAGACCAAATATTATTATAAAAAAGCTACATCTTGTAATTCATTTGAATTATTTATCTACTGAAGCTAATTGAGTCAAGATCTTAAAGACAAGCTGTCCGGGGACGTTAATGAGGAAAATTTCTAATCAGTAGCATAACTATGTTTCAAACATAACTGTTCAATTATAAAACAAATTTGTTTGTTGATGTTTAAATTGAGAACACTGCTTTTATACCACATTGTACCTATACTAATAAAAAATCATGGCTGAACTCACGTGCAGTTCGGTAGATACCCACCCCCCAATGGAGTAGGACCCCTCATGGCTAAAAGTAACGGGCAATTCGCGGTCGAGTCACAGCGGTCACTGATTTATTTAATTTAATTTGTGGAGTATAATGTCTAATAAAAATTTTAATAAATTTATCACTTTGTAACTCATTAATTCCAATAAATGCTAAATAATTTTTTTTTATAAAGTAAGTAACAATACATTTCATATAAACACATTATTAACTTAAACTTTAACAAAAACAATCAACAAATATTTTTATTTAGATATTAAATATCTTATTTTGACTAGGTGTATAAAATTTTCCTAAAAATTTCATACGAAGCATTTATAATGCCCCAACTTAAAAATGCCCGCGATATATTTAGGAGAGCACCATGATAGAAATTGGCAAACTTCGATCCACGCTTGTATAATATGTATTTGAACTCATAAGTAATTGTTCTATGCGGACCCCCTAGTTCACATTGCATCGCTATTTTTATAACATTCAAGGGATAGAACAATGTACTGAGGAATGCACCAATAGAAGCTCCCGCTAAGAAGTTTTGTAAGCTTTCATACACAATATAATCTTGACGTGGCATACGCACTTGCACTTCATCTCTGATGATAAAAAACAAAGCATTAGAAGGGCCGTTCCTAAAGAGAATCGGTACGAGCCCTCTGTAAAATTCCTTAATACCATAATATTTGGCAATATGACGGCCAGCGTGTGCGGTATTTTTGAATTCCTTATGGAATTTAGGATGAATCAACAATGTTTGTAGTCTTTCAAATGGCATGAGTGTTGCTTCAAAGCAACCTGCCACCACTCCGGCTATAGATTTGGCAACATAGGGATTGACTTCGTGATGCAGCAAGGGTTGTAGACACTCATCATAAACACCAAACATGAGAGCCATAGAGATTGACCTCTGCAATAACGGAGGTAGCATGCCCCGGTACAAATATGTCAATCCCTCCTTTTGCAATTGATTTAATGCCAATGTGGCTTCAACTCCATGCATCATCTGCAAATAATTATTAAATATAAAATTCTACTCTTATAATAAAGTTATTAATATGATTGTTGGGTGAACACATAATAAACAGAATATTTCAAATTTAACTGAGTTTTTTTTTTACACAAACTTACATGACCATAGACATTTTAAGGCAGATAAATGTTAGATAAAAGATTAATTGAAAACAAATATTAAACCTATCTGACCAGGTAATGTAATACTTAATATTGTTATTTATTTACCTGTCTAAATATAAGTTTATTAAGTGGATAGCTAATCAGGATATTGCAAAAAGCTGACCCTCCACCACAAGCAAACTCCTTCCAATGTGTGCTGGCATGCTTCTCTGAAGCCGCCATTGTGACGCTGCCCTCAACAAGACAGCTTCTTTCCAAAAGCCGTGTTTCATTCATAGCCATATATTGATGGCTTCAAACATTATTTTAACTTATCCATCCTGAAACATATAATGTTCAATAAAACATCACAAAAGCTTTCTTGTGGAAGGCATTGGGAAAGGCCTATGTCCAACAGTGGGCAGACAAGGGCTGTTGGTGATGATGATGATGATGAAAGCTTTCTTTTATATTAATGCTTGTGAGTATTGTATGTATTATTATGAATGAATGTTGAGAAGAATCAAGTAAGAATACCACTAGTAAGTTAATCCCAATAGCAAGTATTGCTCCTTTGTATAACTTGTAGCCCTAAATGATTTTTCATGTTTATAATACATTGTGCAAAGCAAAGACAAATTTGCTTAAGTTTTTAGTCTTAAGAAGTAAAGTTCTAATGTTTTTGAGATTCCGTTTTGCAGTCAAAATGAACTAATTTAAAAACAGAGATATATAACTGGGGGCATATCAAGGCTAAAGTTAACATGTAAGATAAATCTAGATCTAGTTATAACAAATGTTCTTATAATACTTATAAAGACAAATTAATAGTTAAGAATCGAATTTTATTGCATGTCCGTAATTCTATTTTACTATAAATGAAAGTTACCTTCTCCTTAGCTTTTTAGGTGTACGTAACACTATAGGCGTAAATTGTACATTTTCAATTAAAAGATGTTTGTCTTATGTCCAACTTCTCCATGAATAAATTCGTGTCGAAATAGAATTAAAATGATTTAATTAAAACATAGTTTCAATTATATATTATGCTTTTACCAAATATAAGTAGTTGGGAACTTTTCATTTTTCTTTTAAAGTGCAGAAAATTGCGTGACAGTTGACAGGATGTATTTTGACAGTTACCAATTTTTTTTAATGCATGACTAAGTTAAAGGTCTGCGTCATAAGGCTTACACTGTTTATCTACTTTTATTTTAATCGAAAAATTACTGCCCATGAATATACTGTTGTGGGTGGATGGATAAGAAAATTATAATTTGTATATGTAGGTACATCTTCACGATTAGATAGGTTGGAAGTATTACAAAGATTTTTAAGGCAAAGAAAGTGCCCACAAGTATTATTAATTATTTAAAAAATTATAGTACCAATTAATGCAGACTTTATCTGAACAAGTAAATGTCACTGTCAACTCACTGAGAGCTGAGAAATTATTGTCACGAAGCGTGGATTTATTTACTTTAGTAATCTCATGGAATGATATAAATGAAGTTGTATTAAAGACCAGTCTGTACCTATAAGTGTGATTATATTTATCATTACTGTACAATGGCGGCGTTATTGAAAAAAAGAGCTTTAGCTGAATATAATAAATCGTTCCAGGTGAGCAACTAAGGTTGTTTTCCTCCTATCCAGAATTTTAAAGACCATTTACAATATTTAAACTTTTCTTATACTTTCAAACTATCATATTTTTTTTGTTTAGGATGGTCCATCATCAAAAAAGTTGCATTTAGCTAAGAAACCTTTAATAGGTAGTTCCGCAGCAGCATTTGTAGGCCTTTTGGAAAAATGCAAATCAAGCGAAGAGGCGCTTCAATTACTTTTAAGAATTTCGGATTGCTTACAATTTCAAGAGTCCGATGTCGAGGAAGCGATCAAAAAGCTTTCAGAACATTTCCAATCTGAAGAGGAATCCGTTGTTAGAGTGAAAATATTGTGGTTATTTTGCGATATAGGCTTGGAATGTCCCGGTGCTAACTTAAACAATTTAATTGAAGAAACAATACATTTAATTAAAAACGAAACATCTCACAAAGTAAGTATGACTACGACAATTTTTTTTTTTTTCACAACTTATTAGATATCATTATATTTTTTACTTTTACAAGGTCTTGTTCCTTCTATTGCATATTTGTGTATGATAATAATATAGTTTGATATAAAATTACACCTAATCAAATTGTTTTTAGGTTATAGCGCAAGGCATAGCAACATTATTAAAATTAGGCATGAAATTGAATGATGACAAGGTATTGATGATGCGTTTGGTAAATGTCGCTAAAGACAATCTGAAGGACACAAGTCATTCAGTCAAGTGCAGATGTCTGCAACTCATCAGTGAACTGTACCCTATCTATCCAGAGTCGGATAGAACGCAAGATATGACAGTGGAAGCCGATGCTATTGTCAAATTGTTGGGTGATTATTCTAATGCTGAGGTAAATCGACAAATATAGATTACTCCCTTATAGATAACCATTTAAATTTTCCTCAATTGAGTACCCTACATGTAATGTTATTCTGCACACCAATTTTATTCTTATTAGTTGTATAAAATATGAATTTTTTGGTAATAACCAGTCCTAATATTGTTTATTTATGTAGAATTTTATTTCTTATGTGAATACTCACAATTTTCCTAGGTAAATTGTAAATGGGTAGTATATTCAACTTTAGTTATTATCATAAGCCTAAATTGCCCACAGCTGGACATAGGCATTCCCCAATGCTTTACACAGTATGTTCTCTACAATAGGAATTGTCAATAATGTATTTTTGGTCTAGGATGCAAGAGTGAGATGTGAAGCTTTTCAATCACTACTAACTTTACACGAGCGAGGGCAGACATTGAATGCATCGTTGTACGAACATGTTTGTGAGTCACTGTCTGATGACTATGAAATTGTCAGAGAAGTGGCTCTCAAACTCCTGTGGCTGCTGGGTAATAAGTATCCGGAGAAGTAAGTAAATTAATGGCTTTTACACAATATGTCTTAGTTGTCCAGTTTATTACTATAGTATTAGGTTAGATTTTCTCTCAAAGAAATTGCCTAGCTTATCCCATTACGCAGTATTTAGTCATTTATAGCGTCATACACTTTAGAATATACCAGAAATAATAATCCATGAATCCATTGTGAAGAAGTGTGTTGTAAAGCTCCAATAGCCTAATGGTTAAAGGTAATTCTGATCAAGTGGTTGAGAGTTGAAATCCCACCATTATATTATTGTAAACCATATCCCAGATTAAACTTTTAGTTTAGTTAGTAAGGTAAGGAAAATATTGGTCAACAAACATTTGCTAATATTAACTATGTTTTTAGCTTTCTATATGCATTTGTGCTTGTTCAGTACAATAACTCTGCCGGACGGCGAGACAACTATGCGGCTGGTGGACGACGCTTTCGTCCGCATCTGTTCTGCGGTGAACGACCTGTGCATGCAGGTGCGCGCGCTCGCCTGCTCGCTGCTCGGCACCACCCGCAACGTGTCCGACCGCTTCCTGCTGCAGACACTCGATAAGCAGCTCATGAGCAACATGAAGGTTAGTGCTCTGACAGGCGTAGCTTTAAACCATTGGTTGAGTGTAGCGGAGTCACGGCGTCAGGTAACTTAGATAGAGAAAATGCAAATGTCGACGGCAGCAGTCTGCGATACAATTAGGTACTTGACCTGCTGCACCATGACTACACTGTAGGTAGAAATACAGAGGATATTTTCGTATCTCTTCTGATAGGTAAAAATCGTATTTATTGTGTTGCAATTACGTGTAGGAACCGTATATTTTTGTCTAAATTGATCATTTTAAATGTATCAAATACCTGAATTCCATTATTTCGTCTTGTTGATTTGTATGATGAATCGTAGATACATGTAATTGTTGTGTACAGAAGAAGCGCACGGCGCACGAGCGCGGCGCGGAGCTGGTGCGGTCGGGCGCGTGGGCCAGCGGGCGGCGCTGGGCCGACGACGCGCCCGGCCAGCTCGTGGCGCAGGACAGCGTGCAGCTGCTGCCCGGCGGCGCGGCCGGCGCCTTCGTGCACGGCCTCGAGGATGAGTTCATGGGTATCATATTCTGCTAATTTGTGCGTTAAAATCGATTAGAATGGTTTAAAAGTCGGGTATTATTTAGTTATTTTTTTTATTACTTTTATTATCAGTCTTTGTCCGCCCACTGTTGGAGCTAGGGCTTTCACAATATGCGGTGCTCCGCCTTCCGCATCCACCTAACTAATAACTCTTATCACAATGTTTGAATTAGATTGTCTTGCAAAGGCTGGCGTTGGTAGGGCATGTCCTAAAACATTCGTGGAGTCTGTACCTGACAAGATTCATTAAGATTGCTTAGTTACAAGAGACATAAACGAGAGTATCTGTGTGCAGAGGTGCGCACGGCGGCGGTGGAGGCGGTGTGCCAGCTGTCGCAGGAGAGCGCCATCTTCGCGACCACCTCGCTCGACTTCCTCGTCGACATGTTCAACGACGAGATCGAGGACGTGCGCGTGCGCGCCATCAACAGTCTCACCAAGATATCGCACCACATCATACTCCGGGAGGACCAGCTCGAGATCATCCTCGGCGCCCTTGAGGTACATCAAAGTTCCAAGCGACGCTACATTATGACATTTCACTTTTTCAATTCACATAAACTTTAAGCTTAGTGATAAAAGTACAGACTACCGATCTAGCAGTCGTTGGAATCCTAACATTTGACTTTGAATTAGTAAAAATCTAGTTATGTATTAAGAAAAAAGAAGTAATTAGGGTAAATAATTTAACAGGACTTTTCAATGGACGTGAGGGAAGGGTTGCACAGGATGCTGGGATCGTGCACCGTCGCCTCCAAAACTTGTCTCGAGATGTGTATCGACAAAATATTAGAGAATCTCAAGAGATATCCTCAGGTACGTTTATAGTATAGTGAAATTAACTTACAATAACACGCAAAATAAATTAACGAAATTTAAAATAGCGTAATTTCAAATTCGATTAAGTCCGATATCGCGTGTTTGTATGCCGCTTACTGCAGGACAAGCGGTCGACGTTCCGCTGCGTGCAGCGCATGGGCAGCGCGCACGCGGCGCTCGTGCTGCCGCTGGCGACGCGCCTGCTGGCCGTGCACCCCTTCTTCGACATGCCCGAGCCGGACGTCGAGGACCCGGCTTGTATCCTTTTACACCGGACATAGCTCCAACGTTGCCTAGTCTGAATATGATGTTTTTAATTCAGATAATGGCTTTTTTTGGCTACAGATTTAACTAAGAATGAAAGATGATTTACTATTATGTCATCTCTTGTTGTCATATAGAATTTTTTACACATTTTTAAATATGTATAAAATTTCTTTAACGATAACAACCAGACATGTGCATACTGATCTTGGTGCTGAACGCGGCGCAGCACTGCACCACCATGCTGCCGCTGTTCGAGGAGCACACCATCAAACACTACACCTACCTCAGGGACACCATGCCGCACCTCGTGCCCCACCTGCCCATTGGTTAGTTAAACTATCTATTAAAAAAATTGAAACTGATAAGATTTCAGTGCGTTACTTAGATATCCCGGAACTCTTCTAGTTGCAATTGAGGATGGTCACTGAGGACATTTCAGTGAGTTCCAACATAAGGAAGATAGATAAGGGTCTTTCCAACAGAAGACAGAGTATCTTACGATGGTTTATCCGTAAAAGAGTCATCATCAGCATTTGCCCACTACTAGATATAGCCCTTCTGTGATGCCTTCCATAGCGCCTTTCAATGTGGAAGGCAGAAGACTGCATACTATGGAAGGCTTGTAATAAGAGTTTATGATATTACAAAATATACATTTCTAAATATAGTTAATTTTACACATTACTCACTTAAGCAGTACTTTAGTGAAGATATGAACTACATTAAGGACGGTTAAGGTCACCAATAACGACTGTTAGTGCAGCCCAAAGAATGAAAGTTGTAATGTGTGTGCGGCAGGCGGGTCCCAGCTGTCGCGCACGGAGCGCAGCGAGCTGCTGGACGACAGCGCGGTGCGCCGCTTCTTCGACACGGTGCTGCAGCACATCGACAACGCCGCGCTCTCCGCCAACGTGCGCCGCAACATGCTGCGCTCCGCCGAGGAACAGCTCAACAAGTACACCCCATCAGCTCACTATACGTTCCAACTGCGTACCTCGGAGACTACCATACCTACTAATTCTTTTTTTTTAATTTCGTGCGGACGAAGTCGTTTATAAATTTACAAGTGATAGCGAAAGATCGATTTGACAGATGTCAGTGTAAAATGGTTTTATTGAAATCAATTTCAAAATAGCATCGTACGGTTTTTTTTATAGCTTTTTAATTACTAGTAGCGTGTATAAAAAAAATACGTCATAATTATGGGTATTTCGATGTGTACCAGGTTGTCGGAGATGGAGCCGATGTGCGCAGGCGCGGCCATCTTCACGGCGCTGTTCGCGCGCTGCGTGCTGGCGCTGCACGACGCGCTGCTGGCCGCCGGCGGGCCGCCGCCGCACGCGCTCGCCAGCCTCACCACCGACTGCCTGCGGTATGCTGCACACCAGCTCTTGAACACACGTTCAGTGCCAACGACATATCTGGTCACATCACTATCATATAGAACGTAGTGGAACGTGGTAAAGGATACTTATGGCTAAATGACTGTTTTACATTCTAATTTAAAATACTAATTATGAAACTAGATGAACAACTCCTTAGCTCAATTAAATTCTAGTAAGGCAGTTTAAATTCCTAGGTAACAGTCGTTGTCTAAATGTATTGACTCTAGCAAAGTCGTTACGTATATACCTTGAGTTAATATGTTTTTTTTTTGGTAATACATGTTTTTAGGCTGCAGCATCAGTTCAGTGGCGTGTCGGAGCAGGAGAGCGCGTGCGTGGGGCAGGTGGCGCTGCGCGTGGCAACGGCGCGGCTGTGCGCGCCCGAGGCGGCGGCTAACGTGGTGTGCAGCAGTGCCGCCGCCGCCTCCGGCAGCGCGCCGCCCGCCGCGCTCGCCGCCATGTCCGCCGCCGCCGCGCTCACACACCAGGCGGAGGTGCTCGACAGGCTGCTGGCCTCCGCAGGTATACTGTACTTAGAATTAGTTAAAACCTAAAAATATTCCAGCTCTCATAAACTGAAAATTGTGAAGATTTCATCTAGACAAAGCTGAAAATAGTATAGAAAAATTTTAATAAACCATTTTATGCTCATTATATTAATTACTTATATTATTGTAGAGTTCTAGACAAGGTTAGTGTGATTTGGTTAACACAATTTTACTTCGTTCGTAGGCGTGGAGCCGGACGCGTTCACGATCGCGGTGTTCCAGCAGCTGTCGGCGAGCGGCGAGCACAAGCCGGCCGCGCTGGCGCGCGCGCTCCTGCCGCGCCTGCGCGCCGCGCCGCTGCCCGCCATACCCAAGCCCAACCTCAAGGTTACCAGCTACTACATTATTTGCTTGTGTTTTTGTTTCCAAAACTTAATATTCAATGCTAATCAATCCGAAACCACGTTATTGTAATAACTTCTATTGTGTTGTTAGATCCGCATGTGCACAGCGAGCATAGTTGAGCCGGCGAGCGACAACGACACGATAGTGCGGTTCAGTGCGGGCCTGATCGCGGGCGTTGCCCTCGAGGCCGAGGTGGTGCGCGTGCGCGATCCCGCTGCGTTGCGCGTGCGTGTCGCGTACCCGGACCGGCGCGTGCACGCGCTCGTCCCGCCCACTGACCACCTGCGCACGCTGGACCATCTCGATAACAGTGAGTGTACACGCCATAGACGTTAGAAACCCCCTTTTCCACTATATAATCTAACCATAGACTAACGCTTAGCATATACCAATGGTCACTTCAATGGATTTGTGGGAAAAAGGGCAAATTACAACGTAAACCATAGACAAACGCCGAGAAAATGAATAAGTAAATTTTGTTTCTTATTAAAAACCACATTCTAAGCAAATACAAATTTACTGTTTCAGACGATGACGGCACACAGAACGTTCGTTTGTTAACAAAGGTGTTGATATCCCACGGCGTGTGGACGGAGCCGTGCGGGGTCGATATCTCCATCTGCCTCGCGGTGGAGGAGGGCAGCAGCAGGGAGCCCGCCGCGCTAGTCGAGCTCTGCCGGCCCGTGCGCGTCACTGTCGCCCCCAAGCCCATCAAGAGAGGAATATAGACCTTTATAAGACATTAATCATGAAACAGAAATTATAATTTTTAAAACATAGCATCGCGCTCAGACTTGAGGATAAAATACACTAATCTGAGAAACAAGTCAGCAGCATATTATTTATCATAAAATAAAAGGAATATATAATTTTCGTGTCGGTTAAAGTAAAAAAAAACTTTTGAAAAATGTAATTCTAACATTGATGAAACTGGTATTGCATCATAAATGTGTTTTGTCGTACATTAAGTAAATTACACTAAAATTTAGACCCCGGATATTTATAGATGTATATAAAATAAGGTATATAAATAATTTAACATAATATACAAGACTTACTAATTACTCCTGCCCTTTGGTTATATCATTCCCCTAATATTGTCACATCAATACTGTAGTCATTGTCTTTGCCCACTGCTGGACATGACCCTCCACAGTATGGGGAATGTATATATTGTAATCACAATAAACTTTTTTCCAATTTATAATTATCTATTCTACAAAGTACTATGAACATGCAATTTTCTTAATCAATTATGTTCTTGTTATCAGATAAAAAAATGAAAACACAATTTTATATACAATATATTTATTCACAGCAAATCATGTTATGTTTTTTGTACATATTTTTTATTATAGCATTATAATATTTATCAAAAGGAACATATTTATTTTAATATGCATTTTTTTTTGTTACTGACATAATAAAAAAATAGTTAAACTATCGTCAATGGAGCTTAGCAAGTTATTTCATAAATAAATTTTTGCTGTAATGTGTTTTTGTTATTGTAAATTATTCATAAATCAATGATGTGAGTACAAATTGTTAACACAACCATTGACATATAAAAGTGAACTAGCTGGGTACACTGCACTCAAATGTGTTATTCTGCGTCACATTCTATACTTTCTTCTTTATCTATATCAAGCAGTTCCAAGCGTGCAGTGCAATGATAGATGAGCTGTTTGACACCGGACATCCAGCTGCATACCGCACTCACATGATCCACCATAAGGGATTTGTGGATTTCATCCGCCCTAGCTGGCTGGTCATCACGAAGAGCTGTAAAATAAAGTTTTTTGGTTACATATCAATGTTAGATATACACGCAAGATACGCAGATGCAAAATTGCAGAAAGCATAGCCATATTGACTTAATATGTTGGTGAGATTCAACAAAACATGTTCAAATAGTATGTTTTGAAAAATACTCTAATATTATTAGAAATACCATAACTCGGAAATTTTACGTCACAAATGTAACATCGAAGTATGTAATGATTGAGCAACTTACCATATGCCAGTTCTCTCATTTGCACTTGAATACTTTTATTTAGTTTTCCATTTATCCACATATCTTCCATAACATTAATTCTTTTTTTAACATCGTTTCCTTTCGATCCCAAGTCTCCACCGTCAACAAATCCCAATAAAACATCTTTCACATCCTTGAGTGAACTTTCACTGTCAATTTCAATATCTTCACTATCATTTTTGTTATCAATTTGTGTGCTTTGTATTGGTACTGCAGGTACCGTTCGTACTGGCAAAGGAGGTAAATTGACAGGAGGACTAGACACAGGTGTAGATCCAGTACCAGACAGTGGAAAGGCTACTCGTTTGTTAAGAAAATTGCGTGGCCTATTAGGTGTAGTTTGTTGTGCAGTATACGAGAACTGTGGTGGATCGTTCCAGCCAGGATCAAAGGGCACTAGAAAATAATATAAATTTATTAAACCCCTTTCTCCAGATATATACAATGATTTAACAAATGTCAAATAATACTCGCCTTTAGTATTGTGGATGGGTGTATTATTATCACATTTATCCATTTTATTGTAAGATCTTCTGGTATTGGCAAACAAGTAGGGCTTATCCTATATATTACTCTTAATTAGATTTCTTAGCTAATATCTATTTCATACAATTTTATTAAAACTGATGTATACAACTGCACTGTACAGCTGTTTTGTCACTATTTTGTCAAAGACTAAGTAATAAGTAAAACTGACAGCCTCTATATTTGGATTAATCAAGTATTTGATGGCGTCTGTCAATTTCTTTGGCTTAAAGGTTAAGTAACCAGGCCATGAAATCTTAAAAATAATCTGTCAACTTGCTGTCAGAAAAGTCAGCTGTCAGTATATTGACTAGTTTGGAAAATCGGTGTTCATCGGTTGTCGGAAATTAAATGGATACAATGGGTTTTTATAAAACTTTTAATGCAATTATAAAATCAAAAATGCAATTAATATTACTATTCATTTCTGTATATTTACTACAAGTATCATATGGTTAGTATGTGTAATAATATCATTGAAAGTTCATTGTTTATTCGCAACACCTTAACACTTACGTGGCCTTATGATAGGGGAGGATATTTATTATTAAAGAAGATTTTATGACTAAAATGTATTTTATACCTTACTTGATTTACTTTATTTAATCTTTTGTAGCTTCCAAAGCCGAATTTGTGACGTGCGGCACTATTTTAAAGTTAGTAAACACGGACTTAAAGCTGCGTCTTCATTCCCACGATGTTAAATACGGTTCGGGATCAGGGCAGCAGTCGGTGACGGCGGTGGATGTGACGGACGACAATAACAGCCACTGGTTAGTTAAGCCTGTCATGGGCGAGACTTGCAAGCGAGGGTAAGTGCTAATAAGAGAGATAGCATTTTAATTTGTTCCTAGTCTTAAAATTATATCTTAGTGTATCATCAATTCATTTTTAACTTTATCATTTCAGAGCTCCAATTAAGTGCAATACCAACATTCGTCTTCAGCACATTTCTACAAAGAAGAACCTGCATTCCCACTACTTCTCTTCCCCACTATCTGCTAATCAAGAAGTGTCATGCTATGGTGATGATGACGGTGAAGGAGACTCTGGAGACAACTGGACTGTGGTATGCAACAATGACTACTGGAGGAGAGATACACCTGTGAAACTAAAGCATGTTGATACTGCAGTGTAAGTCATGATAAAATTACAATTTTTTACCTAATTTCAATGTTGCTATATAATTACTTTAAATTTAACATGAAATATAGAATAAATCTAAATGTAATTTGGAAGAGAGACAAACTGGAATAGCATATAGGTTACTTATATTATTATTATTTTATTTTCAAAATCTTGTAATAGTTAGTATTTGTTAAAAATTAAGACTATTACCAGCATCATTAATTAAAACCCGTTTTAACTGTTATATTCTAATTTTTCAGTTACCTCGCTGGTTCTGGGAGGACATTCGGAAGGCCAATTAGTGGTCAGGGTGAGATAGTTGGTGTCAGTTCACAGTATGGCACGTACACTGACTGGCAAGCTAAAGAGGGACTATTTGTTCATCCCGGTGATTTATTACCGCACCAGAATGCTATTCATACAGAATTATAAATATTATCTAGTGTCATTTAATTTAAGTATGAAAGGAATGTGTAATTGCAGTTTTCAGTGCATAGACAATTTGTGATTTTATTTTTGTCATCTCTACATATGGCGAATGTTCCTAGCCGTGATGTTGTCAGCTTGTTTTGTAGTGCTCTAATGAAAAAAAATTATAGATAACAATACAATGTTTTGATGTGCACAAACTATGAACATATCTCATAAAATTCTTGAAGTATATTCCAACGAGAAAGTTGTGTGATGAAAAATAAAGTCTTGTTTGTAAAATTGTTCCATTGATTTGAAAAACGACCTTGCATACCTGTTTCACTCTAAAATGGAAAGAAAAAAAGAATCTTGCATTTATTTCCTCAGAAGAAACTCTCGTCCTATGTGACAACTCTTAAACATTCATGCCAAAGAAGAATTTTTAGATGTATATTGGAAAAATGAAAGTAATTAGTTTTATTGTACTAAATGTTTATTAAATATTCATCATAGCAGTCCCCGTGAGAGGGACCTGTAACAAAATTTTTGAAAGTTGACAATTTTCAGTGCTTCAA
This sequence comes from Papilio gigon, assembly GCA_027563995.1. Lineage (NCBI taxonomy): Eukaryota > Metazoa > Arthropoda > Insecta > Lepidoptera > Papilionidae > Papilio > Papilio gigon. The sequence continues at coordinate 2,374,925 of JAODUI010000023.1, forward strand.
GTTTGCATAGAGTTTATATTAATACTGTTTGTGAGCAACTGACTGCGAGATATGTTACATTCTCGTAATATGATGTTTTAGATATTGAGGATTTACAAAAGTTTATATTAACGGTCACTATGTTTCAAAGCACGGAAAACAACTACAAAACTACGTAATTCTAAATTATTACAAATGTTCTACATAGTAAAATCAGCTTCGGTCTTGACTTCACTGAAATTTGATCTTTTTCCAGGTCAGATATTAAATCAAAGAGGCTGGCTTTTTTTTTTAATCTTAAGAATATGCTTTGTAGGCAAGAACGCTCCTAATTTCCTATTTTCAATTTAAATAAGTTTTAAAAAAGTCGAGTTTTGTGAATGTATTTGAAAAGTTAGTTGACTCAACGAAAATAATTGACACTTATAAATTGAAAACTTTAACTAAATCAAATTCACTAATGACTACATAAATTAAAATAAAACCGAGACACTACCTCGCATTCAAAGTGTAACGAGTCTGCTAAATTGATGCCAATTATTAGAAATAGTTATAGTTACAAATAAAAATGTTTCTGCGCTAAAATATTTTCATACAACAGTATTTAAAAACAAAAAAATATTTACTGCCAAATTACATACAAGCAAATTTGATGGAATTGTTCAGATAATTCAAGCCCCATCCATCAAAAAATTATCTAAAACTATACAAAGTGTTTTTTAATTGTTAATGTAACTTGCTGCTTTGGACTATCTTCTTTCTACAACTAAATAATGAAATTGAATAAATTGTGTTGGATATAAAAAAAAATGCATGCTTGGCTTGTCAAATTTACTCTACAGTTAAATAATTGCTCTGAAACTTATCGTAATATATCAAATAGTGTTCCTGTATTTATGTTGTAATTTTTGAATATCTCGTCCGTTCGGAACTTTTTACGAGGCGCTGAGCAAAATAGTGTACGAAGTAGCTCTGCGAAGCTCAAGGTCAAGCCAAGATATTTAAAAAAAAAAACAAAAACTTCAACTGAATGTTAATCAAACTTCTTCGGTTGGAATAAATATGAGAGTTTATTTTCTAAGATATTATAATTATTTTATATAAGAATAAATATCCGTTTAATTTTTAAGAAATGCAGAACTTGTAGAAACTACATATTTTAAAATACTCCTTTGGTGTACTGTTATAAATAAACTTTTGTCATTGTTTAAGGATAAAGAAAATACGGCTACAAAGGTTATAGAAAAGATACACGAGTGGTGTAAGAAAAGATGCATATTTTTAGATATACGACGGTTAATAATGAACAACGTTTTTTTTAACGACTTTCCCATCATTATATATGTTTATGAATATTTGTCGTTCAGTTTTCAGTTAAGGCTGAAATTATGAAATAGTATTCATTAATAATTGTTAAAATCAAATCAATAAGTGAGATTTTAAACAAGTTTTAAATAATTTTCTTAACATGCAAACATTATACGGAATTTGTTACACAGCACGGCTGTTAATAAATAATTTAAGCCACGTTAATGGTATTCTGGTAGCAGTAACATATGTATTTAAAGTTATGAATTTCGTATATATTTTAGTTACTTGTACCATCGTTATTAAGCCGAAATCAAATCAATCAATTTACACACACAGTCCATAAACTGACATTTTTACCGCACACATTGAGACATTTTGATGCAAAATCGCTTCAACATTGGACACCAGTAAGACGCAGGCAGAAAATGGAAATAATTCAAATAATCGTTTCACCTTCAGGTTTTCGATTAAAAATATTGTCTGGTTATCAATCTTCAAAGCCGTGCGCGTCCCTAGTAACAAAACACGTCCATTGGCCGGCAGCCTAAACTAAGACAGAGTTACGTTAAATTTGTACATTTAGACCTTTTATTTTCAGCAAATTGTCATAAAAGAGGCATAAATACCAGGGACCTTATCCCAGAACTGGTGAAATTATAAGAATCCTGTTTAATATAAGAATCAATTAAGTCTAAGTCACTAGCAGAGTTTGGTAGAGAGCACGCTGTTGATTTTCTCCAGAGCGTACGTGAGGTTCGTGTACAGTTTCTTGTCGCAGCCGTGCTCCTGTATGGTGCTGAACCTGAACGTGCGGAAATTTTTGTCCACGTCAATGTATGTGACGGCCTGCATGAGCGGGCACAGGATTATCTTTGTATGATCTTGGAAGTTGATCTGAAAAAAGAATTAATTAGTCAGAAATTTTTTCTTAAGAGTCCGTCCCATGTGCACGAGTAACAACATTTTATAACGCGACAATATTAAAAATAGCCTATGTAACATTTTTTAACTCAAAGATTCATAATAATGGCGAAACAATCACTGGAGTTAGCACAGTAGGATTGTTGTCCTTGGCAGCGGCTACTGGTCACAGTTTGATGTGAAAGCTCTTGTAAAATAATTAAGCCATCAAAGGCTAAAGATTTTTTTATAAAAACGGTATTTCCCGAGATAAGCGTATCTGGCGTAAGCTATCCGTACCTGCAGCGTGCCGTTGGTGAGGTACATGATGACGGCAAGCGTGGTACGGAACCATTGGTGCAGATGCGGCAGACGCGACAGCCCATCGCTCTCACGCACTTGCACTGACGCTCCTGTAGCAACAAAGTTATTACAGCAACCAAATTCACTACTACTATAAATATATTACAAATATAACAGCTCACCTGCTTTCATGAGGTGCTCGGTCATGTATCTACGGAAGTATGAGAGGAGTTTCATCTTCTTGTCCAGCTCCGGCGGGTAGTCGGTCATCGTCATATATTTTTCTGAGCTGTGCCGGTCAATGTAGTGGACGTTCCTATTATATAAATTAAAAAAAAAATTAAAAACGTGAAAAATTTTAGAGATTTTTTTTTCATAACAGCCATTTTTTAATTCTACCAACATTGCTTTTGCAAAACAACTGATTAGTCTTTAGATGACGACAATCCAAAGAAAATAATGTTGTATGATGGGAGAGATGACATCTTTCATTGATTTCTTCGGCAGTGGGAACCTGTAGATGCGTTTGATCAGTACTCACACTCCGTTGGCGAGCATGATTAGTTTGGTGGTGTCGTTGAACATGACGCCGACGCTCTCGTCGCACAGCTGGTAGCCGAAGCCGTACTTGTCGCTGTAGTCCACCCATTTGCCCACCCACACCAGCGGCTGAGCGGCGGGGTCGCTCAGCCCCTCCGTCAGAGACTCCGGTCGGCATATAAGCTGCAATCACAATTTCCTCATGAATAACATAGAAAATAAAAATACTACATCTATTTCATGGTAGTTAATTTTTTTTGTATTATTTAATTTTTTTTTTATTTAATGAAAATAACATTAGACTGTTTTCGTATTGTAACAATTTAACAACGGTATTTCACAAAAGGTCATATATAAGTAACTCTGAGAAAATTATAATACTGTTTTTTGTTTGGTTAAATTGTTGAGTGTGGGTGTGATAGCATACGTTGGCCTGCAGCAGTGCGGCGAGCTGGTCGCGTAGGGCGACGAGGTTCTGGCGGTGGGAGCTGGACTCGCCCGCGCGCGGCTCGGCCTTCACTTGCGCCGCAATGCCCGCCGCCATGCCAACGTTGTCTGTAATCGACAAATATCATTTGATATTACATGAATAATAAGTACTGTGAGTGCTTTCGGCAGAAGTAAATATATTGATTTTATTTTTAAATGTGTTGCGCATAGATAATTGATACATTAAATATTGATTTTCATATAGATACATATATGTAACGTACTGATATTGTTGACTTCATTGAGCGGGCGGCGATGCGTCATGCCCTCGAGCTGGTCAGTGCGCGGCGCGGTGGTGAGGCAGGAGAGCGGCAACGCGGCCGGCAGGATACCCGACGAGAAGAACTCGTGCCGCAGCAGCTTGTCCACCGAGGGCCGCAGCGCCGGGTTAGCTTGCAGCTGCAGCACGATCATCGACGTCGCCGGCTTCCTCAGCGTTGTCGGTACCCTGGTTGTGTAATGTGGAATGACTATGATGTTTTGATCTAGTTTAGATCTACATAGATGTTTGGTATAGGGATTTTCAAAGTTTATGTTTGTAAACAACTCAATTTAAGGAATCGGTGTCGGGCGCGGAAACGAGGTATCCTCTTATCTGAATGCTTGGATTTTGCTTACAATCGTAAAGCATATTACATCATAAGTGTAAATACATGTTTCTTTTGAATTTATACCGACACACTACCGTTATATTTTGAACATGTCTATCTGGTTACGGTTGTAATGGGACAGGTTTGATTTCAAAGTTGTGTTTTAGATTTGTAACGATATTAGACACCGGAAGTTGCTCGCTCCCTTTGTGACAAGTTATTCAAAGATAAAAATGTCATAAAATATTATTCCTCATTAGCTTGTTTCTTACTAAATTATTGTAAACTTTGATGTCATATCAACTATTTACATAATTAAAACAAAAACAGAAAACAACCACAAAAATCTTCAGTAACACAACGAATATGGCTTACTCTCAGTGAACCACTGAGAGACAAAATTTATTAACACACATATGAAACATATTCAACATAAAATGAAATGTGTGAAATTAACGAAGATGCGTTTAACAGTCCCAAGCACATTCGAACAGAAGCTCACATTGAGTTCCATCACCATATTATCACAACTCTTGGATATAACCACCTGTAACGCATCTTGAGTGTATTGTCGTTGACTACGGCCTGAGCGAACCGAGTACCAAACGTTTGCCAGGGGCCCGCACAACAAGTATGCAGCGCTAGATATATCCCCTCACTATTTGTCAACAAAAAGGCGCATTATTACAAGAAATCCCATGGCTTTCATAGCAAGTCATACTTACATGGCCCAAAAAAAATCTATTTCATTTTATTCCTTTAAAATTTCACAATATATAATACATGTAAATATTAATAGGTAACAATTTTAGTTCTTCAAGTTCAAATAAAGTTGTTTTTTAATATACTAGTGCAAATGAAGCAAATTACCTGTATTCACATTGCTTGATTCTCTTGTAAGTATCTTTGAGAGTTGAAGTCTCAAAGGGTGGTTTTCCTACAAGAAGGGTGTACATGATGCAGCCCAAACTCCAGATGTCCACTTCGAAGGAGTGTCCCTTCTTTGTCAATATTTCAGGAGCTATGTAGTTTGGAGTGCCACATAATGTCTGTTTTCTCTCTCCTAAAAAATTGTCCAACTAGTGTGAAAATATAGTTTTAAAACTCCTTATGATTAACAACTATCAAAGGTTTAATTGCACAACAAGATATGCTTTATAGTAAAACATGTATCCACGCTGTGATCCATCAGAGACTAATAGTACATTTTATGGTAAAATATGCAAGAATACTCATAAAAATACCTTCATATTCTATTTTAGCTGCCAATCCAAAATCACCAATTTTAACACACAGGTCATCGTCTAGGAAAAGATTTCCCAACTTAAGATCTCTGTGTATTATTCTCCGGCTGTGTAGATACTGCACACCAAGTAATATCTGACGCATGTAGAACCTTGTTTCTGGTTCTGTGATGGCTTTCCTGCGCTTATGTAATTCCATCATGGACTGTAATAAGTATATCAAAATGTAAATAAAAATATGTACTATCATGATTGCAGTATTTTTGTGTGTCCAGTTGTAAAATACAAACCCGTCTCTTGCAGAGCTCTAATACAATGTAGATGTTGAGAGAGTCCTCAAAGAAACTGTGGAAGCCCACGACATGTTTATGTTGCAGTGAGCGGTGGATTGAGATCTCCTGGGCCATCTTCTCTTTTTGACTCGACTTTACCATAAGTTTTTTTGAAACGATTTTGCCTGCGTACACCTGGTTGGTGGCGATGTCTTGTATTTCGTAGCATTTTGCAAAGCCCCCCTAGAATTGATGATGGGTTAAATAAACAATACAGACTTGTGGGGTGTTAGTTTTTAATTATCTAACACGAGTGGGTACTACAACGTCCAATAATTTTGAAAATGTTCAGTGATATAACGGATGTATTAGGTTTAAATTTGGTGTACGACCATTAGACAAGTTACAAAAGTAGAGACATACATAATGAGTTTGTGATTTCGACGCTGTTTAATGTAAAATAAAAACTTACCTTTCCAAAAAACCGCAATCTGTGATATGTGCTCTTTGTTTGAGGATCTTGAATTATTTCGGGTATTTCTTTCTTTTCATCTTCCTTGATAGACGTCATTATAAATTAACTTTAAATATAAGTTCAAGTCAATAAAATGATAAAAATGAAGCAAAAGTCTAAAAATTGTTCACAAATGAATACACAACGTTCTCAAACTAAGCGCTTGAACATTAAGAACAGTTGCTTTGCATGGCAGTTGCACTGAATTTTGAACTGTTAGATACGTTATGAAGTCGACCAATCAGAGCAGAGTATTCATATCTATCATTGCCAGGCAAATAAAATTGTGAATTAAAGAAAAAGTTGTCAGTTAAAGTTAATAGATAATTATTAAATAATTATGGATTTTTTACAATTTGGTTTATAAAATGGTTTTTAAGTTTTTGTCCTTTCATCAAAAATGCAGATATTAAAGCTATCTTCACAACGACTTAACAATGGACAAAATTTCGAACTTTAGTTCATAAACTGTAGAGAATTGGCGAGTCAAATAATCAGTAAATAATTTCTTTAGTGTAAAGTTTAAAGTTTAAGTATAGGCGGGCAGTTTAACGGCTGACTGTGTAAATATTTATAAATGTTGTATTAGTTAAATTGCTCGTACTTTTCCTTAGGAGTATTTTGTTTAGTTTCAAATAGAAGATAAAAATAAATATTATATGTATCTTTTTAATAATTGATATTTTCTTGTTTCAAATTCCGAATAACTGCATTTGAAAAATTGAATGAATCACAAGTTGATTCTACCAAACGACCAAACTTAACAAACCTTATTACGTCAATAATTATTTAACAAATCTTGTACAATATTAGTTAAGATTAGTCATGCATAAACTTGTGTGATTTATGAAGTGAAAGGACTTTACCAGTGAGTCAATAAATGAACCGTTTTTGTGTGTCTGTTCGTTAAATTATTTATCTAACGTATTTCACGGTTGCGAATTACATTGTTAGATATGATGTTAGTAATTCGAGGGTATCTGTAGTCATTCGTATTTTTATTGCCAGGAGTTCTATCCATTTTTTTTAAAGTATGACAAGAATATAGGATAAATAGTAACTAAGTTTAGATTAAAAGCAATGCTTTGCGAATTGAACAAAACTGATTCAGTTGCTTAACGAGAGTTACCATTGTTAAAAAAATACGAATGATTTTTCAAATCTCATAAAATCAAGGATTCGTGAGGTTATAATGCCATTAATATGAACTAATACACATATTTCTGAAAAACATTATCTTGGCCATTTAAAAGTGAACAAAATTGGGAGACTCAGCTGTAGGTTTTGAAATATTTTGACTTACACTTTATTAAAAACCCAGGATACTCCAAATCATAATGAAGTTTAAAATCGTACGTAGTTTGTGTAAATACAAAGAGATGAAGATTCTTTACAAGGAAATACCAACTTGATCATGTTTACAGACAAAATAAAGCTTGTCGTGACGCACTTGTTTTGTCCGTGAAAAACAACATTTCCACAATAACATTATTTGACGTAATTAAAGGAATAATGAAGTTTACGGAAACATGGTGTTTTGGTAATAAACAATGGGATAGTTGAACTTGAAAATTAATTTAGAACTAATATTAACATAAAATTCTAACATCGCTTTCCACTAAACTGATTGTAGAAATAGCATTATACCGCGGCCGGTCACTATGTTACTCGAGCTAGTGGAAGTTGGTTCTAAGAATAAGATAAGCTAACAATAAAAAGTTGAAGAAATAAAACTGTGGAATTATCATACAGTGACTAAGAGAAGATAACATCAGAGCAAGTATTGTGGCTACCAATGTAAGCAGGTTATTCACATAAAAGTTGAAAATACCACGATGTTGAATCGACTGATTATTTCAATTACCACTTAATAACAAAACTTTTTTTTTTAAATCAAGATCATAGACAAAATGAAGACGAAGAAATACTAAAGACTTCGCCGTTTTGACCGTGACTTAGATTCCGGTATTTGAAAACTTGGACTTGTATTGTTATTAAAAAAAATTGTTTGTTGTCCCTGACCTGTTTGTTTCGTTGTTACTAATTACGGATTGGTTTTTTTTCTTATCATTTATTTATTTCTTTATTTATATAGACACTACTGGCCGTTAATTGTAAATTGTGATTGATTTTTGTCTTTTAGCCCGCTCGCTGCGAAACGAGGTCTAAATCTTCCCTAATGCAACTTCTATGTGATGCTAAGGGCATATAACTTTGTTATGGGGGGTGGGGTCTAATGAACCGCGTGTCGGCCTAACGTCTAGTCACGGAGCGGGTCGATAACACCTCGTACCGCAAGGACGGAAAGTACGCAAAACTTGATACCGCAGCGAACGTGTTAATGAAATCGAAGTCAGTAAACTGAAAATCGAATCTTGGAATTAGAATTTGACAAGGCTTAGTGATTCATCACACAAAATATCACAGTTTGGACATCAGTCTACTGTCCGTGGGGTAGAAAAATATATCTATTATATAATATATTTCAGCGTAGTACAGTTGCATACACAAGTTAATAAGTACTAGGAATGTCAACATTTTAAAATCACAGCCGTCTTCTACGTATTTTGTAACACCGTTCCCGCCATTCATGCGGCGTCTAATGCTGCTGCTTACTTTACAACTGTTAAATAATATGCAATGTTATTATTAAGTTTATGAATTGATATTACAATATCGAAAATCTATCAATTTAAATTTTCTCATTTTTAATATTTATGATTAAACAGTAATATAATATTATTTAAATAAATTTAAATTTACAGCAGCAGGTTACAATAAATTTTCCCATGATGGATGACAGAGTGTCGGGTTTTCTCGGTTCGAAACTTACGAATGAGTCAATCTGTCGTGTTGCTTCCTTGATCTGCTTGACGTACGTATAAGAAAAACACCTAGGAAACTACATACAGTGTCAAAGGACTAATAAAAAAGACCTTTTTTGTATCACTAATTGACAAGTTCATTTGGATGTTTACATGCTAGGAGTTATATTTTTTTAATCCATACTATTATGTAAAATATAAACTTTTTAACTTTTTGTCATGTAGGATGTCGGCAACCACAATAAAGTTTTTTTTATAATAATGATTGTAGAAGTAAGCACCCATATTCACGCCAGGTTTTAGGCTATATCTTAATACGGCATTAAACTTAAGGCGATGAAAAAATTGGAAAAAACTGTTATGCGTGAAAAGAATTAAAAATCCCAAGGCAATATCAGCAGATATACAAGTTTGCCATCTATTTTTTTTTTATAAATTATGCAAAATTAGTCATATTCTTTAAGCCTTAGGAATTTCACGGGCGGTGAGCCGGACGGGAAAAGCTAGTTTCTAAATATACACTAATGGAATAACTTAAAGACGTACGGTAGTAAGAATCTTTGGTTTCTAAGCTTATATTACTTAAGTAATTTTTAATTAAGCTAATAACTTCAACATCAACCTGCTCTTCTCCCTGCGTTGTGTGGGCACGGCATGCACTCTTCCGTACTCCTCTATCAGTAGTCATATCTTGAATATATTACTAACGCATAGGTAACATTCATACAGTACTAATTTTATAACAGAACACATTGCTCACTATGGAAGGCATTGGGAAAGGCCTATGTCCAGCAGTGGGCAGACAAGGGCTGACGTTGATGATATTGCTCACTAATAGATGCGAGCAATTTTTTTTCAATTCAAATAATGTTAACAATATAAATTCATTAATATTTTTAAAGTTCAATGTACAGTAAATCAAAATTCGCCTTAATTTTTTTATATTTCAAACTATCTTCTTTATTTATTTCGTTGGCAGTAAATGTTAAACATGTAAACAAATAATACATTACAATACACGTATTAAAATAGATAAATTATCTGTATTATTAGTAGGTGCATTTCCGGTACATCTTTGCCGCTAAACGGATACTGTAAACAAACTGGTATATAATCTGCTCGCCTTTGTCATTAACGCCTATATATATTTATTTGCAACATTGCTAACTGGTACAGAAGTTCTCGACAATCCAAACGGACGTGTCGCTTTATAAATTGTTTTCTTCTTTATTATTATTAAAAAAAAAATTAAACAGTTCATAAATCACCAGTAACAATTTTAAAATGTTTAAAATGAAGTTTTTATTGATTTTTATGTTTTGTTTGTTCTTGTTGTGTGCAAATGTGTCCGGCGAGCGCCCCTGGGTGACCACTGATGAATGTAAGTGTTGATTTAAGTGGTTTAGAAAGATTTAAAAAGAAAAATTGTAACTTAAAATTATTAATGTCTAAAGAAAAGCTGTGGAAATAACGTACCTACAATAATTAGTACATAACATTGAAGTTTTCAAATTAAATATATTTCATAATATAAGAAATTAAAAAGTTTTTACCGTAAACTCCGAAATGATTTTTATTATCTTTTAAGTGTAAATATTTTAATCGAATTTAATGAAAATGAATCATTACAACAAACCCATCTATTTTTTTTTGTTTATAATAATATAATATAATAAAATACTCAAAGTTTCAAAATAAGTCCATAGACAACAAATAACATTATCAGTCAGTGTAAACATAATATCTAATTTCCATTGAATTCGGTTGTATGTAACTAATTTACTAACGTAAAATATATCTATTGAAACGGGTAGAAGCGGTCGTGATCGCGTCCTAGTAGACAATTGCGACTGACCCAAAATATTTTAACTACATTAGTGTAAGTAATTACCATATAATGCAAACAAACTTTGTACTTAAATACAAATTGAAAATGGAATAATTATATAATTTAAATGTCTTAATAACATACTGTAATAATAAGAAATAAAAACACGCATCTGCAGTAAGTAGCCTTGGTCGGATTTTTGTACACGTCACGTAACATTAGGCTTTCCCGTTTACTTTTCCAAATTTGTATAACGAAGAGTATCGAATTTGGTTTTCCATTTGTTTTCCCAACTTTTTTATAAAGATACGAAAATAAACTTGATTCCGATCGGTGGTTGGTCAAGTTTAGTACATAACTGGTTTATGATGTCGTAATATACAATTTGAAATGAAAACACAACACTACGCATCAGGGTCACGGTACTTGGTGACATTTTGTATTGGTATAATTAACGTGAGTTTCAAGTTTGAGGTTATAAATTCTATTATTACGAACATATTTATTTATTTCATGGGAAAACTTGAGTTATTATTAAAAAAATAAAGAAGAGAAAAATAAAAGACTGACAATCGCGAAGAACATAACAAGGAGAACGATATTGAATAAAAAAAATGTGAGCTAAGTAAGTCGGTTATCACAGTATATATATTTACGTAACTTTCAAAGATACGGATTATAAAAAAAGTTCATTGCTTTCGGTATTTATAATGATAAAACTTTCTTTGTAAAGAAACCTATTGGCATTGATTAGGATATCAGAACATTACAAATAAGGTTGTAATAGACAGGGACAGATTATCAATGTTGAATGCACGCATACGTAGTTATTTGGACAACTTTTACTTTTAAAAAAAAGAAACTTTGTACACAAAAAAAATAACATTATAAAAAAGAAAACAAAAAAAGGAAGAACAATACAAGTGGGCCTAACCCTTCTAGAGTTCCTATAACGTTCCTTGAGTTGGAAATGCTGTATAGTGGCGAACTGAATGTGTGTGAAAATAAAAAAAAATTAACTTTACTTATATTCTTTATACCAAAATAATAAGGAGGATTGAAGTGCCAGTATTCGAAAAAGAACAATGTATTATACAGTATTAAGAAGAAAAAGGAAATGATTTTGGTTAGGGTACAGTTTCATGATGAATTTAATACGTGATCTAAATATTGGTCTACATGTCATGATCGTTGCGTGTTCGGAGTCGTTTAGTTGTCGAAAATGTCGGAGTTTCAGTCGTGTAGCGTGCGTGTGGGAACTTTGAGCCGTTTAAACTTACTTTCCTGACATGCTAAGCTTTGTCGAGCTTCTATATTTAATTGTAACGTAAGGCAAAATTTATATTCTTAAACTAATGAGTTTTCGCGCACCGGTACTATTTTTTTTTAAATTATAACAGTGAACATGTAGTACCGATCCCACTCACCCTGAAGAAGAGAACTGATGGTCTCGAAACTAGTCGGTACCGACACCGATTTGCATGCGATTTAACCCGCATAGTCTTAGTTTTATTTAAAAACTAATACTAATGTCATACTACTTATAAAAACGAGATTAATTTTGATACTGACACAATTTTATTTCATTATATTCTTTCCATTGTTTAAAAAAAAAACACGATGATGTCAAGATTGCGGGAAATCCACAAGAAAAATTAGTATGCTCCTTTTTGTCGTTTTTCAGTCTTATAATATGATGCACAAATAAGTTATAATTCACACGATTTGGTTGCCTCGCCACATTTCTATTTTTATTAATATTTTTATGAACATCGCACCAAGTTATTTAAGAACATTAATTAAACTTAAAAAGTAATTAATTACTTTTGAAGTTATTAAAAAAATAAAAGGTATCGTCTAATTACCACTTCACTATAATCATTATTCCTATGGTTTATTAGGATCAAGGTTTGCGTGTTGTCGTGTGCTTGTGGCGTGCAGCTCGTTTCGCGATCGACTGCTATTCAATTCTGGATTAGATAAGGTCAGGATGGCGATGTTCGGGCACAGATAATAAACAACTAGATAAGTTTCCATATTAAACTATACGTGAAACGAAAACTTCTTTAAAAAATTGGGCGAAAAAGTACACGAAGCTATTCTTAATTAAAAATAAAAAAAAAATAATTACGTTCGAATATCGAATTGGCGACTAGCATTACTACTCTGGTTTTATCAAAACAGGCAACATAGAAACGGTTTCCGATAAAAAAAAATAATAAAAACTTTTCTTAATTATCGATGATAAAATAACAAAAATAACTTGAGTGCAGTTTTTTCCACGTTTGTAAATTGATAAGACAATGGACCAAGGAATTCATGTTTCATGTTAATTTATTGTTTCTTTCTGCGTAATGGGATTTTACTAAAATATACGTTTATTTAAAAGAAGGTTACCTATAACATATCTAGTATGATTTATTCTATGACTTTTTATGAATACTTTCCTGTCTCCATGGTAACAAATAACAAGAGTATTTTATACATTTGCACTTTTTATTAAACAGTATTTATTTCGATTTTTAATCAACTTCAAACAGGAGGAGATTTTCTTAGAGTAGACATATGTTATTGGCTATCAGGAACGTTATATATGAGATCTTATAATTCTATTCAATAGATGCACCGATAGGTATTAGGCTATCATCTTCAAACTTAGGGGCTGAATGCATTGGAAAAAACTTATTCGAGAATTTCATTGGGGTTAAACTGCTCGGCGACATCGTGTCAATTTTAATTTTAATATTGCTTTGACTTAAAGTCCTAAATCCCATAGTCGGGCAGCGGGCGTCTACAGTACGCAGCTCACTCTGTCCTAGGCTCTGCGCTTGGTCTCAGGCCACGTCAACCCGATCGTCTTCTTTATTTTAAAACGTTCGCTGCGGCACTAATTTTTGCGTACTTTCCGTCCTTGTGGTACGAGGTGTTGTAGATTCGCTCCGTGACTCGACGTTAGTCCGACACGCGGTTCATTAGACCCCACCTCCTTTAATAAATTTATGACCTTCACACCACAGAGACGTACACTTTTTTCCTTGCCGCACCACAGGAAGTTGCATTAGGGATGATTTAGGCCTCGCTTCGCAGCGAACGTGTTAATATAATTACAATTTTTGTTAATTCATGTTTTTATTACAGTGGAGAATCACATCAGTCCGGAGGACCTCGATGAATTTCTAAATTGGCATCACATCAACGACAAGGAAACAAACACTACTAACCGATTCGGTGCAACGGTAAGAACATTTGTAACTTTATTATCGTTTTTAACAATGTTTACGTTTTGAAACCAGTGATTTGATTTTCCTTACAATTGTCTAAATTAAATTATTAAAACTTTCGTGAGCTATTTCACTATACGACTTATAAAAACGGCTTAACTCAGGTGCACCCTGAAGAAGTGCCCACGATGGGCTCGAAACTAGTCGGTACCGACACCGATTCGCACATGAGTTAAGTAGTTTTTATAAGTCGTATATTGTCTAAATTATTATGTAAGTATGTCCAGCAGTAGCATTTCTATGTATAAATCTTAACTTAACATTTTATTCATCAGGACTCAGAGACAGATTTTCCGGAAGAAGTGGATTGTTTTGGCCTGGGCTCGTTCGCCAGCCAACTGATCAACATGCGACCGGACTCCTCGGAGAATGTCAATACTCATTTCTACTTCTCGTCACGACAGAATCCGACAAGAGTTCAGGTAAGGGATATTCATATGCGTTTAGAATGAGTGGAGTGTTAAACGGGTACCGGGTGACAGCATCATCATCAGCCCTTGTCTACCCACTGCTGGACAAAGGCCTTTCCCTGTACCTTCCACAGTATTCTGTCCTCGGCCTTTCGCATCCAAGGAGTTACCTTTTTTGGTAATGGGAGGAAAATCTGCAGAAGATACCCTGCCTTCTGGGGGAAAGGTAGGGTTATGTTAGACTCTTTGTCACTAAAACCCTCGCGGTGGCCATCCTCAGGTGCGATTGCAAAGGCCCGGGAATCTCGAAAAGAACGCACCGGGATAGTGTGAACTGAGCTACTACACTACTCAGATCTAATGCCCTGTTACGCACAAAAGTTGGCAACACGATGTTGCAGTCTTCCCAGGAATCTGAGGAGTAACCTAACCAATATTTTAAAATGGTGTAATTGAAAATTATGATTTTATATCATTTACGTTGGTCACATTATCTTTGCTTCTATATTAAAAAAAAGCTAACAACAGTATAGTATTAATGTACGCCTATACTGATATTTGATCAATTTTATTCAGGTTTTTCCCGGAGACCAATTTGGTCTAGAATGGGTGGATTTCAAACCTAACAGAAGAACTATTATGATTGTACACGGCTTTATGAGTCACAGTAACGCTAGCTGGGTGAGAGCAATGACTAACGCCTTTTTGCAATGGGTAAGTAAACAAATAAAAAAATACTGCGATGTTCTATTAGAAGGAAACTTTAACAGATGTAAGAAACCACGTTTTTTAGTCTATCTTGGTTTGACTTTGAGCTGCGCGCTGTTCAGCTCCGTCTTCTTGCATGCCTATACCAGCGGTTGTCAAACCGCGACCCGCGAACCTCTCGAATGTTTGTTTTGATAGACTTAGAAATGTGTTCGTGAAATCAGTTATTAAGAGACAAATATTTGTATGATTCCCTTCCTATTATAAACATATTTCGAAGGAAAAATTGTATATTGGTTGTGTCAACTACTTAGTCTACGAATGTGGGCCCGCGGTGATAATTCACATTGTCCTATTTGGTCCTCGAATAGAAAAGTGTGACGATCACTGCTTTATACCCATCGTTGGTATAGCGTCACCGACTTTTTGTTTTGCACCGTGACACGCGCGATGTTCAGAGCAAACAAGATATTTGACAACATCAATACAATTGAATTGTTATCATTATTACATATTGGCAAATGTTTCATGTCGTTGTTTATAGGAAACCATTTATTGATTGTTTTTCTTTTATTGTAAAAGGCGTAAGAATTGTTGTTCGTATTTTGTTCAATTTAATGATACAGATTATATCGAACAAATAGATAATTGAAAAATAAAAAAAATGTATACAAATAAGTAGATTACGCTCGTTACACCAGTACTTATACAAAACATATAAATCAATAGTTTACTTAACAGGGCGATGTCAATGTCATTGCTGTTGATTGGAGCCAAGGCGGAAATACTTGGAAGTACTGGCGAGCTGTGGCCAACACTAGAACAGTCGGCGGCGACGTTACTGGGTTATTATTTTTTTTTAATATTACCGATATTTTAATAAAAAAACCCTTAAGAAAATTACAATAAGGTTATCGGCATCTAAAAATAAAACAATAGTACGATTACGATATATTCACAAATACTTTTTTTTTATTTGCAGCACGGCAACGAAGCTCTAGGCTCGTGCTAGGATATGGTTTTCAATAGTTGAACGGTGGGATTTTAACTCTTAACCACGTAGTTGGAAATCCGTAAACAAACATTGTTGATGAAAGTAGCGCCAATAGCCGAATGGTTATGCTACCGACCTAGCGGTCGCGGGTTCAAATCCGACCATTCGACTATTGTCGTGGACCATATCCTAACACTAGCTTTTTCAAGCTCACCACCAATTTTTGCGTACTTTCCGTCCCTGCGTTACGAGGTGTTATCGACCCGCACCGTGATTAGACGTTAGTGCCACACGTGGTCCATTAGACCCCACCTCCCAAAACTTATGGCCTTCGCACCACAGAGAAGTACACGTTTTCCTTGTTGCACCACAGGGAAGTTGCATTAGGGATGATTTAGACCTCGTTACGCAGCGAACGGTTTAAAGTGACATGTTTACAATATTCAGTGCTTTATTGATTTAGGTTCATGCAGCAACTGATCAAGGAGACTGGAGCCAATGCTAAAGACTTCCACTTCGTGGGCCACAGTCTGGGCGCACACATCGTCTCGTACGTTTCTTACCATTTGGGCGGCGTCTCCAGGATCACTGGTACTTTATAAATTACTATTTTCTTATCCTATACAATTAAGTATATATGTAAAACGAATGCATTTTAACATAACGTTCGAACATTATGTATGACAATATATTGGAGCGCAAGTAAATATACGTAACAAGATAAAACACGTTCACTAGTACACGGACTAGGAAGTTAATGATTTACTGATTGCACCTTGTAGTGACATGGGTATGTCAGCTGTAATGAGATACGAGAACGATCGATTATTTATACAATTTTTTTTCTATATAACCAACAAATGATATAGCTTTATACTTTGTATATAAGCGTAATAAGTATCAATGAATAAGTGTGCAAATATATTTTTGAAATATTAACATATTAAAAATGTTAATTTATTAATTTCCTGCATCATTACAATTAAGCTGTATGCTTGAGCTATTGTTTTACAATAGTTGAATGGTGAAATTTCGAACTATGGACTACATGATAGGAAACTCGTGCTCTTAACCATCATTACCTTTTTTTATTTTTAGAATTTAAATTGTCTTTGGATTTACATTGATTTTTTTTCTTTTCATTGGCTTAGGTATCTAACCTTTAACGAGTTTAGTGAGAGTGTAGTGAAAAAAACATTAAAATCTCTTGAAGATTCACAGTTCCCAAGACACGGCACCAGTCTCTGGATGGCATCAGCTAATGGATGCATAGCTTTTAAGGGCACCAAAATTTTCGCAGACAGACGACCTTTTTTTAAGACGACTCTGCATTTGGTAGTTATAAGTCTATGATCCCAAGATAACATAGAAGTGTGTAACCCAGGTCTAGACCCGGCGCAGCCCTGCTTCCGCACGAACAACTTGGTGGAGCGATTGGACGCTACCGATGCGGACTTCGTTGACGTCATACACACCAATGGACGACTGCTCTCGAAGATAGGCTTCGGATTCCCTGACCCCACTGGTATAGTACCAAAATACTATTAAAAAATATAATGATAGATACTGGATAAAGTTTTTTTGAATGCTGTAAATAATATGTTGTGTTTAAACAGGTCATGCGGATTTCTATCCAAATGGTGGCATGAAGCAGCCCGGCTGTTTCAACACCACGAGCTCCCTCTGGGCTCGTCTTCTACCCATTCCAATTGGAAGTGAGTACTAATTTAACTATGTGTAATATTATTACAGAAGAAGGCATACAGTTGAATCACACATCTGCTTATAATAAGCAATTGTGCTTCTTTCAAATTTCTAGTATCTGTTTTAGTTGGCACATCAATAACAAGCGTACTATTTTGTTCGGCGTGCCAACTTAGACGCTTACCATCTTGATTGGTTTGTCCGACGTGTCAATTGAACTTCAAGGTACTATGATATGTTTTTTATATACCCAGTACTCCAGCAAGCGGTGTGCAGTCATGGCCGAGCGTACCTGCTGTTCATCGAGTCTCTGGTCAACAATAACTGTTCCTTCAGAGGACATCAATGGAATTTGACTTACGAAGGGTAAATATTTGATTTTTATAAAGTTTCGTTTCCACTTAAAAAACGTAATGTAATTACGTTGCAATTTAAAGCGCTAATAGCCTAATGGTTAAGGGTACTACAGATCTAGCGGTCTAGGGTTCCCATCCCATTTAGCTATTGACAAAAATCATATCCTAACAAATACTTATTAAGTTAGTAATATTAGTAATAAAAAAAATCTAGTCATATTAAGCAATAAAAAAGTATTTTATTGAAATGTCGTAAATATTCTTGTCTCATAAATTTATTCAAAGAAGAATACTAAAGCATTCTTTTATTTAAAAATAAAATATTTTGTCTTGTAGTCAGGAAACCGTAAACCTGCAGTCGAGGAACAATTGAATAAGTAATGTTGTTATTGTCAGTGTGAACGCGAGCATAGTCGCGGCCTGCGCCCGCGCCGGCGCTTGCTCGGAGATGGGCATCGGCGCGGTGGGCGGGAGCGGGCGGCCGCGAGCCTCTGGCGCTTACTTCGTGCTCACAACCGCCACCGAGCCCTATTGTCGTGAGTATTACAACAATGAATAATAAAAAATTAATTTGTAACTGCTGTAAAGGTCTGTATAAAGTCAGTGGAAATACATAGTCATTATGTATAACCTCTAATGTCACGTTTCAATGACACGGTTTGAGGCTGTTTGATACTTACGAGGACGGTGCAATATATCGCACTTCCAACATTAGGGGCTATATGCTATAAGGACTTTTTTTTAATTATTGCTTCATATAGTTTCTTAAGATACTGATGTGTGCAGAGTAGTGTTAGGAAATAGATACTCATCTAAATATCGACAAGTCATCTGTAGCCCTCTTGCGATCTTCTAAATGCGCACTCAGTATTTGCACCGTTTAACACGTTCGCTGCGGCATCAATTTTTGCGTACTTACCGTCACTGCGGTACGGGGTGTTATCGACCCGCTCCGTGACTAGACGTTAGTGCGATACGCGGTCCATTAGACCCCACGTCCCATAACAAAGTAATACCCATCGCACCACAGAGAAGGACACGTGTTTCCTTGCCGTACCAAAGAGAAATTGCATTTACTATGATTTAGACCTCGTTTCGAAGCGAACGTTTTAATTGTTGAACACTAGGTTAGTGTATTTCATACTTTTAAGATAATTTATTTCCAGCGACCGATTGGGAGCGACGTCATCCAGTGCCGGAGTTGTTACGCGACTTGCGAGAAGGTTTCCGTCTCGACCGGTCGGTGAAGGCAGAGGTGACGGACGCTTACGCCGACCCCATGGCCACTGAGCCTCCGCCCGTCGAGTCCTCATTCTTTGGCTGGTTGAAAAATCTGTTCGGTTAACGGAAGACATATTTGATAGAAAAATCGTAATCAACTATTGAATAAGATGGAAATTATAAAAAAAGTTGGACTAAAATATATTGTAAATATTCATTTTTACAAGTGTAATCAAAGTTAAAATGAAAATAAAAACTTTTTTGGTATTCAAAAAAAAAATCATCATAAAAGTACTTTTGGTTATTGCTTTAATTTTTTGCCATAATTTATATTTAATAGTTAATACTTTGTTATACCGTTTACTCAGTTATAATTAAGTGTTTTTTTTTAATTAAATGGCATTTACAAATGATTTAAAAAAAATATGTTAACAAAGTCAACCTATCCTTACTTTAACAATTGTTAATTTTTACTTCTTATTTATTAAATGACGTATACAATTGAGTTGTCTGATTTCTTTTTATATTATTCACGACCGTATTGTTAGATCGATTATCATCATTTCCCTACTACTTCTGCCAGTTCTACAAAACATTATGGGTCCTGAATTCAAGAATATTCCATAAATTGACGAAAAACGCCATCTGTTTCAGTGCGGTTACACCAGCGTGACACTCTCTCACAACATGTTTGACGAATTCCCTCATCCCCTATGTTTAATAGCGTGATGATGATGCCCTACGTGACGTGTCCGTCAATGGCGAACCTTGCTATCTCCAGAAGTGGGTTCTGAGGTCTTATAAAACCGAACTTAGTGTAATAGCGTTATAGTATATAACTTAAAACCTAGCATAAGTATAGTGCTTCTTTCAACAGAACGAATTAATCAAATCTGCGCCATGGCTGCTGAGATCTTACCTAACAAAGTTAATTAAGTTACGCTTTATATAATAGTATGCATTCAGAGTTACAGTAATCTTCATTCAAACAGAGAACATAATTTATTTGTGTTTAAAAAAAATTGTAAAATTTCTTTCATATCATGAACACACTTAAAATTTAAAACGTGAACGCTATAATACGGAATACGGACAGCATAATGCTTTTAGTAAATTAAACACGCGAAATTAAAATGTGAAAAAAGAAACAAACACACTCTGTCAATATCATCAGAAATATCAAGATAAAATATTCTATTAATTCAAAATGTATGAATTCAAATTATTAATTTACAAAAGTGTAATAAGTTTTACAAAACGGTGTCAATTTTTGGGTCGTAACAGCTCTATGCATGGTTTGAAATATGTCTTTGAAACAGACGCTAATGTTATTAAACGGTAAGTACAAAATTCATAGATCATTCCATCCTTGCTTGGGAGAGAAATTTTGTTTCTAGAGTACGTTAATTTTCGTAATAATATATACTTCTTAAACACTAGATGTTAGTTAATTTACTAATATTTCTTCTAGCCATTCTAGGTAAACTTGAAAAAGGTTGTGCTATGATATGGTTCAGGACAATATTAGAATAGCGGGATTCTAACCCATGACCGACCTAGATCTGTAGTCCATACCCTTAACCATTAGGCTATTAGCGCTTAATGTACGTGAGCAATGATGAAACAAAGTTTGATTAAGTCCAGTTTCTAATTCCCTCGTAGCGTTTTTTACAGGAATAAGTAAACATGTTGATATTCCATGGCTCGTATTGGAAACTAAAATTGTATTTGCTTTATTTAGTTACGATTTACCGTTTTCTTTACAGATTATTTTGGGCATTTACTCTTGTTCTGTCAAGTGGTTGTTTATATCTTTTACTGGGGAGAGTCCTACGAGCAGGTGTGGAAGTTAATTTTACACCCAACACTCTCTACTTGTCTTGGAACACATTATATCCAGCCGTGACAGTCCTAGAAACGTATCATGTTAAATCCACACAGAGGAAACTGGTGGCGCGATACCGTAAAGTGTTTTTTTTTTTTTATCTATTTATTAGTACGTGAACCGATAACTTTATATTTATTGTAAATTTAAAACCATGTAGTAACCATCCAGGTCGTATTAACGCAATACTCAGAAAACGCACTAAAAAAGTGTTGGTCACTTTGTGTCACATTCTTTACAATTTTTTCTCTATAAATGTTTTTTTTACGAAATCCATACGCTGTAAATCTTGCCAGCGTTTAACTTAACGTTTCTTTTAGCGGGTCTAGTAAACAATTTAAGCTATGATTATCGGAGGTATCTCACAGACGTGCTATTTGGGGTGGGCTCTTGCACGCGGTCCACCTGCCTGCCGTGCGGTAATGCTGTCCCTTGCGACGTACCTTGGCGCAATATCATCATTGACGTAAGATTAGTTAATTATTTGGTTTCTTAATAAATTAAAAAAAATAATTTGTTAATAAACGGTGCCCGGGTCTCGTCTAATGGTAGTCACTGCCTACCCCTTTCAGTTATGTTAGTGAGACGTCAGCCTTAAACTATTGGTTTATTACAAATAACATATCTCTTCAGAATATGGAAGAGTTATAAACTGTATGGTTTATTGCAGATATGTATTTTTTATTAAATAAATGTTTGTACCTTTCCGAAAGCGTTGCGTGCAATCCATTTTTTTGTAGGTTCACAAGAAATGCGAGGAACTGATCACAGAATGTTATTTCAATCACAAACGTTTCCGATGCTGTGATAAATTCATCACCGTGGACTCGGAGTCCGGACCCGGCTTCTCGTTCAATTCACAACAACATATGTAAGAACTATATTGTGTCTGCACACTTCAACAATTTTCATAACAATGATAAGAGAAAACTGGAACGTCGTGATAAGGCTAATCACATCGTCACATCGTTAATATGTTGGGCCTTTGATAAAAGTGGTTTTGTAAATCAATTTCATATTTTGATATTTGTTTATAAGCTACCATGGTACCTATGGTACCAATCTTTTAGTAAATTCTTATATTTTACAGAGAAAACAATCGAGATATTCTATTCAGCGTCAATCGAAGCACGGGTCCTGGAGTGTTTACATTTCGTTTGCTGTCTGATGCTCAAGTAATTATTTTCATATTAATCTTATTTCCCTAATACATAATATTAAAAAATAATTACAACAAGATATAAATAAAAATATATATAACTATATAGCAGAAAATAAAAAACCTCTATATTTATAAAAACTAATGAACTAATTTCTTTGCGTATTTATAAAACGTGTAAAATAGAGATAATGTTAGTGACCCCATTTATAGGCTCTATTTTCGTAGTCGGATTATATATAATTCATTTCATCGACAGATATCTATACATAGTTCAGAAGAATTGTCAACAAAATTATTAGACACCAAATTAAAAGTGGACGTTGATTTGAAATATCATAATCATGTTGATATCTTGTTCTCCATTGTCGAAGTGGAGAACGATCCTCTCTTGCAATTTGAGACGGCTACTGCCAGAGGATGTAGGTATCTTGATGAAATACCAGAAGGAATTATGCATAATTACCCGGTAAGACAAATTAAAAAATATTTTATTTATTTTCTTGTATACATGCAATAAATTAAATGATTTATTATATATAAATTAAATAGTCATCATCGTCATCGTTATGAAGAGTTTTTGTTCTCCCACTGCAGGACGTAGTCCTTCCCCAATGCCTTCTAGTGTATGTGGTCCACCGCTTGCCACAGCCAACCAAACTAAGTAGGAAAAGCTGAAACTCATATTTACTAACTCGCTGATAGCATCGAATTATTTACGACCTGTCAGGAGTCCTTGTTTCCGTGACGTCACCTGACCGCGAACACTCCCAAATGAGCACTCGTCCGGAAGGTACCCCGTCAGGTCCGAAACTAGTCGGTGCCACCGTATAAATAGACATGACTTTATACAATTCTAAATTTGATTGTTTCCGATTGTCATATGTTTTTAATACATTAAATTATTGTTCATTAGGTTTATTCTATCGGAGCGTGCAGAGTAGCAAAAACTACGGAGGAATCTTTTCAACAGTGCGGCTGCGTCCATCCAGTTAGAGACACGTCTTGTAAATATAAACATAAATTAATTACCAATGGCTTTGGACAATTTTTTCATGTTAAATATTTTTCAATTTTTCCAGATAAACATTTGTACTGTAATTACACGGGTATAAACTGTTTGGTTGCTTATGAAGGTATGTTTTATATAAAATTATATAATTAGATTATTTTTATGAACGTTTATTTAACTTTTCCCCATTTTTAAGCTTTTACATACTGGTTGATTGGTGGGAAATAAAAAAAATAATAATCCAATAAATTATCATAATTATTAAAAGAATACTTTAAAGTATTTTTGGTGACTAAACGCAGATTTAAAATACATTTTTTATCTCAGGTCAAAAAACAAAACTTGGTATTGACAAGTCTAGTGCCGATACCTGCTTGCCGTCATGCGTTGAAAGCGAGTTGACCATCATTCATACATCGATGTAAGTAACTACAATAATTGACAAAATGACGTTATTTATCTACTTTGAAAAACTTTCCTCACTATAAACGTACAGAAGTAATTTATAAAAAATTATAAGACTGTTTTAAATCTGAACATTACGGTTGTGTTTAGCTTGGGCGTGTATCAGACTACGACGTTTTTTATGATTTACCCCATTCAATATGTTCAACCTACAGGCAGCGCGTGCCGAAGCAAGCGAAGAGAGGATCTCTTATCAACATTCGTATGATCTCCTTGCCTACTTTACGTTATCGTAAAAATTTAGTTCGCAATGACTTGGATTTAGTGGGTAAGTTATACTATATATGTAATAGAAATATTTCAGGAAAATTCTCTTTTTAACACCGTTATAGCGAGTCGAACATTAATTGTCTCGTCATAATAGGTCTTGCCGGTTTAGAGATTACCCGGAACATGTGGACTTACGAACGACAATGAATGAAAAAAAAAGTTTTTTCTAATAAACATATTTTTTCCCATATTTAATTAATAAAGATATTCTACAAGATGATGTAATTATTGATTAAATCTTTAGATTGTTAGGTTATATTTTACACAATATTTTTGATTTTCCAGTGACCGTCGGCGGGATGCTGGGTCTGTTCTTTAGTGCATCTATACTAAGTGTAGTGGAAGCTTTTTATCTAACTATTCGAAAACCAAATGGACTAGATAGTAATAAATGAATACGCAAATATTAAACGTTTCTTTCTAACTGTAATAATAATAATCGGACATTCTAAGTATGTTTTATTGTACTATATTTGACTAGTTTTATTAACTATAAGTAACAGTGAACGAGTGTGTGCAGTATAAAACAGTTCGCGACTCAGAATCCTTGAAGTAGTTATGGAAACCGTTCAGTTATATCAATAGATTTCAGTTAAAGGGAAATTTGTCCTAAGCGAGTATTTCTTCGCTATTAGACAGTTTTAATATAAACAAAATAAATTAAAAAGTAGCTCTTGAAATGGGTAATACGGAGAGTAACGTAACGAGCGGAGTAAAGAAGCAAGCGGGAACTTCGGAGCAAAAGCTATATAAGCTCGTCGACGTGAAAGGTAAGGTTGACTTTTATCTTGATATTTATTGTGAGAATTTATTATGAAACGGGACTTTTCTAGATAGAACTTTACATATTTAAGATTCGAAAGCTATTTATGGGAAAAAAAATATACACATATCTAGGATTTCTTCTAAGGACATTGTTGCAGGAAGGATACTAAAGTAGACGATTTTTGTATGTACTGTTTTGTGACAATATAGTGCAAGTACAACCCTTTACTCCTGGCTATGTCTACATAATCTATTTTTGTATTCCGATGGAATGCCTAATACTATTAGAACTAATGGAACTTAAATAGGAGGAGGTCTCCTGGTGGACATGATGAAGAGAGCAGTGCAGAACAAACAGTATGCAGAGATTGATCACGCCATTAAGACGAAAGTGGAACCATTCTTGTACAACAAAGGCAAAGGACGCTACTGCCCCACATCGCATATCGTTCTACTCAGAAACAAGGAGAGGCCTAGACATAAACTGGTAAGTGAGTCTAGTAAAAAGTAATTGAATTTATCTTTCTAGATTGGTTCTCCAAGTTATACTAAAAACTGGTGGTGTTTGATTAATAGGAAAATTAAATGTAGGTCGTTTTGAATGATGTTTAATTATTAAAACTTTTTAGTTACCGGCTTTAAGGGGCATGGAGAATCCGGATGAAGAATTCGACGTAGAAAAAGACTGGCCGGCGGTGACACAGGAGGAGTATGACGCAAATCCTTCCGGTTATAGAGAGTTGTGCTGG
The DNA here is from genome assembly GCA_027563995.1 of Papilio gigon. Classification (NCBI taxonomy): domain Eukaryota; kingdom Metazoa; phylum Arthropoda; class Insecta; order Lepidoptera; family Papilionidae; genus Papilio; species Papilio gigon. Next base: position 2,400,699 of record JAODUI010000023.1, read on the forward strand.
GATCTAAAGGTGACCTTGTAAAAATTATTAAGTAATGAAGTTACTAGGAGACGGATTACATAAATAATGAAATTGCCAATATTAACAATGACTACTTAATCATATTTTGATTAACTGAAGGGCTTGGAAGAGCCGTTATAGTTAAACTTTTTATAAAATTATGTACGAGATTATTTCATGAATAAATATACATAATAATTCTTTTCTACTTTCCGTGGGACGTTACAAGTCTAAAGTCACGTTGTGTGATATATCGCAGGAGCGTGGAGCAGTTGGTGAGACAGTTCTCCATATCTGTCTTCTGAACGCCACATCTCTACACTCCGACTTGGCGAAGAGACTGCTGAGATTCTATCCGAAGTTAATCAATGATGTGTACATGAGCGATGAATATTATGGTATGGTCCTTAATTAATTCTAGTTAAATATCTATAAAGAATTTTATGTCATAGAGGTATTCTCTTGCGTAAATTGCTTATATCGTTTACGACTTTACCAACCTGTAACATGTGAAAATTATGTTCAGCTTTGATACGTTAATTTTTGAAACGTTTTTATTGCGCAGTAATGGAAAATAAGTTACTATCAAACATATAAGTCGAGTATATAAACCCAAGTCTTACTAATCTATATCGATAACGTTTAGGTAACTTAAAGTTCCGTTATCCGTTACACAAATTGATATAAATTGACCTTTTGGCCTTAAATGGTTTACGGGATAAATTTGATGGAGCTGCTGATAAAAGTTTCTACAAGATAAGGCGAAAAAATTTATTAGAAAGACTGAACGATCGTTATTAAATAATTTATTAATCTTCGTACATTGACGTCGATAATAAAACTGATAATAAATGATTAAGTATTGCCTCGATGGCATAGTTATTTCTGGTATAAAATCCTGTGTCGTCTCGACTTTTTTAAATAAGGTAAATGACTATAGAGCTGTCTAATAATAATAATACACATTTAATCCATCCAACATAAAGAAATATTGCATACAATTAAAACAGGGAGAGAGGAAAAGAAAACAATAAAAGACAAAAATTATACAGAACATAGGAAAACAAACAGAAAGTGGATAAACATGTAAACAGTAATAAAAAAAAATAAATCAATAAACACAAGAGTTGCAATGCTGAATGGATAAGGCCCTTACTCAGCCTCATGCGTATTACTGCGCAGTAACATGCGTTGTCTCTGGTCGCGGTTTATCGGAAGGACAAAGACGACTCTGATTTGAAAGTTGTCTGTGTCTAGAGAATCGCGTATCTTAGGAATGGGTGTACTTTTACAGTATTTGATTTTTCAAGGTGAGAGCGTACTCCACATGACGATAGTGAATGAGGACCTGACGATGGTGAAATTCTTGTTGGACGCGGGTGCGGACTACCACGAGCGGTGTTACGGCAACTTCATGTGTCCCGAGGACCAGAAAGCATCGCGTTCCGACTCGCTCGACCATGAATGGGTTAATGTTCAGCCTAACACCAACTATGACGGGTATTAAATGATGTTCTAATTTATATCAATCGATCATAATTTAGTCTATATATATGATATGTACCTAGTAGTGAATCATCACAAGATGATGACGATGAAGATGGAGTTGAAAAGTAAATATAGAGAAATAAATAGTACGAAGACATTTGGAATTTTAATGTAGTAAAAACTGAAAACTAATAATACTTCTTAAGAGCTCCTGCTTGTATTTAAACTTTTTTAAAATTTCACCCTTTAATGTTTTCTCATATTTCTAGTTTAACTTTTTAATTACTTTGCGTAGTTAATGTTTCTTTTCTAGTACGTAATATTTTTATTTAAACAACCGGTTCTTTCTTTTTAAACGTTTAAAGTACGCGTACATTAAGTTTGAGTGCTTTTGGGGGATACGAAGCGAAGCGATTTGGAATACACACATACGAACTTCTGAATGTGCCATCCATCATTATATAAGGAGGGTTGAGGAGACCGTTTAATGTGATTTGTGTAATAATTCTTGCTATATTTAGTTATTAAATAAATGCTATAAAATTCTTGACACACCCCTGTAACTTCTGTTCTGGAAACTTTTACAAACAAACTTAGATTTATGCTAAGAAATATTTCAAGAACTTCGAATGGCGACTTTCAAGTCTCTACCAAATGTTACACAATCCGTACTCCAAGTAATAGAGTTATTAATATTATTTTAGCTACGTATATTGGGGAGAGTATCCACTGAGTTTCGCGGCGTGCCTCGGCCTAGAGGAGTGCTACCGTCTCATCCTGGCGCGAGGAGCAGACCCTGACAAACAGGACACCAATGGCAATACTGTTCTACATATGCTCATTATATATGATAAAATGGTACCCGTTTACCTTACAACATTTCTTATTTGCTAGTGGAATTTGCTCGACTGAATACTACCACAATATATCAAGGTATAATTTGGATTTGCTGAACTGTAACTCTATTGCAGAGTACGTTTGACATGGCGTACGAGGTGGGCGCATCACTGAGTATTCGTAATGTAGTGAACCTGACACCTCTAACCCTGGCCGCGAAGCTGGCTCGTATCGAGCTGTTCGTGCACATCCTGAACATCGAGCGTGAGATCTACTGGCAGATAGGAGCCACCACCTGCGCCGCCTACCCGCTCGGTCTGGTGGACACTATTGATACAGAGACTGGATTGATCTGTAAAGATTCAGCGCTAAATTTAGTCGTATTCGGTGTAAGTATCTCTTAATATTCAACTTTGATCTAGTAATGTGCCTATTCTATTTTTATTTTTTTATTTGTAGCAAAATACTACTAAAATTAAATATGAGACAAAAAACAAAACTATCCAACTGTGATGTGAACATTGATATCCGTAAATAGTTAATAAAATAATTTCTTTTAAGATAGATTTAAAGGGTGAATAGGTACATATTCCTTATAACAAATATCAAAGTATTATTTCTCACCGAAGCTGGTAAATTGAACTGTGTATTTTTATCCTGTCTAATGAATATCGACATTTTTAGGAGAAAGACGAACACTTAGAGCTCCTGGACGGCATGCTGATTGATCTGTTGAAGACCAAATGGAACACGTTCGTGAAGTTTCGTTTCTACCGTCGTTTTATATTCTTCACGTTCTACTTCCTGGTGTCTTTAGTTTGTTTCACTCTACGCCCGGGCCCACCGGAAAGAACTGCCAACTCAACAGCTTTAAACAATACGGTTGTCCCTAACATTAATTATACTGAAGCTACTTCAGATGTTGGTAAGATTTTACGTAATTACACCATTAAGCACTCGTAGATTAGACTTTAGTGGTAATGACACTAAATTGTAGCAAGCCTTGTGTTTACAGAGAATTGTACGATTATAAATGGCGGAGAGTTTGACTCAAGTGCTGTTGAGGTGTTGAACGTTAGCAAGCCGGGGCCGCGCTGCAGCCGCTTCAAGAGTCATCCTAAAGATAAAGATAAAAGTATTTCACTAATTTAAACGTCTAGCAATAAATCAATACTTTCCAAAATTGCTAATAAACATTAAAATAAAAAAAAAAACATTTTTTTTATAGTAATTAATAGGGACTTAATTAGACGATGTATTCTTAATGCTGTAGTGTTATAATTTAATATTGTATATTCTAAACAGAACCACGTCGAGAGAACGACATGGAAGGCTGGTGGGAAGATCTTACAGAAGAGTGCAGACTTATGAATCTTGATAGTTGGCAAGCAAAAGTGAGTTATTAATTCCTTGAAATTAGAAACTGTCAAACTATATTAATTAATACTTACCGATGTACTTGAATTCCTAGGTCAGGATTTCCGGGGAACTGTTGTTGTGGGTGGGCGCGTTGGCGTACATCGGAGCCGCGTTACGAGAAGCAAGATTTCTAGGACTGAAGATGTTCTTTGAAAATTTAAGTACAGTTCCTTCCAGGTACTATAGATACATATTTATAAATTGATTTTATTTGTGGAAACACTTTAAGGAATATTTTAAAACATTTTAATCCGAATACCTTTATTATCTTGAAATTTGTGTGTTACTTGTAGGGTCATGTTTCTATTCTCCTGTCTACTAATGCTGGCGTTGCCAACTCTCAGACTGTGGTGTGCTGATGAGGAAGAGGATCACGTTGCTGTAATTATTATGCTCACTACGGCTCCATATTTCTTATTCTTCTGCAGGTTAGTTTTAAAAAGTAGTTCACGTCATCAGGTGCTTAAAATTTATAGTGTTGAGTTTACTAAAAGCGTGTTTATTATCTACAGGGGTTTCAAAACTGTCGGTCCGTTCGTAGTGATGATCTATAGAATGGTGATGGGAGATCTTTTGCGTTTCGTTTGCATATACCTTGTATTCGTTATGGGTTTCTCTCAAGGTACGTTTCAATTGTCTTGTTTTTTCTCAATTGTGTCTATAATCTGCGAACCCTTTTTCTTAATTCTATTACGGAACTATCTGTTAATTATTGTTGTTCTTCTAGCATACTACGTAATATTCCTATCCTTTGATAATCCAAACACGCCGGAGGGAGTTGATGACTCAGTGTCAAACCCAATGCCCTCGCCTATGGAGAGCATAATGGCTATGTTCCTCATGTCGCTGACGTCATTCTCGGACTATTACAGCGCGTTTGAACACACAGACCATGAGATTGAAGCAAAGGTAACAAAATAATGAAATAAAGCGAAATGCTAAAATAGTTATTTTAGAATTCAATTATAACAAGATTGAATAATAGGATACTGTAATAACTGCATAAGAAACCATCATGTTAATCGCATAACGCGTGGACTTTTGGTGTTTGAAATGTATTCTATTCGATATTTGAAATTAGATTACTGACAATCGTTAATTCGTTACAGTTCCTGTTCGTGGTGTACATGATAATAGTAGCGATACTCTTGGTTAACATGTTAATAGCCATGATGGGGAACACGTACCAGAAGATAGCAGAAACGCGTAACGAGTGGCAGCGGCAATGGGCACGAATTGTGCTCGTCGTGGAGCGAGGGGTGCCGCCTGCGCAGAGGCTAAAGCAACTCTTGAAGTACAGCCAGCCGATGGCCAACGGAAAGAGGGCGCTAGTGTTACGAATTAATCAAAAGGTTTAGTTACTGTACAAAGTAAAAATTATGCTTCGTACTCGAAGATCTTAAGTGATTTAAATTTATAAAGACTATATTTATAGTTGTGTTTAAAACAGTCGTAACACAACAAATTAATATAATTTATCTTCCATCATTTGTCTCTGGACGTGTGACGTGATATGCTTTTTATTTCTAATCAGGATGAAGACAAGGAAGAGATGAAGGAAATCTTGGAGATGAAGCGAACGCACGACCGCATCGTGGCAAAGCGGAAACAACGCGAGGCGGAAATGAAGGGGATGAAAGGACGTCCGCCGCCGGAGCCCGTCAAAGATTATCCTATTAAAAAATGAAATAAAACAACAATATTGAAAACATTTATAGGTTGAACTGTGAAAACAGCATCATGCTTATAGCTTTAGCGAAGATGGGAAAGGAAGGAAGAAGGAGGCAAAATGTCATAGATTACAATTGCTTATTAGAATTTCCAAATATATTTATAAAATTGATAATGTTTTAATAGTTTAAAAAGAACAATCTTTCATTTTGTTAACGGCGTAATTTCATTATAAATAAATACCTGATGTTAGGTGTCCGAGAAGGTATTACAAACAAGACGTGTGAGACAAAAAAGTGACACACTATGACGCCACGACGGATGCAGACGAAATAAGATGCAAATTGTTATCTAAGAACGTGTGTTATGAAAGTGTCGCTCTAACTACCAACTTGCGGTCTATGGAGGATGGACGAAGGTGTAAATTCGTGAGCCGCCCGATGCTAGTGAATTTCACTATTGCCTAATTATTTACACTTTAGCCCGTATTTGGGCTACTCTGGTCATGTAAATAGTTGGCAGTGGCAACAGATCTTAGGGTTGTCGACGTATAAAAAATACACTAATAAGAGAATTGCTATTACAATCAAGGAGAATAAACGGGTTGAATGTCAAGTCGGATAAACAGTAACTTCGGAAAATAATATAGGGCAAGTTTAAATATGGACAGGTTTATTTTAGAGAGGTTTTTAATAAATCTAAAATGTTAATATTATTATACTAACGAATGAGTTTCTTGAAGTAATTAAAAAGAAAAAAAAAATCAATCGTCTCGTCAAATAATAAATTCACGAGACAAACGGCGCCAATAGTCTAATGGGTAAAGGTATCGACTACCGATCTAGCGGTCGTGGATTTGAATCCCGCCATTCGACTATTGTCGCGGACCATATCCTAACACAAGCTTTTTCAATCTCACCAGGAATGATCACGAGAAATAGTAGTATATCTTATAAAGATAGAGATCTTTTTTTTTAAACGTTAACATAATTTATAAGTAAAATACGATTTCTTCTTCACATCAAATTTCTTTTCGACAACCCTAATTATCTGAGAGTTATTTGAACTATAGTATTGACATTGTAATTATCTTTAGACTATTGTATTGACAATGTGTGCATTTCTTTCATAGGTCTCCGAAGCACGTGTCTATAAATCTATTGAGTACACAAGTCATAGCTACTTGCAAGTCAATGCAATGTTTACTGTGTACGGATTTACAAATCTGTTTAGCACTAAACTTATACAGGACACACACGTTAGGTTTACACGCTTTTAACTTTACAGACATTTGCACATTATTGTACAGTTCTGTACAACAAAGCGATAGTTAACAAGTACAAACGTAACCAAACGTGTGTGACCTGCATTAACAAATAGTGCCAATGTTATCTTGTTTTACGTAACAGTTACATTGTTTAACAGGAACACGTCATTTATGAATAAAGTCAGGATGTTTGAAAATAATTGCACTTATTAATAAGTCCTAGAATGACAGATGATCAGCTCAAGTTTGCGGGAGCGTCGTACGAGGTCCGAGGACCGATCATCGTGGAGTTCTTTTGGGGAAGCATACGCCCAGCTGTAGACTAAACGGCTGAAATGATGATGGTTAATAACGATGTTTAAAACATTTCAATAATAATGTATCATTGCAATAAATATATGTATAAAATAGGAAAGCAATGAGTCGAAACTTTTTTGGGAATAAAAAAAACGCGAGTCTGAAGTCATATAGCTTCTTACATAGAAAATAAGTATAAACCTTCGACACATTCGTATTTCGAAAATGATTATCGAGTTACAGTGACATTATTTTTGGCCATGGTTGTTCGAAAGTGTGACTTTTATTCGTTTAACCTTGCGTTGTACAGGGCTGCTTCACAGAGAACCTTACACGGAAGACTATCGCTAATTTCATGAACTATTTTACGACTTAAATTTATCTAAACAAGCATTAAGTTGAGTGAAAATTAAACGTAAAAATACAATAAGATAGCTGTAAAATATATTTTAAGAAATAGTATCATTGCTGTATTAAGAATTTGGACGTTTGTTAGCAGTTAAAGAGGTCTAATTGTAATTTGGCGCAGGATAGATTACATCTGGAGTAGCGCGAAGGCCACAAGTTATTTTTTTTAAACAAATTTAGCGATAACAAAGTCTCTATCAAAACAGCTAACCTGCAGTTTCCGCTACCGGGACAACTGTTTATAAAACTATTATTTTAATCAAAAAGTAAGAATGGGATAAAAATGTGTTTTTGTTCAATTGTTTCGGCAGTGCGAACTCACCCTGAGTTCGCACTGTCGAAACTATCACAAATATATATATATCAATAATATATCACGATATTATCACAAACATGTCAAACAGAAGCACATAGAATGTAATAATAATATTGTATTTGCAAAGAAATCACTATAGGCTTAAAATTTGTGTCACCAAACTATTCTTATCATAGAACATTCGTAGCGACGAACAAATCTTAATAATTTTGTGTAATCGCAGTCAAAAGTAGGCGCGACCGCTAACTGTAGAGGTACACATGTAGAGGTGGTGGGTATAAAACTGTTAGATTGTTGGCAATGTCGCACACAACCCAACATCAGCCATGAGGAGCGCGGTGAGTGAGCACACGACACCAAAGTGAAAATTGTGTACATGTGGCCCAAAGTCAATAGTTCAGCGAGACCGGCTAGTTTCTAATACAATACAAACAGTGCGACTTGACCCATTAGCGAGTGGAATGAGTTACGAATTAACTATTCATACAGTGTTTAGTGTTTACACGAACAATCACAACATTTAAGCCAATGACTGTAAGCAGTTCAGTAAAATCTAATTAAATTATTTCAGATACTGGTGATATCACTGCTGGCGGCCGCTGTGGCGGAGGCTCCCTACCACCTACCGCGACCCGCGTTGCACGCGCCCTCCTTCAGCTACGCACACCCAGCGCCGCATCACCCTGCGCCGCATCCTCCTGCGCCGCCGGCAGCCTTCTCTCAACTGCCTCACCCGCACGTGCAACAAGTCTTCCATGCTCCTCCCGCATCACAACCGAACTTCATTCAATCCGGATACAATTACGCTCAACCGATACCTTACCCGCAAGTTCAATTCCATCAGCCACAAATTCAACAACCATCTCTCTCTCAGATATCTTACAACGCACCATCACTCCCTATAAGTTATCCACGACCCCAACAAATTTACCATCAACCTATTCCTACCTACAGTCAACCCCAAGCACAACCATCATTTTCATTTGCACCCCAATTTCCCGTAGAACCAATACGACCCCTCCCAGCTTTTGTAGCACCTCAGCAACATTCCCCATTAGCGCAACAATTTAGCTCAAGTCAAGGTTATGCATACCAACAACCGCAATCATCGCTCTCATTTGTATCCCAGCTACCATTACAGCCCCAAACTTTCAGCAACTTCCCCTCCTCATCCCTATCCAGTTATCAAGCCGACTCCAACCAATACAACACTGCCGCACAGAGTCAAACGCACAGTGAAGTTCTCGATTCTACAGTGGTTAACCGTGTGCAAAATATTATCAAAGAAAATGAGCACACTTCTGCTAAAGAGGCTGGATTATTGTCTCTAGTGTCCGGTGTTTCTTTGGAGAATGCTAGACCGAGTGTAGAAATAACATCCTTTGTACAGAATTCCGCAGCACCGAACAGCGTTATTGATACATCATCATATTCTTCAAGTTCGTCATCATCTGGTGCATCTATACCGGCGTCATTTTCCTCAGCGAACCTTCAATCGCAACAGAGCACTGGTGCAATTAGCTTAAGTTTCTTACCTCACACACAACCAGCCACTTCTTATGGCCCACCGAATTAATTATGTTTTTATACATATTTGATGTAAATAGATTTTACATATCTTTTGTAAATAAAATGATTCTTTACAATTATTTCTTTTTATTCGATACACAATTTCTTGTACTAATTAAAAAAATATATATTTGACTGGGCTGTCTTCCATATGTTGACTCAATCGATAATTTTAAATAATAGTGTTTAAACTTCTCAAAATACGTATTTTTCATACGATTTTTACAAAAAACGAATCTTCTTGCTAAAAGAATAATATTACAATGTTTGTAGTACGCATTGCAGTAAAATTTATGACGATTTAAAAACATAAGTAGGTACTTACAAATCGTATTGAATGATCCGATGTTTGGACACCTTGTACCGGTAGCTGTTTAGAATTGAACGGTTCCTTGTAATTTAAAGTTTTCATTCCGTTAAAGTTTGTAGACGAGCGTCTAATTTGTGGTGCTGGTTGTAACCTTGGCTCCAGAGGTTTGGGACAGGGGCAACATGTTTCATTGAAGTTCTCTTGTGTGGTCTAAAATAATATTACCGACATACTTTTTTAACTGCCGCATCAAAAGTCGTTAATTGGTCATCAAAGTAGACAAGCAGTATAGGTTTCTATACGAAGGAGTCTATACGAAGCAATCTAAACGAAGTGTGACTTAATAGACATATTATAATTCGAAAGAGTTTCTAATAAGTAGGCGTTAACTTCAAAATTACAAAGTTTTTTTTTGTTAATTTGCATTCATATTAAACTAACCTTTCTACACATTTTTTTGCTTTCAAATTGTTGACGATCACTTGTGCTAACATAATTTTTAGGGCACTGGCAGATCATTTTGGTTTGTTCTTTTGTAGCTAACTTGTTTTGAGTCATTGGATTGTTAAAATCTCTGCTATATAGATTACACTCGCAAACAACATCTCTACTTTGTCTACGTGTTCGTGTGTTATAAGCTTGCATTTCATTTGTTTGTTTACTACATTCTGTCACTATTCTTGTCATTTCTTTGCTCGTTTGTTTTTGATTCATATATTTGTTGTCGTCGTATTCATTTCTATTAAAGTCATTACGACTTATCTTTTTGATAACCGCCGACATATTAGATTTGATTCGATCGCGAACTTCATCATTTCGAAAGTTAGACGTTGAACATTGACACGTGACAGGCTCGTAAACATTTCTTCTAGAAGCTTCTATGTCACATTCGCAAGTAACGTTTTTAGTAGTTAATTTATTCGGTGCAACTGAACAATTCTTTTGATTCGTAACTCCATTGCAATCTTTAACGATCCAAGATTGTTCTCGACTTCTTTGTGTATTGTTACGTTTATTGATATCACGTGTATTTTCGTGCAATTTACTACAGCTTACTTTTTTAAAAATACTGTGATTTTCAATTTCAACAGGGATATAGTTCGTTTCACATTGACAATGCACTAATTCTCCTTGATTTGTTGTAGCCATGTCCTGATAATGCATTCCAGCTTTTAAATCTGTATTATAACAATCGCATATAATCTTTTTAGTGTTTGTTTTCATTGATGGTGGATTAGGACCAATTCTGGATGTCTCCTCAATCTGTTGTTTGTTATTACATTGGCTGACTTCGTAATTTGTCATCATTATATCTTTTTCAAATTCATCTTTCAATTTCGAAATACATATTAAACTTTTCGATTTCTTTTTAATATTGGTCGGAATAGCACATTTAGAAGTGATAAAAGTTGTGTCGGATCGTACACAAAACGATGTCCTGAATTAAAAAAAAAGAAAATAATAAATAAAAAATAATGTGAATGATATGAAACTACAAAATATATTTACTTCTGGCAGCATTCAGAAGCAGGTCTTGACATATCTTGAGGTCGTAAAATATATTCAAAACTCTTTCTGAAATATAAAGGGATCAAATTAAAGGCGAGGAAAGAATTGGGAAATTCAGATTGATTGAAATTTAAATGACGCTTACTAACTTTTCACATTCCATATCTCTTTCAGTTTCATTTATATACCGACGCTTCTTTTTCCACGGGCTGCGAAAACATTGCCATTAATTCGATGATCTACACGAAATAGCTAAATAATTAATGAGTCTAACCTTTTCAATCTTGGAAATTTTCTTGTCTTACGTGATGGATACTCAATCCTGTAATGTTATTATTCATAAATCACCTTTGTATTTGTCATGTATAGGGAGTAATATGACCACTAGCTTAGTGCAGACTGGTTTATTAACGTCATTGTCAAAGTGACAGGCGCAGCCGCCGTTCCAGTACACGCATACGTCATGTACTATCAACATGTACAACAGTACTATCGTTAATATATTTTAGTTTGAAATGCTTACCTGTTTATAGTTCTATCGCTCTTGGTAAAGGAACATTGTTTTGATCTATATTGCATACAATTGTTTCCGCATTGACTGTCCTGTATATATTCCTCGTACTTCTTGTCCAGCCACGTCGCGAACCCGCCAATGTTTGCATTGTTGTATGGTGCTACCAGTTGGGTAGATGGAAGTTCCTACACAATTCATTATCAACTCACTATAACGTCCCCACCGACGGGCTCGGAGCCTACCCCATATTAGGGGGTGACTAGGCCATAATCAACCACGCTGCCCAATGTGGGTTGATTGACTTCACACATATCATTGAATTTCTTCGCCGTTTTACTTCACCATAAGAATGTCGGATAATGTACATACGACATTCGCAAATCAAAAAACACGTTGGTACATGGCGGGAATCGAACCAGGACAATGTCCGAGTACAGCCCGGTTCGGTCAAGCGCTTAACAACTGCACCACCGACGTTCTTACAAGTAATTCAAAGTTCAAAGACTTCTTCCGCACAAGTAATTAAAAACAAATCGTTTCAAAAGTAAACATATTATTCTAGCAGTATCACTTCGTTCTCAAAAATTTAATAAAAAAAAACTAGTACTAAATATAACCCATGTTACTCAATGTCAATGCAGTTTTTCAGGATAGTTAACCTTAAAAGTTAAGTAAATACCTGGGTATACCAACGAAAGGCTTTGACGAAACAATTGTGGTTATTTTTCTTGGTAACCTTATTTCTTTGGGGTGGATGGTCTTGAGCCTGTTTAAACGTTCCAATGCCGTTTATTTGACTTAAAATGATATTTACATTACTAAGAATAAATACAATTTCTCAGGGATAATTGGAAACTTACGACAAGACTATAATAAACGATAGGTTGGCCTCCTACGTAGGGATAATATGGCACATTTTCTGGAACCCTGAAGCTGGAATCATAGCAATACCCTGCACAGTAATCATTGTCATTGGATGATATTGAATGCATTGAAAATTTTATATTAATTTTCAAAATAACTATGTCGTTGTATTTGTAGATTTGTCAAAATAAAATCAAAATGGCGGCACGGTGACATTGACAGTTTTGACAACAGTGTATTTTTTTTTGTTTTTAGCCAGTTGTGCAAATAAATTCGTAAATATTGTGTAACGAATATCAAACGAACAACTTCTTAATTATTCAATGTTATTTTGTATATTTATTGATTTTTTTTACGAAATTAAAATTTTCTAATAACCTAATTATGATTGTGATATATTCTCTTTTCTATATAAATCATATTTATCATCACAGTTTTTTTAATCATTACCACGACCTAATTGATTGAATAATGCTGCGTGTTAACAAAGCAACAATGTTGCGATATATTATGTTGTTTAACTTCGTTTCATATACAAAATGTTACACTAACATTTTGTTCACAATATCGGAACAAAAGGATACTAATTCGAGCTGTAAAATAATTTTATTGTAATATTGTTCATATTAACATTTGCATACATTTAAATTGGCAAGAGTTTCCAAAATATGTCATCTTCCTTATCCTCACGGAAAATCTGAGATAACTTGCATTTCGTAAAGTAGCTACGTCAGTGGACGCCCACCGCTTTTCCATACATGTATATGACTGATTCATCTTTATAGGTTAAAAAAAATAATAAAAACTAAACTTTATAGACACAGATTGCTTCGAATATCAAGAGCCTAGTTTTAATACAACTCGGAAGACAAAAATATACGAGGAGGCAACTACAGTGAGCTATGTCGTCGAAAATGGTTTACTTTGCCTTACTTATCATATACAGTGTAGTGTTTGATTGAATTAAAGAAAATTATTTTTTTTAATATTAAATTCACTTCATCATCTTATCAGTCACACGTCGCCCACTGCTGAGCATAGGCCTCCCCCAAAGATCGCCACGACGAAAGGTCCCCGGCCGCCAACAGGGTACTCCCGCAAACTTGACCAGATCATCCGGCAATCTTGCGGGAGACCTACCCAGGCATTCACTTACTGGACTAATTATTACAGGATATATATATTTAGTAAATATTTACATTTGTCGAAATCGAAAATCATAATAATCTTTGGCATATTGAAATATCAGAATAATTCTTGATTTGGTTACAATTTATCAGAAGTCTTTATTTACTTCAATTTCAGATCCAATGGTGATGTTTCAAGATATCTTAAATAAATATCTATTTGGACCACCACCTCCCACGAATCAAAGTACGTACTGGGGACCTTGAAAGTGTTTCACCTTAAAAGCTGCAGTTGTTTGTACGTTTCGAAGGCTTTGAGACGATCACTCGTTAACTAATAAGTTAACTTTTGTTTGTCTGTTAAAAAAAAAACGACTAATTGCTTTTTAGTATTATTCCGTCGTTATTGAAGATAAAATTGTAATAATTAAAAATGTTGTAAATGTATTTAGTGGACAAAATGAAGAACCGTTTGATTGGTTACAAGAATAAAACTATTCCTTACCAGTATCCAACAGGACACGTACTGCGGTTAGTCGAGAACATTTTTTTTTTTTATTTTCCACATATACTTATGCTACGGTGTATAACTCAACCATTGAGTTATCTTTTTAAAGAGATTTTAAAAAACATCAATAGCTTAATGTTAAGTGGTTGGAAATCCGATCTCGTAAGCGAGGGTTCGAATCCATTAGACTAACGTCGTAAACTATATAATAGCACCAACCTAGAGCTTACTTGGAATGGTACAAGAAATATTAGTACATAAAATGAAATATTAAAAAAAATATTGAGTACCCAGGATAAGGAATCTTCACTAAGGGATTCCTTAGTGACCACAAAGCGATTGAACGCGGCAATTAGTGTTTTATAAGCAGTGCGGAGCTATACCAGAATAAGAGCGGTGTGCACCTGCCCATGCCGGAGTTTATGCACCGCGGACGCTGTCGCCTCAACATCACCAATGACTATATGCAGACCGCCGTCAACGCGTTCGCCATCTTCCTAGAGGGCGATCTTACTGATGTCTTACGTCTACCGCCCACTTACGTGCTGCGTTCGGTTAGTAAAAAAGTTGCGACTCGAAATCTTTGTTAAATGTTCAGTGTAGTGTTGATAGCCTTTAATTAGATTTGATTGTCGTCATTCATAATTAAAAAAAAATATTGAATGAGCTACCATCAATCTGGGTTCCATCTTGTTAACTAGCCAATATTATCGTCGATTAGTAAAACGTGTTTAATCGTTTTGTTATCGTACAATCTACAATGTATTTAATTTCTTAAGGCTCGCACTATATCGATGATGAACATAGCTCGAGAGAAACTAGCGGCCACGTGGACCGTGGTCAAAGAAGACAAACAGAATGAAGATATCACTATAGAGATGCTAGAGCTGTATAGACCTTTATTCAAATACCTCAATGGGAAGGAGATCGCTAAGCTTAATTTGACCGACACTCGAATATTGACCTATATAGGGACACATGCGGAGTTGAACAGGCATCAAGTAAGTTAATGTCGCTTAATTGGGCGACGATGATCACTCGTTTGCCCATTTATCAGACATCTAATAACTTACGGTATAATACAAATGCCGTGACTCTTCTTTCAATAAATATTATCAAATATTATGAACTAAATATAAAACGGCTAATTTAAACGGTCGCTTATCCGGTGTGGGCACCGACTAGTTTGAAGCCCATCGAGGGCTCTTCATGGTGAGTGGCATATTATGTTTATAGCAATGTGTAATAAAAGTTTAATTCTAGAGTAAGATTTGATGCACAGTACAAAGTACAATTTGTTTAGTACGAATAGTATATAAATTGTCATGTTGATTAAAATATGACTTGTATCAGGTCGGCGTGATAGCAAGTAAATACATCAAACTCAACCCACGTTGGTCCGAACCGAAGTATCTCAATTTGATGAACAACTTGCTGTGCGGGGTACCGATGACATATATGCGACGAGTACCAGAGAATACCTACCTACAACTTACAAATCAGGTATATAAATAAGATTTTTCTACTAATGACTGATAGAAAAAAATAGCAAAAGTACAGATTAGTATTTTACATGAAAATTCCACAGATATTCTATCACATACGCGCCTGTGATCCTCTGCAGCGGCGGTTTTATTTAGCTATGATGACAAAAAGTCAGGTGAGTTAGAAATGGTAACGGTAACAATCGATTTCATATTTTAAAACCTGTAATATTTCGTAATAATAACTAAACTGAATTCAGTAAATTGTTAACAATAGGAATATTGAAGACTAATATTGCTAACAAAAACTCGCAGGCGCTTGGCAAGTCGTACAGTTGGAACGCGCGTGACGTATCGCGCTTGGGTCTTCTTCTCGCTGAAGTAGACGGACCTGACTTGAGTGCCATTAATCCAGAAGCAGTAGCAGGGATAACTGCACATGTAAGATCCCTATATCATGATATAAGTGTTCATTACATATTTACAATGTTAAAAAACCTGGTTTCCAAATATGGCATTGAAAGTGAAATTGTCAAACATTGCAAATTATTATTTCTGTATAATGAAAGTTTAATTAATTCCAGGTAATGCAGACAATGAACGCGCAAAATTTACGTTATTTCACAGATTTGCAACTTAAGTATATGGGACAGAAACCTTTAAACATTCTCACCGGGAAACTCAAACATTACAAGGATGGATTAAAAATTTACAACTCCGAATTAAAATTGAAGTCCGTTATTACGTTACCGTTTATACTTTTATTTTTATTATGTAAATAACTACGCTGTTGGAGTATTGAATAAATTAAATAAAACTATAACTTTGTTTCAATCTATGTTGTAATTTTTAATTTTATAAAGTGGTGGCAAATGGAAACTATAGCGACCGTTCGTGCGACGTCTTGCTTCCAACTACAAGAAAGATGTACGTTAGAGCAATAAAAAAACATCGTTATACAGGCTGTAACAAATACAAATAAATACTAACCATTACGTTGTACCAGTTCGTCTGTGTGCTGGTGTTGACAGATTTCTTACTATTATCAACTGTTTTATTTAATATTTGATTTGAATATTCGTCAATAGGTACAATCAGTTTTGGATACTGCAATTAAAATTTGATAATAACAATAAAATCAGCAATCTTTAGGATACGTAGAATAATATACCTCCAGGTTAAATGACTAAGTGAGAAGAGAAGTCATTGCCGAAGGCAGAGGACCGCATACTCTGAAAGGCATTGAAGGCATATATGCAGCAGCAGGAGTGTCGGTCGTCCTCCCTCCAGGTGGACCGACGACTTAGTGCGGACGGCAGGAAATCGTTGAATGCGGAAGGCGGGGGACCGCATACTGTTGAAGGGGCATCGGGAAAGGCCTATGTCCAACAGTGGGTAGACAAGGGCTGTTGATGATGATGATGATGATCCAGCAGTGGGCAGACAAGGGTTGCTGATGGTGACAGTATTGTTAGGCTTACCTTATCAATGTTCAAATTATCATTAAACGTATTAGTTTCGTGACTACACATTAGTTTTTGCACGGATGTTATTCTTAATGTTTTCTCCTCGCATTCTTCATAATTATTGGCAGCTATTGATCTCGGACTAACAATGTTCTTTTGCTGTGTATTTAACAGATTATTTCTGCATTCACATCTAAAAATGAAAGTTTAATATAATTCGTTAAATGACATAGAAAAGGACTTTAAACTGTGACTATCGATGTTGGAACTGTTACCAATGGTGTTTGTGTTAACAATGGTGTCTCCTACCTATTTGCTTGTATTGCTGAAGCTAGTTCGTATAAAATGTCCTCATTACAACTATTGTCATATTTAACATTTAGTTGTGGCAGTCTGTGCACGTTGTCACAGTCACAACAAGAACAATTTATAATTACTATTTTGTTCTCATCATCGATTACATTTTTCAATTCGTCATCAGATTGTCGTGGATAGTATTCCGTTTTATTTACATCTTCAAAAACGTCTTCGTTTAACTGTTCATAAAAGTTTACTTGCGTTTCTTTTTCAGTTTTAATTACAGACATACAAGCTTGTGTTTGGTGTGTTTTAGCGTTCAATTGATCCGACGTTACAGATAAATTACAATTTTCAATTTCTAAATTTAAATGCAACTTTAGTACTTTGTCGTTATTTAAAAACGCAACGAAATTATTTATCTGTTTTTGTTTTTGGCAGCAGTTAACACATGTTTGTATTTCAACAGGAACATCAGAATTTGTATCGATTTCGGATGTTTTTATGTTATTCTTATTCTCGATTTGAATTATAGATTTCCTACGAGATGTGTCGCCGCAAGTACAGCATGTTTTCATATATTTCATATCAGCGTAAGATAAACTTTTGTTTCCAACATTAACATCGTTCGCTGCGCCGTCGTATTTTATTCCAGTTAGTGACATATACTCTTTTTCTGGATTTTTGTAAATATTTGCTATAATAATTTTCCCGTTATTAATTGTAGGCTTATCATTTTTTTTATGTTCTACTTTTTCATGGTTCATTTTTGTTGAACTTATTTTTTTAACAGAATGATTGGAATTTTTGGTTACATTTTCGACAACATTAAAGCTTGTAATATTACTTGATGGAAAAATATTGATGTCTGGATTTTCTTTTGTAGTGTCCTCTAAATCTTTGTCTGTAGAAGGTGCAACCATTTTTCTTACATCAGGTAGTTTTTTGTGGAAATCTCCCTTTGTCTTAATTACCACTTTTTTTGATACAGATGTTATCTTGAAAGGACTACTTCTTTGTCGTAGCGCTGCGATTTGTGGGGTTTTCTTTCTTTTGACTTGATTTATTTCGGGGAGTTTACTGGTTTTTTCACGACCTTGAGGTGGTTTCAAATTAATGACATAAGGCTTCACTAGACTTCTTTTAAGTTTCTCTACAACAGCTGGGTTAGGCTGTAAAGAACAATGCGAAATCAACATTCCACCTTTTTAGAACTATGCACAATAATTGACTATTAGGTACGTACAGTTTCTTTGTTCTTACGTCCCTGTATTTCATGATTAACTTGGGGTTTTAATAAAACACTTTCAGTGTTACCTGAAAATAACTATTTTCAACTAATTATGTACTATTTACAAAAGAAGCCTTTTAATTTTATTAAAATATCTTTCTGTGTAACTATATATAATGGTAACGAGGACCTTTTGTCGATGAGTCCACACTCTTTGATATTTTCAATAACCTCTT
Organism: Papilio gigon; assembly: GCA_027563995.1. Taxonomy (NCBI): domain Eukaryota; kingdom Metazoa; phylum Arthropoda; class Insecta; order Lepidoptera; family Papilionidae; genus Papilio; species Papilio gigon. The sequence continues at coordinate 2,419,517 of JAODUI010000023.1, forward strand.
TTCCCACGATCTGTAAAATTAAATTAATCAATATATCTTCACAAATTCGCTATTTTTTTTCCTGCAACAAATACCTAAATCTACCTAACCTATGAATAGAGTTACGACGTTAGGGTCTAAGTCAACATTTTCGAACTCACCTAGTCGCTCTGATCAGATAGTTTTCATATCCGGTTTGTACAAAAGGCGAGGGAGGTTTGACGGCCACGTACGCTGCTTGATGGATCAGTTGTGAAGGGTCGTCAATTTTGTGTCCGCTAATAGTGTAAAGGTCTATTACTGTGTCACTGCAACAATAAACATAATTGGAAAACAGCTGGCTTCTATATCTATACTTATAACTGTCACTCATAAATGCTAATCTACAAAACAATGTTAATCTAAAAAAACAGATTTGTGATTTTTTGTTTATGCATCAGCCTGTATGTTACACGTATCCAGTATATGTTATACAGGCTGATGTATTTGTCCTGTTGCTATTGATACACGTCATCGAAATATCGTCATCTCTAGAAAGTTTATTCTAAAGGACACTATAACACCTCTAATTTTAAATTGTAAGTAAATGAACTTACTCGATACCAAAATGTGATCGCCCCAAACTCTTGAGGGTGTCATCCCACATAAGAAAGGCATCTGTGTTCAGATGGTACTTCCTCGGCGGAGTGTTGTGGTCACCATTGGAGAAGAGGAAGATGTCGATCGCTTGTAAATCTTTAACATCGCCAACCGTTAGTTCCGTCATTATTGAATAATTATGATTTTGGTACAATATTATTATTAAAGTGGTCCAACGTATAACCTCTAAATAACTTTCTACAAGAACAGGTAAGTTTGAATTATATTAAAATATATAAGAAACGATAAAAGTTAATCAGCAATAAATAACAAAGATCACATTGAAGATTTTACATTTGCTTCATTAAATCTACACCAAAAGGTCAAATTGACTGACATTATGTCACTGTTTGTTGTCATGATGAAGTTACGAGAAACGAGAATATATATAAAAAAAGGTTGTTTTCCACTGGATCCATATTTCTAAATTACTTGAATGAATAGAATAACTTACGTATCAAAGAATACATTATAATATAAATAGAACGTGTTATCTGTACCCTTCGGAGGCGCGGCGGTCGTTGACCTCGTGCTGCTGGGTGGTAATAAAGCAAAGCATGGGCCAGCATGGGCGCGGCTACAACCCCACACTCGATAACTACCATTATTTACTACTCATTTCCTAAAGGAAATGATTTAACACGTCGTGTGAGGAAGCGCCATCTTTTGTACACTTAAAAACAGTTTAGTTTAAATTAACGGAATCAGGTCAATTATGGTTAAGGCAAAGGTTATTACAGCGAAAAAGACGAAGTAAGATTACGCAAGTCTTTTTTGGAAGTAGGTGAAGCAAGATTGAGTGCAGATTATAAATGATTAACTAAGTTACACGCTTATTAGTCTAATGACTTCAATATGTGACTTGCTGCCAGGTAACTGCTGGCCAGTAATTTAGAAAGACCTTTTACTTCATGTCCATGTACATGGGATGTCTATGATCACCTTTGTATGCCGTCTGTTTGTGCCTATCTCATAAAAAATAACGTCTATAGAAGGTTTGTATGAGGTATATAAAGTTTTGATAATTTAAAAATCGACATTAAGGATTTTTTTTCTATGCACGATATCACTGCTTGTTTAATACGAATAGTTCAAACATTTAAATGTTCCATTTTTTATTTTACATATGTAACTAGTACGCAAGTACTAAATAGTAATATCGTCTCCGGCATGGACGCTCTTTACAGTCCCGACTGTGTTCATTTATATTCATGTTTTCACTTCACTCTCACTCATTTCGATGCGACGTCTGTGCGCCGTCGATTTCTACGGTTATTTGGTTTTATTAGTTGACAATCGAAAGACCGGATGATAACAAGATTTAACGGAGCTTATAAACAGAATTATGGTTCATTTTTATTTAGGGATTCAATGTTATGGTAAATTTCGACGTAGTATTCTTTTCTTGTCCTTAGACTTCTTTCGCTTCGAACGAGGGAAAAATTATTCTTGTAAAATTGGTCAGCATGTTTCGGTAATAGATAATAGAATGCATTTTATCTAAAATGGAATATAATAGTTCATATAATTGTTCAATTAACATTCTTCAAATAAGTACTTAATATCATTCAAATTGGTTAATTTTTCAAACGCGAAAAGAAATGTCTATTCTACTATTGGGTAGGGCACAGAGTGTGACCAGATTCAGTTTTACGAATCGTTTTTTGTGGTTAAACATGTCGCTCTGAGCGCACCATTTCACAGATTGAAAAAAAAAAGACTAGGGGAACGTAAATAAACACTACAGCACGCGCTATTCGCGGCGTCGTCGCGTCGGCGCGCATGCGCCCTGCGTCTTATGCCATGCTCTATTCTCTATGGCGCGCCCATAGACTGCAACTGCATGCGATACATTAATCAAATTTAAAATAATATATGACGTATTCCTGTTTTCCTAGCAGTTTAAAAGACTTTACAATTTGATAATAATTTAAATGTTTTATTTTACAGCACGATTTGGCATAGAAGAAAAAAAATTAAGCTATTTTTTTGCGTCAAAGATCCTAGAATATAGGTTTTACTTCATATTTTGTCACATGAAAAATTAAATAGATATTATATGAAAATGTACACTTATTGATCCGCGTTTTACTTGAATACGATATATTCCTTTGAGAGTAAACAAAACATGTGTTATATGCTATTTATAATGTACATGGGGCCGGCATCGCTATTTTTGGACAGTGTAAAGACTAGACGTTTCCTTTCGCAATGCCGTCTGCTAACTTATATGGTAATCGCGCTAAAGCAAAGACAGTTATCATGAGAGTATTGGTACAGTGGAATCGTAATTTATCAGGTGGTAAGTGAATGAGCGCAGGACATGTGGGACGGGAGCTCGATTACATTAAATATAATCTAGATATAGTCAACTTATTAAGTACGAAAATAGAGACAAGTTAGGTAATAAGTTTACAGAGCTTAGACACAAACACAGATAGGTGGAGACAGTCCGCCCCTCTCACTTATGTATCTCAGTAAACATAACTGTCGTTTCTGAGTGCGGCTACACCTCATATTCTACCTGATAATAAAACTAAGCGGTATTTCTTACGTTGTAATCGCCGGTACAGTTGCATATGAGCCGAGTGAAGGGATCGCAGCGACATGCGTCGTCGTCGCACAGCGTCGGCGTAGGCTGGGCCGTGCCGCACGCCAGCAGCGCGACCAACGCTGGAAGCGCGTACGTCACCCACAGCGCCGGACCTCGCATGCTAGTGTCGCATACACCTCATGTCACCATCGCAATACCTTTATCCTGTAACAAATTATAGTGACTAAACTAGCGCCTGATTACGATCCGATTTTGAATAGCGATGCGATACAAAGATGTTACGCGTTAGTAAATATATATAATGGAATAATAAAACTCAGTTCAATTTTCAAACAAACATATAAAATTGAGTTTATCATATATTTATTCGCCAGATAGTTTACAAGGAATATGCTCTTGTTCTCTGCTGCCCAAAATAATACCAGTCGATTTTAAATGACTTAAGCGGCACTCAAATGTATTTCAGTAACTAAGGCTTTAACATTTAACATTAAATTCGATACTGCACCATTGCTTCAAACTACTTTGAGTGCGGCAGTAAGACGGGTGGTTTCCATTTAAATGTTCTATTTTGTTACTAATTTTATATTACAAAATGTACGTACATGGTCTTTAGTGATATTCCTCTGAGAGCGAACAATGTGTTCAACCTTATTAAAACATTTAAAGTGAATTCCACAGTGGGCAACAGCTTGCACCGTTGTGAGTCAACTTCGCGCAGGCACGTTATCGTCCTCCTTATCAGATATGTGGCTAGGTGTTGGCCATTCACAGCTCGTCGGAGCGCAGGCGCTGATTTTAGCAAGGCTATCGAACTGATAACGATATCGTGCGCGACTGCGTTCTATTGTTGACACTTTGTTGCGTACATTGGACAACAAAATACTCACAGACTAGTGTAGTGTTTTGTTTTTAACGTTTTATTCCAAATTTACTCTAGATTATGCAACTAGATATCTTATTGTGTTCCTCTGAACCACAATAAACATAAAAACCAATTATCGAAATTGTTCCATCGTAAACGCGTGATGCGGTCACCGAGGTTAAATGTGGTTAATGTTTATATGTAGCCATATATTAGGCATACATTTTCTTATTTCGTATAACATTTAATGAATTAGTATTATGCATTGTGCATGTAAATGAGACGGAATGTGTGTATACTAGAATGTATAACAAGATTCATAATGCAAGAATCTGTATCAACGAGAAGACATTATCCTTGAGGCGTCTGTCCGCTATGCTAATTACAACGTGTCCTCAAGTTATTTTAGATTCGGTGCGTCGCTATGGATTTATCGTTGTTGCCGATCACGGCGCTCGACGAATTCCTTTAGCCGTTCTAAATTTCAATTTAAAACTACCGTTCATTTGTCAAAACTAACTGCCTAGGGGCTTAAGTCTCAGCCACTTAGCCACATATATCGTATTAAAACCTTAGAATCAGTAATCATCTATCGACTCTAAATGAGGTACTTATCTCTGTTCAGGCAAAGGTTATGTAACCTTTAAAATTTTTTCTTCATCATTATTATCATCAGCTCATTATACGTTCCCACCGAGGGGCTAAGAGCCTACCCTATTATTAGGGGTGACTAGGCCATAGTCAAGCACGCTGGCCCAGGGCGTGTTCGTTGACTTCAAACATATCTGAATTGTAGGTTGCATCACGATTTTTTCCTTCACCGTAAGAACGTCGGATAATATACATATGCAATTCGAAAATTGAAAGACACATTGATACATGGCGGGGATCGAACCTCGACAATGTTGAGTATAGTCCAGTCCGGTCAAGTTCTTAATAACTCTGCCACCGACGCTCTCGTTTCTTTTTTTTTTATTTGAATTTTACAATCAATAAAAAAATGATTGTAAAATTTACCTTTCACAGTATTTGCACTGATTATATATTTTATAAACGAAGTCTATTAGAAAGACTTGGCTGTTTCGATTTAACTAGTTAGACTTGTAATTAAAAGCTCAAAGTTGCTATGCAGTTTGCAAAGTGTTGAGTAACTAGTTAGTAACATTTACGTTGATTTAAGTGAATTTGTTAATTACTTGTATGAAATTATAATCGACAGTCTACTGTTTTAATTAGTTAAAGCTGTATTTTATTAAACATGCTAGTATTCGCCCGCGACTTCTCGTTGACGTACAGGTCACCATTGAGAATTTCTACTAAGTAATAGTTATTCATTCCTTTGACGTATTGTGAATAATCCAATTATTTTCCACTTTACAAAACGTAGTAAATTTATTCTTTATAACTGTTAACTAATTGTAAAACTAACGTCGGGGTTCCATTGCCGTAACATGAATGTAAACACATTTCCATATTTACGAGGTAAGATTAAGATATAAGTTTAAAAGGTCACGGAGGCAAATGTCTTGTTAAACGTCGCTATAAATGATGATTACATCATAGAGACGTGATATGATACAAACCTTTGTTTGTACACAAGGAAAAACTTTTTATTTGCAACATCAAGTTATGTTATTTTTAACTATTCGTGATTGTGTCATGGACCACCTGGGGTTTCTTCCTGATATCAATAATAGAACGGTATTACAGTACTGTTTTATACCTAAACTAGGAAAGAAGCATGATGCTATCCCTACACCTCCTAAATGATCTTGGGCATGTTAGTTCGTAACTAAAGAAATGATTCATCAAGAATGCATTGGATGCAAGAGGGATGCGTCACAAATTACAGGAATTATTTCCTTAATACAGGTAACACACGAACGGTTTTACAAGGCAGTTGTAACTGATTTTAAGTTTGTATAACCGGCGGACATTCTGTCACACACGCTAGGGTATGCCTGTGAGTTATGCATGTAAGGTCAAAACGGTCATGCAAAATCTAACGTGTGTGTCCTACATTACAAAGGTTAATGTTAAGTTAAACCTCATTGTGCTGCCCATCATTTTATACTTTCACCACTTCGTAAGTGACAGAAATTTATTACTTTTTAATAATAATTTTTTAACACCTTTGAAATATTACAGGGATATAAATGGTCAATACTGGCACACTAAGAAAGGTCATCTATAAGCGTAGATGGATAAACAAAGAAATAAAATACTCTTCACTCCAACAACCACGGATATTTTAACTTAATAGACAATCTTATAATAGTTCAGATTACATTTTCTATACAAAATTAGTTATTAAAATAATTAATACAATTATATGATACTTCTATGGAAATATATGTATAGAGACCGCTACATTTATCGATGAATTTACATGAATTTCATAAATGAAACTATGAAGCTTTGAATATTCCGGGAATGTGCACACAACATCGAACATTGCTCGACAACCGTGAGTTTCCAATGCTGTATGACATGTGTAGACACGTATTCCCATTTGCCACGTTCTGTGTACACGTGAAGAGAAAACTGTTAAAATTTGTTACATTATCTACTTAGACGAGATATCAATAGGTACACTTCTCATCAAAACTCCATATAAAAAGTATGTTTACTGATCTGAACACAAATGGTAATCAAACATCATGATGTCATTCGTCTGTTCTAAGTATTCCTTGTGTTTACATAACCACGGTTATAAATGTTAGTTTATACTGAATCTTATTTCTTAAAACCACCTTGAGAGTGCCGCCTTGTGTGACCGAGGGACTGATGCTAGTTTCTCACGAGGGAATGCGCAGTCACGAAGCTCAGTACTACACTACATTTAGGGCCGAAAGAGTTCCGTTTATCTCAGCATGTGGTTAAATAATAGCCGTACCGCTTTGTTCTAATGCTCTGACCAAGTGTGAAAGTAGTATAACAGAGGATTTATGTTTACACTAACAGCTCATACATAGAAGGCTTTGTCAACGTACACTAGGCAACAAAGTTGTGTGAGATGATTGAATTAGTTCAATAATAACATTGTCACAATGAGAGTTGCTTACGAAAGTTTACGTTGATAATATTTTATTTAGATGACCACATATATAGTTATATCTTAGATGATAGATGTTGGTTAATTCGTATAATTAACATATTTTATATAACTTTTTACTTTGTATTACGTGAATATTTCTAATGACATAGTCACTCCACATGAAAGCAATTTTCCGTTGTAATTAAGGTCTCAAGCGCTACACGATGGAAAAGCTCGCTTTGTGAAATATTATGGAATTGTATGATTTTTTTATAAAGAGATTATTTTATTAAGACATATTCTACTAACTAATAACGCCATCTTTCGTCGTACATCACGAAGTTTTATACGTTAGCTATTTTTCGAAGTGACTGTACACGATTTTAGTGGCGGAATTTCTGATACAATTGACAGGGTTATTACAAACTAGCCAATCACAAGCTATCTTTGACATCTAAATGAAATCAACAAAGTGGTATACATATTTGTTGTCAGATGTAGTAGAGTAAAATTGTTGTGTTGTACGATAAATGTGACATGAAATAATAAGACGGCCTTAACAATACGGAAAAACCTAGAACGTTTATTAGCATATATCGTCAGACCGCATTGAATGTATTTAAAATAGAATCTAAAACTTGCATGATAAATATCAAACAAATAGCTACATTCGAAAGCAATGCGGTGTCGCGTATGAATATCGACGTCTGATTCTTTGTTATTGTAGCATTATTTATTTATTAAAATACAGTTAGCCTAATTTCATTAGTTCTAATTATTGTTTTTAATTAGTCACGTATCGATGTTTGCAATATGTCACGTGTAAATGTAAATAAAAGAAATTTATGAGTCATTCGATTCGTGAAATATTTGCATAGGTGGGGCAGCTTGAGTCAATTACATGTCTTATAAACACGAGTGTCTTACTTTATTGTGATTTTATCGCTAAACAAAGTAAAAACTAGATCAAAGTTCCTTTCAAATGATAGTGGTAGATATATTAGATAGATACACTAAACGATAGTTTGCAGAACGGACTGCCGACGGGGTCGCAAAGTCCTAGAAGGGTGGTCACTAATGACAGGTGAACGCAGAGTGTGCAGGCCTGCCGCAAAATGGACTGATCTGGTCACGGTTACGAGAGTAGGATGATCTCGATCCTTAAGAGCGATATACAGCCAACAGGCGAGATGATGACGATAAGGACGAATTTGTTACTCACCAAATGTAGCGTAAATTTAGTATATAAATGAAACAAGGCGTAGATATGAATTATGCCCGATCTTTACTTTATCTTAATATGTAGCCTTTAAATTGTGCTCAAACCCAAAAGGGTAACACGGTTATATTTTTTTAATCCTTCAAACGATACAAACGTGTCGTTAAAAGGTTTCCATCTCATTAAGAACAACGTCGAGCCGAAACTGGATGGAGACCCGTTACATAACTAGTTTTTGAATTTTGTGCGATATATTTATGATAACTTTTTTCATTGGTTATTATTTATTGTTGAGACCAATCAGAATGTATGTTATATCATTCATTTCGAATGATATACGCTTACCTTTAATTTTTATAACATATAACAGTGACGTTTTCCTCTGACAACATTTACCGGGCACTT
>JAODUI010000023.1:2428314-2446665 GCA_027563995.1 Papilio gigon
CCGTCGCCGCCGCCGCGCGCCGCACCGCGCCGCCCGTCTCCCGCCGGCGGCTCCGCGGCGCCGCAGTCCGCGCTCGCCGCTCGCTCTCGATGACGGTTCGTTATCACACGCCGCAACCCGCTTGCCGCATCGTGACCCGCGATCGTAGCCTTTGTTTATAGTTCGACGCGCGCTCGCTCCGACACAGCTGTTCGTGTAACCATCGACGTACCCTTTTCAGTGCCGTTCTCTAGTGATCCCAGTCCCAGTGCGTTCATCTCAGTGCAGTCATTTGTGTCCACCGTGTGTGCCGATGGGGCGTTTGCGTTCCTGAAGCGACCGGAGCGGCAGCAGGTGCCTCGTATATCGGCTGCACGCCGGCGAGCGGCTCGGCCATGGCGGCCACTGCCCGCCGCGAGATAGATACTGGCGAGGAGGACATTGCAGCGATCGCTAAACAGATATCGGATCATGCTGAAGCTATCTATCAGACGTGGAAGGCGCGCGGCCTCGCGCCCACGGAGATATTGTCATGCAGGCCCACGCCCGGCATAAAATTGACTGAAAGCTTACGCACCAAACCTCGGCCGGAGCCGAAACCTGAAATAAAGCAAAGACCGGAATTCCGCCGCGACCAGCGACCTGAGGGTACGCGGGAACAGCGTGTGGAGTCGAGGAGGGAGCAGCGAACCGAACACGAGGAGGAAGCGATGGATGTTACATTGCCCCCAGACTTGGTGCCGGAACGAAACGGCGCCGGAAGCAGTACGCCCTCACGGCGAGGCGACTCTGCGGCAATGCGGCTGGAGGTGGCCCGCGAGGAGGAAAGGCTGCTGCGGGCGCTGCGCACCGGCGGCGTCGTGGCCGAGAGGACCGCGGAGCGCCCAGACGTCGTCCCACCGATTTCGCTGGTCGATTACGCCAAGAGCCGGTACCAGGACCGTCTGGACACGGGTGCGAGGAAGCCGGCAGCCGGAGCCGGTGGCGAGAGGCGGGCCTCGCTCGGCTCGCATGTCACCGAGGCGAGGTCCAAGTTCGAAGCGCGGGCGCGTCGCTCCACTAGCGCGGGCGCCAGCGCTGGCAACGGTGAATCCACCCCCGCCTCGGGCGCTGCGCCCGTTCGTCCCTTCCTCACGCGAGGGTCTGTGGCCGAACGAGTGCTTATGTTTGAACGATGCCCAAGTGAAGCCACATTAGAGCTCGCTAAACGAAAGTCACCAGCCGCGACGACCTGGCGGGGACCGCACGACGTCGTAAACAGAGCACAGGTGAGTTCACATATGTATTGCATGAGTAATAATATTTTATAATCATAATGTTTTTAAAAATATACGTATAAATAATGTATTGAGCGTGAGATAGGAAAGGAACATTTTCTTTTTGCTCTAGAGACTAATATTTACAATATCATCGTTGCCCTCTACAATGGTATGTTCTTATTGAAGGGGAATGTGTAGAAAGTCATACGAGAAACAATATTAAAACGATATCAAACATTTAATACAGATATAGGTGTAGGTAGGCGGGGAGCTGGTTGCTGCAAGGTTCGATATTAAAATTGTACAAGTGTTTTCATAATTAATGAGACAAGTTTCTCGCGAAAGGTCGCTGCCAAAGACAAAACACTTCGCTTTATTTTACGTCAAATTACGTCACTACATTATGTTCTTGGAAGATATTAACGCGTATATAAATCGTGGTACAAATTTTATAATTTTTGTTATCTGTTTATAATCAATTATCACATCTTTTTTTATATTTGACGAGGTGCATTGAACGCCGGGTTACGGCATTAAATCATCTGGAAAGCTGTACAAGTTGAGATTTTGTTCTACCACGACACATGTGCAGTGCGCCGCGCCGGTTGGTATTTCTGTCAAATTGCCAATAAATCTCCCAGACGCAGACTACGGATAGGTGGTAGACTTGGTAGCCACGAGTCCATTATAATTCTATCCTGTAATTAATTCTCTATTAATTATTTTACAAAAAGTTTTAATGTAGAAGACTATTTTTTCTGTATCTATAAAGAAAAGGAATTAAGTTTTTGTAAATTGTTTTTTTTTTGGATCTTTATAAACGAAAGAATTTGAGTTTTGTTACGGCACATTTTACGATTTTCCAATGAGAGTCACAATAAATTGTTTGATTTAATATCTTTAAATCCAAATTTCAACATGTGTTCACAAATTCTGGGACCGTGGATAAAATATGAAAGGTCTAAAATATTAAATACGTTTGGCTAATGTCAGGGTCGTCGGGAAACAAATGCTGAAGTTAGCTTTTCAATCTTCGCCGGGCTCCATTGTGCTGATATGTCAGCTACGAGGTCACTAAATTTAGTTATGAAAAGCCATTTTAAAATTCATCAGATGACTTCAAAATATCATTTAATCGATATGGTATTGAATATGGTTGGCTACAAAGGGTGGAACAAAGAAAATACTATCATGTGAAAGATTCGTTATAGAACGGTCTGTTCTCGGCGGTATTTCCATACCAGTAAGACTTAGGGTCGTTCAATCGAGCGTTTCTCTTTCCCAAAAGCCCGCAACGCATCTGCTCCTCTCGTGTTGCGGATGTCCATGGACGTGGACGAGCACCTTTGTGATCCCGCCGCTCCTTTGCCTCCTAAAAAAAAGAAGATTTGCGTAGGAAGAGAGTAAATTCAGATATTTCTTAGACCACAGATGCACAGAAGTTTCTTGTTTCGCTAAATAGAACAGTCAAGAATATAATAATAACTTTCCTGTTAAGCTTGAATAAGCTTGTGTTTAGATATGGTTCACGATAATAGTCGCATGGCGGGATTCGAACTCATAACCGTTACATTGGTAGTCCATACCCATAACCATAAGCTTATTGGTGCTTCAAAATTCTTAATTTTGTCCTTGTAAACAGTTTTTTTTTAGCAAAATTTCAGAGTCTCCAGCGACATATATCACAAGACAGACAATACGGTATAATGAGATACGCAACCCAAAACGTCGGTACGTATGACGTATTTGCAATTAGCACTGTTCGCGTTTTACAAAAAGGTCCTTCATAACAACTGGCATAACGTATGTTTGCGTTCTCCTTATAGAATTCACATTTTATAAGATATACTAGTCATTGTTAAAGTTTATCGAGCGAATACATTCTTGTGTTTGTATTTTATAATCACGTATTTTGAATGCAAAATAAGAATTCAACGCTGTAAGTGTAATGGGATAATCAGACAGGATAAATTAGCTCTCTTATACCATTTATTAGTATTAATAAAAGCTCGTATAGTAAATGTAAATTGTAACTAGTGTTATTATAGATAAAAGCTATGAATATATCAATTTAAATTAAACACGGCATATCTGATTTATCATTTTGTTATGTTTAAACAGAAAAAGAAAAGGGAATGTTGAGAAAGAAAGACGAAGGTACTGATGCATTGTGTTAAAGGGATTGTATACAAGAAGGGAGTCAATTTCGAAAACATGGTTAGCCTACCTTCTGTAGGGGAAAAAAGCACAGAGATGATGTTCATAATATTTGGAATAATATACTATTCCATAGTAATATCTCGGACTGAATAATTTATATGCTAATATCAAATATGTCGTAAACAAACTATTCATAACGTTGTCTGTTTACTCGAGCGTGTGAGAATATTTGCTGTTATTGTCCAACAAAACCTAGATTTATTCGTAATTATGTTAATTTAAGTATATACTGCTTGTTCATTGACATTTGGAAATAAAAAGAAAAAATGGACGAGTTTTCTCAAAACCTAAACTCAGTGTGTTACGGTGAAGGAAAACGTCGTGACACAACCTGCATATATCGGCAAAGAAATTCAAAGATATGTGTGAAGTCAACCAACCCGCATTGGACCAGCGTGGTTGACTATGGCCTAGTCACCCCTCATAAAAAGGAGATAGACTTCGAGCCCCTTATTGGGGACGTATTGTGACTTGAAGACGAATTTCTCAAGATGACTTTAAACTGGGCATTGGTATATTGGGTCTAATCTAGATTGTCGTAATTAGAGTCAGCAAGAGCTATTTCCTGATTGCGTGTTCAACGCTGTCAATTGGTACACGGGTAAATGGTTCTCGCGAACCGAATTGTTTAGTGACGAACATTACACAACAATTGACCCGAACATGCAAACTGCAAATACGTCACTGAAATATGTCACGTCAAAATATACGGTAACGTATGACTGTGAATATTATCGTCTAGTTTAAATTTTTATTTTTTATCAGCTCATTACACGTCTGCATCGAACGGCACAAAACCTTATGCCTTTCATTATGATTACAAATTTAATATTGTGTTCTACCATTTGTATTAATACGATAGATTAGACTTTAAACTAAACTGAACTTTATTTTATATAAATAAAACAACACAACTGTACGCAAGAGAAGTTTTGTCACTATAATTGTCAGGAATCCGAGAGCGTCTCATATCCAGGGCATCTGCTTTTTGATCACAGTTTTAAAATATCCAAACTCTTTGGATTGCCGTGTTTCTTTTCTTATGTTATAGCAGAGTCACTTAAGATCTGCTTGCCCTCGGGTTTCGTTGACTAAAGGCCGTTTTCAAAACATGTCCCTTCTTTCATTCCCTTTAAAAAAATAAACATCAATATATTGTTGTACAACGTAAAACGCCGTGTATTGATAATGTCGTGCAAATTGATAATTTACAAGAAATATTTTCCTGGAATATATTATTAATGTATATCACAACTCATTTGAATATTTTCCCACAATTATGATAAAATCTTTTCATCGGAAAATCGAGTTTGTTTTGCTTCATAGATGTTCAATATTATTGTTACAATTTAATTAGTATCTATAATATTAATCTATGAAATTTTAAGAAAAAATCGATTTCCCGCTTTGGAAAACGTAAACGTTGATTATAGTATGACTTTGTTCAGTAGTCGGCATAATATCTGAGTACGATATCAAAAACAGTGCTAAAAATAGCAAATTTATCTCTCGAGAGCCGCCCCTCAGACGTCTTTGTACTTTTTATGCCTCTATCGAAACGGTCTTCATTAATATTATTTATATTAAAAACGAAACTTTAGATGCATGGTTATTTATTATTACACGAATTTCGCTGAAACTTGGTATCGATTTCCAATTTTATATTCTAATTTTTTTATATCGAAAACGTTCTCCGTTTTTAGAATAATATTTAAAATTTCAATAGAAATTCAACGAGATTTCTAATTTGGGTGGTGGTTCCTTGTTTCGTATTTGATAGATATATTATGCGGTCTTTAACACATGCTGGGATAGCCTGTATAATCTGTGATTACTAAAGAATTGGCAGTAACCAAGAAATGACGTTTATTTTTAAACGACATGAAAAAGGAGGTTATAATCAATTCATTTTTTTTTCAACTACGTTCCAAGATGACCGATTTTGATTATTATTTTTTCCTAATTCCTTTTCGGCGTTCCAATTTGCCAGTTTTATGTGGACAATAATCCTCGACATAGTCAATGACACACATTTGAGTATAACATGGTATAACAGTAAGGCGCACGCAACGCGCATCGCAATCGGGCGGCGAGTGCCCAACAGGATGTGATTCTGCTATGCACGTCACGGACCGTTGTTCTTACTAAAACTACTATGTGACCGTGCGTTGATCTTCAATGAAAACTTTCAAAAATACACACTAATATAACAAAAACCGAAAAAAAACTGCAGTAACTTTTTTTTACCCAGTTCAATTTTTACTACACAATGTCAAATAATTTGCAAATAGTTCATTTTATTTTTAATTAATAACTAGTGTAGTATTGGTTTGTTTCTCACCAAATAACATATCTATTAATAAGGTTATCCTTTAAGAGTGGAGTGAATAGGTATTTACTAAACTAGTGCGTATCATATTTCGACTATATTACCGCTTAATATTAAGTGTGATAACGGTCAAGCACTAGCTTAATCATTGTAAAAAAAGACTACAAGATCACACAGGTAACCAACTAAAGACGTAGAGCAAGATAAAAATGTTAATGGCAAATTCTGTGACGATGTTATGTCAAGGTAATAAAGCTCTTCCTTTATACTACAGTATCTTTAATTTCACACTGGCCTTCGCTCACGTATTTATTCTTTTTAAAAAACTCTTTTCCATTACCTTGTCGCCAGTGCATCTCTTAACGGAAAGAGATTGTTCACCTCGCCGGACGTACATCTACTATGAGTATTTAAAAAAAACTTGTGTTCCAAATTTAAACTGGACGGTACGACGGGCGACTTGGCTGAGGCCCAGCGGCGCCTGAGCCGGCGCAACTGACATTCGTCTTATGTCGACTCGCTAGGAAAACTAACGAGGGCCATGTTTAGGAAATTATTCGTAGAATATATAATGTTAAAACTCATCAAATACGTTACGGCTATGGTCAAAAGACAGCGTTTCTCGCTGAGGACAAGCGTAATAAAAAAATCATATAAAAATGTAATTCCGCCTTACATGTAAGAAGTTCGAAGTAAATGGAATGAGATTTAGACCGTAATAACATTGAAAGTGTTACTTTTCACACATTCACCTACATACATTCATCTAGATACGGAAATGTTAATTGGACGGAAGTGATTGTACCGAGTAAACCGCGGATTGACAATTGCTTCACGCATTTAAACGGTTGCCACATGTAATTGGGCCTTTGACTTACGCAACACAAAGTCAGGATTAGTATAGGAGATTGCAATAACTCATGCTAACGTGGTTACGTATACTTTTCAATTGAAATATCACCTTTATATCAAAGTACGGAAGGAATAAATTGGGATGAAAGTGTTGCCCTATTTTGATTTTTATGTACCGAATTTTCTACGAGAATTCATTGAAAATTTTACGCAGTTGAGTTTCACGAGTAATCAATATTAAAATATAATACTGACAGTGTTCTAAACTTAACTTCCCTTCATTAGTCATATCTCTTTAAGTAAAACTTTCGTAAGTCCTCGAATTCGCGGAATATTACGTAAGTAAAAATTCGAAAAGTAATTTGTTAGATACATAATTAAATTTCCACTAAATCGTTATACGAAGTCAAGAATACGTAGAACTCGAGTATTATGTATGTTTATATCTCGACACATAAATGTATGTTATATCACCTTTCGAGTTTTCGCTGCTGAAGCAACTTGGTCGTCGGATGAAAGCGACGTACTGTCACTCTTTTACAACACGCACTCAGAAGTACCCTGTACAAGATTTTTGGACATTGTCTTACATCAAATAGATGAGAAAAAAGATTTGAAAACTTCGATAAGAATACTATGAGCACCAATAGCCTTATGGTTAACGGTACGGACTACCGATCTAGTGTTCATGGGTTCGAATCCTACCATTTGACTATTATGAAAAATCCTAACACAAGCTTTTTAAAGCTTACTTAGAATGGTTACAAAAACATTAGCAAGTTAACAAAAATCTAATGATATTTTTCTAAAATAATACCAAGATAAAAAGCTCTCATTACGTCTATATGTCGATATTCATTGATTTATTTCTCATAGACTTTAATTAGTGTCAGTGGTTCAATTAAAAGTTCTAATTACAGTAAGGTAAAGAAGAAGATTAATTCTATTTCGCCACACTGTATTGATATGGTATCTATTGAAATAACCTATTTTTGAAATTAAAAAAAAAAAAAACAGATATAGGCACCTCCAGTCCAGTACAGTATTTGGGGTCCTTCAAGCGAGTATGCCTTTTTCTCAAAGGCAACGCATCTGGGGTTCCTCTAGTATTGCTGTTGTCTATGAACATCGATGATCACGTTTGTGAGCCCGCCGCTCGATTGCCTCCTACAATGAACAACCTGTGTTACTTAAAATGCACCTTAGGACGAACATGTTTAGTGTAATTGGTGATGGAAATTTAAACATGACCTCTGGGGTCGTGGTGTTGAATTTGATAAGTTAGTCTGTTATCACCATCAGTGAAGGTCGTAGCGTGCTACACGCGAACATAGCTAACTATAGGAAACAAAAACATACATTAAGCTAATGTTCTTTAGCGAGTTTTGATCTCCACTGATAATGTAGGCTTAGTGAAAGTTGAAAAGATAAGTCGAAGAAATGTTTTACTACTGACTGTATCGGCGTAGTTGATAGCTGTTTCACTTTATGTAATGTATTAGAAATGCTATTTCATTATTTTATTATATTATACCGGACGAGTGAGAGTTTAAAGATATCTACACACCTTCAGTTGTCGTCGTACTGTATAGTTTAAACTTACGTGTATTTTATTGAATTGGTCGCTTGTAAATTAAAAACTGAAGATGTGTAGCAGGCTTTATATTGCGGTTTGACAAGATACAATCATGCGGTAAAGTGCAATGTGACAGCGCGAGATAAGAAATTACCGAAATATTTAAAGAAAATGTTAATACAAAATTGATGCGGTATTTGAAATCACCGTAAGTTTTCACCGTCGACTTAACTTTGGTTGGTTGACTACATACTACGCACATATCTTTGAATTTCGTCGCAGATATGTGCAGGTTTCATCACGATGTTTTACGTCACTGCAAGAGCGTCAGATAATGTACTTATGAAATTCGAAAAATACAATGACACATGGCGGGGATCGAACTTGGACAATATCGAGGCTGGTTTGGTCAAGCGCCTAACAACTATGCCACCGACGCTTTCAGCTGAGCCCCTCAGTGGGGTAATATAGTGAGCTGATGATTTCTATAAATGTTGTAATAATGTAGTATGATTGTTTCTTATTCGCACCGACCTGTTCTATCCGTTATCACTTTACGTCATAGCTGGAGCCTGGTCAACGACCGATATCGCGTGTTTATATTCACCAATTAATTTCGTATTCTGTTATATATATGTCTTCAACATTTGTGTAGATTTTTGTCACATCTACATTATTTTAAACTTAGGAAAGTTAAGCGCCAATAGCCTAATGGTTAAGGATATGGATTTCCAATCACGTAGTCGAGAATTCAGATCCTGCCATTCGACTATTGTAAGCCATATCCTAACACAAGCTGGCGAGTTGGAGTGGTAATATAAATATTAGTAAATTAACTAAAATTCTGGTAATATTTTACAAAAAAAAAAAACAAAAATTTGTTTTAACATGACTTAAATGTACGTAAAAAAAGTATTAACTAAAGATATTTCGATGTAAATAAAGTAATTCGTTGCAAATATGTTGTTTAATAATTTCAATTTACGTCGACTAAATTAAAAACTTAATAACCGGTAATGTTAATAAACCGTTCGATATTCAAAAACATTGAAACATGTAGCTCAGTTCATTTGTTTTAAACTAAATGAAGAAATAACACTTGTAATCTCGATGTATGCCGGCAAATAGCCGTAAGCTCGCAAACTTTCACTCTCGGCCGGCGTCATTAAGTCTTGCATAAGACGAGTCTCGTCACGCCGCGCTCTTAAAAAATGTACAACCAAACAATTTAGCCCAAACATTTGTTTTAATTTGTAAACACGATTTTAGAATTAAGATGAGAACGTTGTTTATGCGGTTACATAACTTGGCGCCGCACGCAGAGTTCAAAGCAGATTTAAGTTTACTCTTAGATATCGCCAAGTAACAGATTGATGTGACTGTTGCAGTTACAAAAATGTAAGATATTAAAATCATCCAAAACCACTTCCACACAATTACTAAACATAAAAAAAATATGTAACCAGTAACTTGGTATTAAACGACAAATATACTGACCATCACTCAGCTGACACAGTTTTGTAATCGATTAATTATAAATAAATCGAGATTTGAATGATTAGCAAAGTTAGTCGCGATTAAACTTCAGGTCCGCGGCAATCAATCTTGCGGTATTTAAATGTTCGCAAACGTCGTCATTAGGCAGCTAATACTGAATCGCGCCGGCGAATGCCAACGCTAATAAACAAGTCTCAATTCTACAACAAACTCAAGGCAATGTTTATCTTGCTTCTTTATAAATGTCTTTTAATAATTGAAACTTCAATAGGCTATTGGTGAAGTGAAGGGTACGAATTGAATTCCGTCGTTCGACTATTTACGTAAACCATATCGTGTCACTAGACTAGAGTTAAGATGGGATGCTCATATTAAATTGCTGGAATGGAGGCCACGGTTGGGGACCAGGAGTATGGGGCGTCCTCGCTCCAGGTGGACCGACGACTTAGTGCGGTCGGCTGGAAGTCGTTGGATGCGGAAAGCGGAGGACCGCATACTGTTGAAGGCATCGGGAAAGGCTTATGTCCAACAGTGGGCAGACAAGGGCTGATGCTGCTGCTTACAAGAAATATTGGTTAATTAACAAAATTCTACTAAACATTTTTTTAACAAGACGACCGGATTGGACAGTGCGTTTTGTGTTCATCCATACATTAACACACAATTAAGTTTTGTTTTATTTCCGTACGGACAGAGTCGTCGGTGAAAGGTAGTATATTCATAAACCCATTCCAAATATATCACAATAGCAATACATTTGACCTTTTATTTTCAAACATAAGTTAATTATATAATTGACAGATATGTTTGCGCGGCTGCTCACGCATGTCCATTACACATCATCTGTATATTCGAATGCAATTAATTTTTAAATTATTCTAAAGTTACGTAGTTTTATATTAATTGTGGAGTAACATAATGTCTGTACCATTACGCACACTTGATATGACTCACCCCAAGTATAGAAATAACAATTGTTCAAACAAATTCATTCGTCATTTTATAAATAAACGAAAGAAGCCAATGTTCTTTTTTCAAAAATCAGAAGTGCAGTCGTCTGTTCTCAAAATTAAAGTTTTACATGTTACTGTAAAGTCGAAATAAAATACAGAATGAATAATTTCAAACTGCCAGTTTGTTTAAATTTGAATGAAGCAGTACAACTGTGCCTGGATCGACCTCTTTTTAGATATCTTTTTATTGGTATTTAATTAATAATGAGATTTAAAAATTGATAACGATTTAAAAGCAAGCAGTCAGCACAATGCAGTCTGTTCCGACGTCCGCTACAAAAACTTTCACACTTGACTGACTGAAAGCGAATGCGGTTCTCTCGGAAATGAAATAAATTGGTAGCACACATTCTGTTAAACGAGTTTGCATATTACAAATGTTTCCTTATACATTGCTCGCTTTGCTTGGTGACAAGTTTGTTGACACCTTTCTTTGCCGGCATGCTATTGAATTTTAATAATTAAGGTAAATAACGTTTACAACTTGTGTATTATCTGATTAGATTCATAGTCGAATGTCCTTCGAACTGTTTACTCAACACAAACAGTGTTCAAACAGACCAATGTTTGGATAATGCTCCAGCGACCTTGACAAAACTGGAACAAAATACGGATATATATTTGACACGAACTTCGGTCATTGCTTCTACATTTATTATCTCATGTCTTGTAAATTACTAATGAAATTTGCATTCTAATATATGTCAACAATGTCATTGATACGTTGTAGTTAATGTTAGAAAAATTCTTCCAAAATAGAATGAATTTTATGCGCGGACCGGCCGTAATGTGGGAAACAGAACATCAATTCTATTGTGAAAGCACTTAAATGTACCTCGGCGCACTCTACTTGTATATTTTACGACAAGCAATAATACTTTTCCCACTTTTATTGTAGAAAATTTAAGTCCATACTTTTATTATAATGTTGCAGATGATCATCGGTACTGTGATACTCAGCGAAATGAGATGGTCGGTTTGCTGCTTTAGTGTAAAAAGAAGCTGTAACAAGATTGTGCAAATCTATTACCTTTTTGTCGTCCATCGTTAGTATTGTTGAGTTTTTATTTAAATCTATGCCATTTTTTTATTAATCTCGATTATGTTTTATTTAGAAAACATTTGAAATACGATAAAATTATGAGTTGAGTATTGAGGTCAGTGCTATTCTAGATAATAACCTAAATCTAACATTCATTTGTTTATTATAAAACATAAATCAATAGTATCAAAAATAAAAAATAAAAAACTCGAAACAATTACAGTCAGTAGGAAAATTTCAACAGTCGTGGAATTTAGTAGCAATCTTGAGGAATTAAGAACCTGAAGTAATCACGTTTGCTTGCAAATACACTATTTCAAGTCTCTGCATAAAACTAATAGTACTTAGCTAACAGAGGAAGGTTATTAAGCAAAACTAACTTGGTACACACGTTTGATTGCTGACATGTGAGAAGATTCACATTGTGTTGTTAATGACGATTTGATTGTTCAAGTAAATTATCATGACAACACGTAATATACCTAAAAGTAGCATTGACCTTGTACAGTAACAAATGATTCTTGTTCACACCATTGTAAGCGTAAGAAATCGACTAATATCATTTTGTATTTAGAATTGTTATATAAATAAGGTGAATATTTCCATGTCTATGAGAAGACACTTCAATATTATAAATAAGTAATTAATTCTATTAACAATTGTGTTAAAAAGGAAACGTATTAAAAGTTTGCTGATTTGAAACTTGATGGAAGAGGTCAAATATAAATCTATTAAATAAATATATATTTAAGACTACACCACATCTGCATTCGAATAAGGAAGAAAGAACAATGCTCAAGTCCTATGGAAGTATTTATATTGTACAGCAGACTTCATGGATTAATGTGATTTAAACAAACAGTACAGAATGACATTCCACACTTGTACGTCTATTCAACTATAAATGCTAATATGTGAATAGTGTTCCGCTTTCCTCTCGGCCGCATGCCATGCGAAACTGTGCCATAGACAATGGCATCGACAATGCTAACGATGCTACATTGAATATATAATAGGATTTACTACGAGGCTACGGGTAACCAACTGAAGATTGTAGCTTGTAAATATTGCCAATAAAGTTCCGTGTGTAATTTTGAAGGTAATAAAACAAAGATTAACAGATACGAAGCACCGATAGCATAACGGTTAAGAACGGATTACCGATTTAGCGGTCGTGGCTTCGAATTACGCCATTCAACTATTGTCGTGGACCATATCCTAACACACTTTGTCAAGCTTATCAGGAATGGTCACAAGAAATATTAGTAAATTAACAAAAATCTAAGGAAGTCGTTGGATGCGGAAAGCGGAGGACCGCATACTGTGGAAGGAATTGGGAAAGGCCTATGTCCAACAGTGGGCAGACAGAGGCTGATGATGATGATGAACAAAAATCTACTAATATTTTACTTAAAAAAATATTATCTGTGGTGAGAGTCGTTCTTTGGACACTAAAAGAGATAATTAGTGTAAACTTCTAATACTAAACCAACCCTCAAAGAGACTTGTCTCTCTCAGCACCAGAGATACGATAAAAAAGTTGGTAAACAACTGCACAACTAAACCAACAATAAACTCTCAAACGCATTATTAAACAACTGGCTGAGAACAAAACTCGAAGTTCGGCGAACTTACACTTGTGAGAGAAACTTTAACGCTGGACCCATATTTGGCTCGCAGGAGGTTGGAGGTTGCCCACGCGTTTCGCGACGGCCGACCAACGCCGGTAACTAAGTCAAGGTGAATACAGATCATGAGGTAACCTAGACTGTATACAAATCTTACGCCTATCAAGTTTTACTACACTTAACACGAGGTCAGACTTGTCAATAAATGAAAATGAAAGCACCAATAGGCGTAACCAAAAAGCTAACCAGTCTTTAATATCAAATCTTGTTTAAAAAGTCTTTCCAAAAAAGCTTTTCCTTTATTTCGAACTCTTCAATTTGAAATCAATTTCGCTTATTCAATAAAACAGGGTAAAATGTCAATAACGTTTTATCGGACGCTTTCAAAAGGGGCAAAAACAAGGTTTATTGACCATCTAAAATTTTTGGTATTTTAAAATGCGGTTGTAAACGGAAATAAAATGATGTAGACACACTGCCTTGTCTATTATATTGATAAATTCAGAGTTAAAATGATTGCAATTTTTTCACACGTTCTTTAAAGGCTAGCTTGTATAAAGTTTAAAGTGGGGCGATTGCTCTTTGCAAAGAATCCAAGCAAATTAAGAGGCGGCGCGGCGACCGGCGGCCTCCGCATTGCGCCAGTGCTGCCGTGTAATTTAATAAAATTAAAAAAGTCAATATTTAACCGAAAGGTGTCGTTGATGAGCATGTTAGCATTTGTGCAATCATTTATACCTCGAGTAAAAACTTGAATTTATTACGCCCTGTTTCAAACTCATATAACAAAATCGTTCGCATTTGTGGTTAACATTTAAGGATACTAAAATATATATTAAATAATTTCAGATTTTTTTTGTTTTAATTACATATAACAGACAGTTTCTGATCATTTTGTTATTTTTAAAAGAAAAACAACCTATAATAAGATGATTTACATCTCTTACGGAAATAGTTGTCGACATCAATTCGTCTAAAAATCAGTAGTGGGTTTTAATGTATTCAGTTTGGTTCCAGCTGGTCGACCGTGGCCCCCACGCCACGCATTCATTCATCGCTCGAAATTCGTTTTCCTGCCATTTTATATTCAGCGGACGATTTTTGCTGTGACAAAAGATATCACTTACTGGCTTGATTTATTTTGCTTGACGTTTAAATGAAAAATTCATGGATATTAAAAATATCGACCAATTTTTTTTAAACATTGTTAATAGATCTAAAGATTATCAATCCTGTCTCGATACTGATATTTAAAATTATGTTTGAATGCTATATGATATAAATTGTCAACCCAAATTCGACTAAAACCTTAGAAGAATTAAGTCGACCCAAAACTCCACGCTAAAGATATAAAAACTTTATAGTCTATCGGTTAAGGACAGTTATGTGTGTTTTGTAACAAAAGTAGACGACTCATATAACATCAATCGCAAGAGGAAAACAATACGGATTTAACGCGTGTCATAAAATCTTTCTTCTATAGAATGCTACACAAACTTTGACGATTGTTTGTAACTTCATTTACCTCTTCCTTTTTAGAATATAATAGCGTTGCTATTTTGTTTTACAATGCCATTGCCGTGCGAACTTAATTGAACTTTGTCTTTTTTATTCGAAATTATAACCCGACATATATAAAATGTATCGTTGTCTTTGAGTTTAAGTAAAGAATTTAGTTTTTTTGTTCGGTGTATATCTTTGATAATGATCAATGGATGTAAAGATTGCACGAGCCGTATTCAGTTACCCGCCTACGTGCTGGCAGACAAGCAGAGGCGCTAACTTTCAAGACCGTCCAGCTTTAATATGTTAATAATATTTTTATCATACACAGCGAAGAAAATTACGCATTCGATTCAAAGGTTGAAATATGAGTTATGTAGTTCGACTTACAGACGATACAAATTTGTTGTTCGCACGGAATAAAGTATGGGTAAGCATAATTTGTTAGCTGACTGCATGACAAATATCTGAGCCTCAATTTTCATTCTTGAAATTTGTATCCGCTATGTAACAACGGACTAACGTTGACAATGAAGGTATCTTTTCATTGAGAAACATTTCTAAAATACGTCTTGTCTTCGTCGCACATTAACGAAAATGAAAGCATTTGTAAAAGATTGCTTCTTTAAACGATTCAAATGTTTTGTTACATTTAAAAAGCGCACGTTTCGAAACAAACTATTTTTAAAACGAGACAAAATATTTTTCAATTGAAATTTGACTTCAAAATAGAAATTAAGAGTATTAAAAAAAAACTGAAACTTACTAGGAGTTTGATCACTGAAGGGCTCGGAGTCTACCATATCATTAGAGGTGACTAGGCCTTACTATGCTGGCACAATGCGGGTCGGTTGACTTCACACAGATCTTTGAATTTCTGATATCGGTATATAGTAATTTAATTTGCAACAAAAGTTGCATCGCCATATAAATCGTTAAGTACCAAATCTCACGAGCTTGGTACACACGTCGACGCAAACACACACCTACACTTAAGTCTCGTAATGTATTTAACGTGAACTTTTAAGATAGACTGTATTGCAATTGTGCAAGCGGCCTCGCGCCCACGCCGCCTACAGAACATTCGCTGTGTACGAGCACACACTTGTACTCTACTGTTCTATGACAAACATTTCGTTTCATATTTCGTCATCTGAATATCTTTATGAGTAATTAACCTCTTCACATGAGTCTGGCTTCTTGTTGACTTTATTTTGAGTTCGAAAACGTTTCCTTAAAAATACATCATCATCATCAGCTCTTGTCTGCCCACCATTGGACATGGGCCTTACCCAATACCTTTTACAATGCGGCCTTCTCCTTCCGCAACCATCGACTTCCTGCCGTCCACACTAAGAGATCGGTGCACCTGGAGGACGCCTCACACTCCTGGTCGCCAACCTTGGCCACTAAGAAAAAACATTTTAAAAATGCCTAATTTACTAAAAATCTGCGAAATTCGTTGAAAGGTATACGTAGATTATAAATGTTTTTGTGCAAGGAAGAGAAACGTTCACTATACTACTTATAAACACGGCTTAACTCACGTGTAGATCAATGTCGGTACCGACTAGTCTTCGGTGGTCTCGAAAGTCGTGTTTGTAAGTAATATATTGTATTACATTGTTAACACTGCACATTATTAGTTCCAAGTACGACACGCTCTCGTGTTATGAATCCAGTTTGGCGCCAAATCATCTTTATTTATGTCCATTTGTGTCACTTTATCCTCGACGCCGCGCCGCCGCACCGATGATGTGTTGACCGCATGTTTATTCTTTGTTCATTGTATTTATTATATTACATTATTAACTAGATTTTGCCCCTAACTACGTCTGCGCGGATCTAAAACATTACTAAATAGTTAACGTGCTATTCCAGTGTTCTGTCTGGATTTGTGCGTCACAGAGCTCAATGCGTGAACTCTTTGTGCGATCGTAATTTATCATAATTTACACAAACACCAGTGTTGGTACATTAATTATATTGTATATGGTAATACCGCACGTTGTCGATGCCAGATACTTGTGCGCGCCACTTCTAGAATCATAATAGTGAAGATTTACTGACTTGCATTTTAATAAGTTTTATCAAAAAATCAACATGGCAATGTTTACGTCGGGTAAGAATTGGGAATAGACAACAATTTTTTTTTCTACTTTTAAACTCGTCCTTTATAATCTGTATTTAAATTGTTTGTGAAAATTGTCTATTTCAAGCCTGTACTTTGTTCTTTTGGTTGTATTTTGTTAGTAGAATTTCCTTAATGTTCACTTTATTTTTATTTTTTAAGACATTAGGAGATTTTAGTCAACATACTAATATCTTTTATGTCACTAAGAAGCTGTAGTCTTGTGCTAGTATATGGTTTACGACAATTCTTCAATGGGTTCGAACCTTCGACCACGAGATTGTAAATCCGTACAATGAATCATTTCGCTGTTGAGATCTAACATATTTTCTTGTGCTAACATAATTTTAACCTGTATAAGCGCCTTTTAGTAATGTAACAATTCGAATTGTTATACATAATTGGTTAAATAAAGTGAAGTCTTAGTGTAGCGTAATACATCACGTTGACTAATGCTTTTAAGAATTAATAAAACTTGTATACTGTCATCCTGACTCAGTGCTTATTCTTAATAGGACGAAAAAGTTATTGAAATACTAACTGTTGACCTTGTCTGTGCTCGCGGGAAAAAAAACAAATTAGTAGCCTAGTGGCCGTTCAAGTACTACGTAAGCAGATTTATTACAATTATTCCCCCCCCCCCTTTCGCTTCTCCCTTGTCAGCAAAAGTAAGCAAAGCTCTGACCCCGCCCCCTAGCTGACGTCGACATTGGTATATGATTGTGTCTACTGATGCATTCTATTTTTTTTTAATGTTTCATGAGCAACAGATATAATGCGTTTTCGTTACTTTCGAAGCATTGTCAATGTGTAGGTTGCCTATATGTGTAAAAATGTACTGCTGTAACTAACTACTCCTGACGTAATCATCATCTAGCCCCCTATGTCATCAAAAATAAGCAAAGTAAAGACCCCCCGCCTCCCTATAGTGCTTACGTAATACTTGAATGGCCCCCCTATGTCCTCTTCTCCACACTATATACTACATCTACGACAACTTTCAGTGTTATCCGTTCTGTTCTGGAGATATGTAATAACATCCGTCCATCCAAACTTTCGTTATTACAATACTAGTAAAATGTCAATTTCAGTTATGACTTTTTCTATTGATCTTAAAAGTCGTAAATTGGTTATCTATTGTATAATATCAAAGTGGTTATACATTTCATAAATCAATGAATTAGCGTCTATAAATTCTGGCAAGTAAAAGGTCTGGTCAGGCACGCATGTATACGGGCATAATGCAGATTTACAACCCCCGCCTGCACGTAAGTGAACCGGGGTATAATAGAGATGGGGCATTAGGGTATTGAAGCTAAACT
>JAODUI010000023.1:2482350-2494910 GCA_027563995.1 Papilio gigon
GCACAGAGAGTGGGGACGTATAGTGAGCTGATGATGTCTGCACATATGTGAAGTAATTCAAAGATATGAAGTCAATGTACTGACAGCGCTCACTGCGGACTAGTCTATATAGGGTAGGCAGGGAGGCGAGTGGGATGTGACCTGATTTGAAGACGTATATTAAAAAAATACAGGTTTATGTAAAACTGTTTTCAAATAAAGACTAGCTTGGGCACATATCACGGCCACACGACACTCTCTATCCAGGGCACAAAGGTTGACACCTTGGTGTAGACGCCGGGCAGGCCGACGGTGCCGCACCCGCTGCCGAACGACGTCACCCCTATCACCACGTACATGCAGTTGATGTCCTGGCTCTTCACCTGCAGAGGTCCCCCGCTGTCGCCCTGCCAACATCATTATCATCAGTCTATCCACTGCTGGACAGCATTCTTTAAGCTCAACTTATTCTGTACCGCGGCCCATCTTCACATTTCTAGAAATTTCTATGCCCTTTACGTTCAATATTAAATAGATTTGTTCACTTAAGAAACATAAATGATAGTAAGAGATCGCTATGAAGTTATCAAAACACGGTGACATTTGCGAAATGGTTAACCCCTTAACTATCAAATTGCTCCAACGTGGGCCTCGCGTTGGGAAACTTCGGTCTAGATTAAAACTACTGCTTCATCTATAGACAGGGGAATGACTAAATGGTACCTATAGACCATCAGCTTGAGTTCACCACACTACTTATAAAACGGCTTAACTCACGTGTAAGGTGTCGGTACCGACTAGTTTCGAGCTCTACAGTGAGTGACGGGCCGCGAATTCGCTATAGTACCGTTCCCACTCACCCTGAAGTCCCCCGATGGGCTCGAAACTAGTCGGTACCGATTTACACGTGAGTTAAATCGTTTTATAAGTAGTATATTGAAATGTCTCATGAAAGTTTTTATTGTTTAAACAAGTATACCACCTTAGGATACATTGATTTTTTTATTACATTAATATTATTAGAGGAAGTGTGAAATTAGGGCCAGTTATTGTGGAATTGAGAAGCAAAAAGTTTTGTTGGTAGGTATACGTGAAGATATTGAGCACGTAAAGAAGACAGTGATGAGATTGGATGGCTGTGAAGGTAGAGGAAGACAGGTGTGGATTGTGTGAATGATTGTGTAGGATGTGTGAGTTCAGATATGAGATGACAGAGATGTATGGAGTACATACTGTGCTGATTCACCGTAAGGAAAGGGGGCAGGTTCAAGTCCTTCAATGGAAGGAATTAATGAGCTGATGATGACACGATGTTATAGAAAAAATCTCACCTGACACGTGTCCTTAGGCTTCTCAATGTCCCCGTAGCAGATCTGACTGCTGGGATCAAATCCTCGATTCAGGTTCCTTTCCGGAGGGCGCATTAGACAGATGGATTCCGGAAACTTTCTTAATATTACCTTTAAATAATTAATTGACTACTTAGAAATGAAGATGATGTGAGATTGTGTGAAAGATATGCGTGTATGACTTCAGATATGAGCTGACAGAGATGTATGGAGTACTGTCGACCCTCTTTAGGGAAAGGGGCATGTTGATGACGGGTTGATTTCCTATTAGAGTGTGTTAATACAATACAATTGATAAACATTTTGAGAAATTAGTACAGCGAGTTAGTTATTTGTTTCTAAGAATTACTAGAATTATTTCATAGGTTCATATCAAGGATGTAACGGAAGTGTCATATCGGAAACGGAATCGGAACTGGAGACAAGGAAAAGAGTTCAAATACAATAATGTCATACATATAATATGTGGCAGTGGGCCGGTCACATCTGTCGGGCCAGCGACGCCAGGTGGGGCAGGAAATTGATGGAGTGGAGGCCACGGTTGGGGACCAGGAGTGTGGGTCGTCCTCCCTCCAGGTGGACCGACGGCTTAGTGCGGACGGCAGGAAGTCGTTGGATGCGGAAGGCGGCGGATCGCATACTGTGGAAGGCATTGGGAAAGGCCTATGTCCAACAGTGGGCAGACAAGAATAAGCTTTCATTTATACCCGTCAATTATTTATCAATTTATTTCTCCAATTCAATAGCTGGCATCTTATAAAGTCTATTTTTTCTTTTATCTGTGAAAATATACTGTTTGCATTAAATTACGACTCGCATACTTAAGACAGAGACGTTCAGAAATGACAATAACAGGACAGACGATAAATCCAATTTCACGACACTTTGGGTTGTCGCCAAGCCTGTCGCATTTCCTGACTCTTATCTTAGGATCATTCAAATATGATGAATATCGAAATAAAAAATGAAAATTTTAGAACACTGGGCGTCACACTTTACTAACCAAGGACCAAATATGACAATGTCAGGTATCACTGCAGCCGCAAATTCTTGGACAAGTACCACAACCAATGAATTTAATTTTCTTATGAGCTGTTATAACATGTCCGTATATATAAGTTTTTAGCATAACTTTTTTGTTTTTGAAGTAACTGAAAATCGTCTTTAAAAGTTTCTAAAAAAAGGTATTTTTTTTTTCGAAATACACAAACTCTTGCCAATCTCTACTTACTCATAGAAAGTCGTTTAGCGACGAGGAAGTTTTTGAAACAACATGATTACCTAATCATCATCAGCCCTTGTCTGTCCACTGATATAGACCTTCCCCAATGCCTTCCATAGTATTCGGTCCTCCTTTCGCATCCAACGACTTCCTGCTGTTGGTCCCCCTGACGGCAGGAAGTCGTTGGATGCGGGGACAACGTCCTATACTCCTGGTCCCGTGATAAACTATGATTCTTCCTAATTGATTTAAGTTTTAAGATTACGTGTATCAAATTAGGAAGAATGACTCTGAGAGTGGCAATTACTTGTTAAATACAGAAGCCAAATAATGTTGTTTCATCAAGGCTTATATTTTAAGCAAATTTATCTTGTTATATCTTTAGGAGAATCTCGGCGGAGCTAGTAATTAAGTAGGCGAGTGCGCCGCTAAGGCAATGTTCAGCTAAATTAATGAATAAACCCTTGCATAATAATCCGTCCTGCCAACACTGAACCGGGCCACTTGGAAAATTACTACTGTTTATAAAAACGTTCATTATTTTTTTTTATAATTGTCTTATGCATCTTTTTTTATACGAGAAGGGAGGCACGTGCGGCGGCATCACAAGAGCAATCATCTACTGATAGTATTCCTTTTTGATTATATTTTTTTTTTCAAAAAATTATTATCAATCGAATGAATTGGAAGGAGTTATAATTAAATATAAAAAAATAGATCCTATCCTAAATTAATTGACACTGTTTTGTGATGGTTCGATGACTTTTTAAATTTCACTGAAGCAGATATGAATTTTCCATGACCTTTACCATAATTCGTTACCGCTTAGATGCCAAGTAAATGTTCAAATTCAATTCGTTGAGTCTAATTCAATTATACGCGGGAATTACATTCGGCGTTTTAACGTTTCAGAGATTAGCGAAGCGATTCCATCAAACTTGTGCTAGTTGTGAAATTAATATCAAATACTGAACAGTCAGCGACCTAATTCCAAATTCAAATGTATTAAACGTATTGCCTAAGTTTAGTTTACGTTCACCAGTTTTAGGTATCATTCTTGTCTACTCCGAATCAATCATATAAAAACATTTTGCCATCTCACTCGTTCTTTTTGACAAAACAGAGACCACCATATGTTTCTATGTCTGTTTGGCAATGGAAACCCACAATTAAACATCCAAGCAGGCAAGCATCCAAAAAGTTTACTATGCTTTATTTCATGGTCACGATGCGTTCCTTTGGAAATCCGGGACCCTCGTAGTCGCACTTAAGGATGGCCACCGCGGAGGTTTTCATGAGGCAGAATCTGACATAATCCTGCCTTTATTTTTCCCCTAAAAGGCAGGACTTTTTGAAGATTTCCCTCTAGATACCATAAAATGCCTTATTTTTAAGATTTCTTCGGGATACAAGGCTGATAATTCTTTTTATAGAACTATAGAAAATTATATAATAATGTGACAAGACAGATGGTTGATGCAAAATAATTATTATTGTGTTTATTATCAAATTTTACCAACGACAACCGTCCGATAGCCTGCAGTCATCGTTTTTGAAAATTAAATCTTTACCATTAATATTACCCTGCATTCAATGCAATACTAATAATAGGATAAGTTCGGGGCCCTTAAGGGTTAGTATAGTGAGCTGATGACGCTGATGATTCAATATTACATTTTATGCAAATTAATTTCGTCTTGAAAAATCCTTAATCAGTACTGATGTTAATTACAAAAAACATTAATTAGTCTGTTGAAATGTCTTCTAAAAATCCGTAGAATCCAAATAAAAACTGGATTCTACAAATTTAGAAATAGAAAACGACATTTTTTTATCTCTAACTGGAAATAACTGGCTAATTAAAAATATCCAACTAAACTGCGTGTTTTGTATGCTATATATTGCAGTGTAAAGATATATTGCATCGTAAAAGTGTTTATAGACACAGCAGTGGAACGGCTTGTTATTTAGAACACGTCTTTGTTCCTAGAAACTCATTCACGTACAAGCCAAATTAACCAATACTGATCCCGGCTTTCATTGGTTTGGATACAACTAATTACGTCCTCAACAATCGTTAACAAAAGCGTGAGACCCCCATCTTGAAACAAATGAAAATCGATTATTTTTCCATAACACAATCATGTTTACAGATTCATATAAACTAACAGATTATCTAAAAATTCTAGTATGTCTACTAGGGTTAGGAAGTCCACCGTCATCGTAATTATTAATTAGCACTAATAATAGTAATAATATTGCATAACGCAGACAGCGGATGTCGCGAGTCGAGACACAGTAGCCGAGCTGTCAAAGTTAGTCGACCGAGGCAGCGACAGCAGTATAAATAGGCTTGCCAATAGGGTTGACACCTTTTCGAGTTTGACCTGGATTCTTCCAATTCACGTAATGCATTTTCGTGCTACGGGTTTGACGCAACACCGATATCTTTATGTCAAAGACTAAGGATGAAGGATGAACATTGTTTTTTTTTTCATTACTGTCAAGGAATCAAATGTCAACAAAGGACTGGTCGGTGTTTACTGCTAGTGTTTCTTTGTTTATAGTAAGTTGACAGCCCTACCTGCGAAGTAGACGTGACCCAATTCACGCGGGTCAACGACCTCGCAAGGGGACCGTTTTAGGGAAAACGATGTTCCAAGAACGACTGACACGCTGTAAAAAAACAAATGTTTATGAAGACTATTCAATCGTGTAAATTCAATATATAGGAGAGCTCTTAGAGTTTAATTGGAACAAATATGTTTTAACATTTTTAATAAATCATGCAAACAAATTTAAATAGGTCACTTCTTTTTCAATTCAATGAGCACTGTGGATATAAATTTGTTCTGTTGATTGAAGAAACAAAGGAACGATACAGCAAAATTAGTTCGATATTTTTTTTTACATCATTCCATTTCGCTTAAGTCTCACTATCTAATTATTAATCCGTTATCAGAATAAATCAAAACATTGATCAAGTATACCGTTTAATATATACAGTAGTGTTAAATACGCCATGTTGAGGCTATTAGAAAAGGCGTAATAACCAAATAAACTCTGGCAGTTTTCACATTTAAGATACTTAAATATGACATTATCTCAATACCAGGAACGAGAGGTCTTTACTGATAATTACAACGAAGTGAAAGGCGATGCCATATTTCGCTTATCATTAAGCCCCATCATGTGAGTGTCGGCCTTTTTAGACATGATTACACACTTTATAGACGCGTTTAAACGTTTCTTCATAGCTCTAGGTAATAAACGATGATCTTTATACTTTTTAACCTCGACTCTTCCTTATAACCTCAAAAAGATAAAAATCTACTATAGCTCACTAGCGCCGCCCTGTCAATGTCAAAAAGTGTCACAAAGTCACAAACTCTTTATCATAGGTAACTGTCATGTCATGTTTATTTTTTTTTTGTCTATGCCTGAATAGATTTTCTGAGAATATGTTATTTGATAGAAATAACTGCGACAGTGGCGCCTCTACTGGCTCAAATAAACTTATCGATCTATATCTAAATAATAAATCATTGCATATACGTTCATTATGTTACTTGACTATGTTATTAGTGTTGTATGTTATAAAGGCTAATTAAAGAAATCATCATTATCAAATCATTATACAACCTCTTCACCGATCCCACTGTGGAATCAAACACTGACAAATATCATCATGAGCATTTAGAGACGATGAGAAAAATAAATTCGACGTAAAAACAAAAAGACGTCCTTCAATTGTCGTCGTCTTAGAACACAAATCTACACTTATGTTACCTAGGTGTTCTAACTGTAAAACACGTTTTGGGTATATAATAAAACGTTATGTACAAAATATTACTCGTAAAATACTAACTATATTGTAAATGTATTCAAAATAGTGTTTTATTGCGAAAAATACAAGCCATAAGTCTTATCGAATACATAAAAATATTTGTATACTTAAACGTCGAGTGAAAGATCATATTTAGTATGTATCATAAAAAAATATTCCATATTTTTCTTCACGTAAGAATCGAATCTCAAAACCCGCAGCTATTCCAATATTTAACTACTGTTACTTGATTATTACATGATAATAAGCTCAGTTTACATAGTTGCAGTCCAGCGATCCAGCGCTGGACTGGAACTATGTAACTTTACAACTGGAAAATTGTAGAGACTTTCGACATTCAGAACGATTCGAGACATCGTTCTTTGTGCATACTGCAAAGGATTGGAACAAGTTGCCGGCGTCAGTTTGCCCGTCCAAGTATGGCCTGGGAGCCTTCAAGGGTAGAGTGAATAGGCATTTGTTAAGCGCGTATCATCCTTCGCCTATATCACCACTTGATGTTGAGCAGGATAGCGGTCAGGCACTAGCTTATTTATCGTAAAACAAAGTATACAGTGTCAGCATATCTATGTGTTAATTACTCAAATAAACGCATTTAAATAATTAGGAAGCTGGTTCGAGATTATTGCAGGATCAGAATACGGCACATGTTTTTTTTGTGTTATTAGTGTCAACTGGGCATAACAATTATTTACATATTAGTAAAATTACTAATAATAATTCCTTTCTACGTTTCATTTATTCGACAATAACGTCCAATGAATTTGTTGACATCGTGGCCTATATAATGTAACCGGAAGGCGAGCCCACGAACGATGTCTGACCGGTGCACGGCGCGGTGTGTAGAATCGATAATGAAATGTAAATCCTAAGGAATACATTATTTCACATATTATGTTATACCTTGTAATTAGTTGTTTATTAACTTATTTGAATTTTCGTAAAATGATTAAGACAAAACGTCTAACAGTCATGTATTCAACCGGTACAGGCACCGACTAGTTTCTAGCCCCTAATAAGGTATATCATCAACCTGCCCTTTTCCCTACGGAGGGTCGGCACAGTACGTACTACTCTTCGATACATTTCTGTCAGCCTTCATCTGAACTCACACACTTCCTATGCATGTCCTCTTTCACGCAATCCATCCATACCTTCTTCGGTCGTCCTCTACCTTTATAGCCTATGCCTTAATGATTAATAAACAGCGAATGAATTGTATACTATTAAAGTATTACGTCATCATTATCAACCGTGGTCTGCCAACCGCTGGACATAGGCCTAAGTATTTTAATTATCTTATAGTATGTACCATTTTATATACTCCTCCTCCTGCCCTGGTCCGACTTTATGTAGGGTCGGCACAACATGTTCTTCTCTTCCAGTCTCGCCTGTCAGCCGTCATCTCATCGGCTATATACTATATATAACTATATAGCCATTTTATATACTATTTGATTATATATAAAGGAATATAATAAAAGGAAATTTTTAAACTATTAAAACTTTCGTGAGCCATTTCACTATATTCCTTATAACACGGCTTAACTCACGTGTAAGTCGGTGACACCGAGTTACACGTGAGTTAAGCCGTTTTATAAGTAGTAAAAGTAATTTTCTTGTAGAGGATTTTATGGCCATATTGCCCCTTCTATTTCTCATTTACTCTCAGTCCACACGCGATACGGGAACTACGACCGTTTGACCTTTACTGTGCGGCTACAATAAAAGGTTATTGTTATAAAACAGAGTAAATATCAAAGTGCTATGGCTAACGATGTTAGAACCACTCGACAACCAGGATTTTATATGTTACTTTGTTCAAAAACAAAATGTCATGATTAATAAAATCAAAATGTAAGTTTATCTTTAAAACCAACAACCGTTTGAATCGGCAGTTGCTTAATGTCTATCAATCTAGCGGTCGTGTCTTCGAAAACCACCTTTCGACTATTATTGTGTAGCATATCCTAACACAACTTTTTTCAAGCTTACAAGAAATATTTGGAAATTAACAAAAATCTACCAATAATAAAAAATAAAAAACACTATAACGAATCAATGCAAACGTAGAGAAAGCGACTTAGAAGTCCAATGTAGCACTTCAAGTTATGGTTCACTAAAATTCATAAATATGTTAATTGAGTCTACAAGAAAAAATAGTTGTAAACTATGTCTAATGTTTACAATTTCTGATCATCATCAGGTACCTCGTGAGAGTTTCAAGCACATAGTGGCGGCGTGCGAGTGCCCGCTGTACTGGAAGATGCCGCTGTTCCTGACCACGCAGCAGAGTCTGCACGCCTCCGTCGACGGACACAAGTTCATCGACTTCTGGAGAGAGTAAGTTGCAACATCTTTAGTAACTGGTACAACAATAGATCTAGTGTTCTTACTTACGTTATTACATTAGCTTCACCAAAAATGTTACAGTTTTTAAGGCTTATTTTTTAGTAAGTAGATAATCAGAAAAGATCCTATACTTAAAGGAGCGGTCCCACTGCAGAAAATATTGTTGTCTCCTCCTTTTCTTCAAGATAATAGTAATGCTTGAATTAACGTAGAGAAAGAAAAACAGACGGTACTTTTTATCTTGTTTATATAAGTCGATAGCAATACACGTAAGGATGTAAGAATACTGCTTGCAGAACCGAATCTTTCACTATATTTTTTGAATACAATAATTTGTCTGACATTGATCAATCATTCAACTGTAAGTTCCCGTATGTTGCAGGATGACGTCACAGTGTCACGATATGGCGTCCCGGTTCGTGTACATCCTGACCCGGGGGAAGAGCAACTCCTTAGCGCCCGAGGACTTCGTGCCTCTGGTGCAGGATGTAGTCGACACACATCCCGGTCTCTCCTTCTTGAAGGAAGCCACCGAATTCCACTCCAGATACGTGCATACGGTAGGAACATTCTAGAAACAACATACTACCATTGAAAACAATCGTCTTTTGTTTTTGAACATTACTCGAGATATATGTTTAAATGTCCATTTAGAAGAAACAATAACCTACACGAACCTCGACGTACTTTGAAACTATACGAAATTGATACGATCTTGTTAAATAGGGAAGGAACGCAAGTACATTGCAAAATACGCCCAGCAGGGGACAAACAAAGTTCATGATAATTATTTCAAAAAAAATCTTAAATTTCATTAACATTTAAGTAATCCTGTGATAACGTATATTTTATGTCAGGTGATAGCGCGGATATTTTACTGCGTCAACCGGTCGTGGCCGGGCAGGATATCGATACCGGAGCTGAGGAGATCGAACCTCCTGCAGGTCATACAGCTGCTGGAGGATGAAGAGGATATTAATCAAGTTACACAGTATTTTAGGTGAGTACTGCTTTTTTAGTTCTTTTTCTTTATCTACCTTTTGAATGTAGTCCTTGGATACAAAAGGCGAAGTACCGTATACTGTGGAAAGCATCGAGGAAGGACTACAGTGCGCAGACAGGGGCTGATGATGATGATGAAGGTAGTCTAATATCTCATTCAGTGTTACTTGCGTGGTCAGTTCACATTCTTTTAAACGTTGTCGTTTACTTAGTGATATTAAAATTGGAAAGTAACTTAACCATTCAGTATTCAAATGTGAAATAATTTTGATTCCAGTTACGAGCACTTCTACGTGATCTACTGCAAGTTCTGGGAGCTGGACCGCGACCACGACCTGTTCATAGACAAACATGATCTCGCCAGACACAACGACCATGGTACCACTCAAATATACCTGCCCTCTAGACAGTATAACATTCAATTATCGATATTGTTACTAAAAATGTCACAAATATGGGCAACTGTTTTTCACATGATGTATTCGCCTTACTTGTACTTTAAAAAAGAAACATTTTTTTTTGCATTTCCGTCTGCCTGTCGGAACAAGTCCAGTGCTAAATGCACGGGTAACTTGGCTATTTTTTCATTTTACTCTTTCTAAGTCGCGATCAACAGTTATTTGTAAAATAAGTAGGTAATATAATGAATTGTAACATTTATCAATTTTTGGTATTATTACAGCCCTTTCCAGCCGCATGATAGAGCGCGTGCTGTCGGGCTGCGTGACGCGCGGCAACCAGAACCGGCTGACGCCCGACGGCGAGCCGCGCATGTCCTATACGGAGTTCGTGTGGTTCCTGCTCGCTGAGGAAGACAAGACGCATCCCACCGCGATAGAATACTGGTACAGGTCGGTATATCACAGTACACTATCATAGTTGACGCGGACGTTGGCGTACAAATAGTGGTGTAGCTGCTTAGACGGGAAACAGCTCTAAGAACTTTCTGATCAGAACACTGTAACCAAGTAACGAAATATTCATTCACCGCTCTTAACATGTCAAAATCATTATCAGCCCTAATGCCTAAAGCTGGACGTAGATCTTTCCCAATGCCTTCTACAGTATGCGCTCCTCCGACTTCCGCGTCCAACTTAAATATGTGCAAATTATTAATTTAATTAGGCATGGTGAAATTTTATTCAATTTTAAGTAAAGCTGTAAAAATACGTCTTTATAACAAAGAAAGTCATTTCTTTGTGTTCACCAAAGGCAGTACACGTGACCTTCAAACGTAAGTTTATTATTCGGCGTGTGTACGTTTAATCTAGATTGCGTTAGTGAAATTTTGTGGGCATTGTATGCGTGATGGCGGCCGAGAAAGTTTTGATATCACTCACGTAAGAGGTCATTACCATACCGCGCTGCCCGGCGCGGGCCTACCTAATGAGATGCTTTTAATTTTTGAATTACCTACGCTTCTCTATTGTTTCATAATTTCACTTTCGTTTATTTCGTAATACGTTTTATAACTGTTATTACCATTGCATAGAAGTTTGAATATAACTTACGGCCATACTGAATCGATCTCAAGTAAATTTTACTTATCGGAATTAATTTAGGAAGTCTCATCAAAGTTTTATTACTTTGCAAATTATATATTATAATTTAATTACTTTGCAAAGATTGATTGATTTGATTTAACCTTTATAAGGTTCTTTGACTAACCTTACACCCTTTGGTCCCCCCCTCATACTAAACTATTAAAATAACAATTGTTTTAATCTTAAAGGTCGAATATAGGGTTTGAGTGTATTTGAATAAGAAGAATATCTCTCAATTTGTATTATGTCAGTACACAGGGTACAATTAATATGTCTTCTTATTCTAGATGTATGGACATAGACGGCGACGGCTACATATCCATGTACGAGCTGGAGTACTTCTACGAGGAGCAGATGCAGCGCATGGAGGCCATCGGCATCGAGACACTGCCCTTCAACGACTGTTTATGTCAGGTATATTAAGATCTCCTACCATTGATGGAACATAAAAGAAATGTGTTCACTAAAACACGGTCTTTCAATGAATTATTTACTTATGTATTTCTGTATGATATTGTTGATTTCCACTGCTGCAACACGCTTACAAAACATGTTGTAATTCTCTGTGGCGAAATCGGATTCGATGGAAATAACAAATTATATATACACATCTCATTCTCTGACAATGTAATTCATTGTCTATGTCTTTATTTGAGGATAGAACGTGTCTTATTATTTCAAAGATTCCGATAAAAAATTATTTACAAGTTCGATGTTCCTTCAGATGTTGGACATGGTGCACCCGGCGGAGGAGGGCAAGATAACGCTGTCAGACTTGAAGCGGTGCAAGCTGACGCCGATCTTCTTCGACACATTCTTCAACCTGGAGAAATATCTCGACCACGAGCAGCGTGACCCCTTCGCCACGCAGAGAGACTCCGATTCAGAGGTAGGGTTACTTTACACGTTACTTTCAATGTCAATTATATTACAGGCTTAAAGCATTGGTAGCTCAGAAGTTACGCTTACGACTTGTAATCTGGACATTCCGGTTCGATGCAGGTATATACCAGTGTTTTTCGAATTCAAATTTCGTTTACCTATTCATTTGAAATTGTTACGGTGAAGCAATACATCGTGATCCAAAGTATTCTCTGAATAAATTCGACCTGGCCGCACTGGGCTACCGTGGTTGACAACATACTATATATGCGTCATAGTAATAAAACGAACAACTATGACATGACTTTATTTGTGTAAAAATTCGCATAAAATAAAGTTACTGCCACTTACAATACGAGAAAACTCTGTACATCTTTTAAAAG
>JAODUI010000023.1:2495010-2512870 GCA_027563995.1 Papilio gigon
TTATTTGTGTAAAAATTCGCATAAAATAAAGTTACTGCCACTTACAATACGAGAAAACTCTGTACATCTTTTAAAAGAGAAGAGCGTTATTAAATTTTTATAAAATTAAAAATAAAAAAAAACGTTATGAATTCATTTCAAATTTAGAAAAAAATTACGTGTGCTAGTAGTCCTAAAATATTAATTGAAATGTTCCAGATGTCAGAATGGGATAGATTCGCCGCGGAGGAGTACGAACTGTTAGTGGCCGAGGAAGGCGGCAGCGACGCGCAGGATCAAATGTAAGACAAATACGTAATTATTTAAAAAAAAAACTATTTAACACATATCGGTATACTTTAATATATTTTTTATTACAAACAGGCAGTTGTGTAAAACGATAAAAGACGCAGAGAAAAAGAAGTGTATGAATATGTTCAATGAGTTGTGCCGAGCTAGCCGTCTTAGCGGATATAGATATTTCAAATAATTTGTATGAAATACGGCGCGGTAAAGTAATTACAATAATATAACGCATCAGACAAAACACTAGTATTTAGTATGTACTGTCATGCATTGAGAAGCACAATTGTCCAATCATGTTAATTGTGATAAAACTTGTAGCCACCGCTTCGATGTCTTCGCAATACGAATAACATACCAAAACTGTGCCGTGCTATGTACCTGTTACGAAATATGTCCTGGATGCACCAATGAATCTTCATCGTTATTATGAAAACACATTTGTTCCCTCAAACTATCATATATGTCAATCATTTCCTTTTATATATTATATTTCTAACATTAATTTAATTTTTATTTTGTTCATTATTATTATAATTTTGTTCATCAGGGAGGAAGACCGAACTGGCTATGCTAGGGTAAGAATGTGTTAGTGAATTGCCATGTTTGTGTATGTTGCATAAGTCGTGTGTACGACATCTTGTACCTCGTAAAGTCCGACACTGCTTGATGAAGCTAACACCGTGGGTTTCCACTGTAGAAGCACACAGGAACATATTGTCATCTCCCTTATTAAATTGAGTGATGACATTATTTTCATATGTGTTTCGAGAGTGTAATACAACGGTTATCCAACAGCCTTGCTTTTTGCAAGGAATTGCATTTTGAACCTCATTGATTTTCGCTTATACGTGTGAAGATCTTGCACTCAACTTATATATAAAAAGATGCATATATTATATGAAATAATCCAAACGGACGCTAGTTAATCAATTAAAGAGTACCTTTGAGATATCTTTGCCGTCGACTTCGCTGCTTCGTCTGCCTTACTGATGAAAACTTTAATTAATATGTACATATTATATTATCTATCTACACGAGAACTTTTGAGCTTTTGTTTTGTAAATAATATCCAAACTCATCGGCATTTGATCAGGCATGAAGTAACACTAACATTAATTCACAGAACGAGCTGCATTCAGTACATATACCTCCACACTGCCCGCCGCTACACTCGAGATTATGTAATTAAACTTTAATCGTCTACTTTCAGCTCATACGATGAGACCGATGAAGATTGTTTATCACCAAATGTAGATGAGATCACCAACACTGAAGTGGTGGAGGACTCGAGCGTGGAGGAGTCTACGCTGAGCGAGAGCGCCTCCAGCGTCGTCAGCCGCGGCAAGGAGCCCTCCGCGGCGCGCCTGCAGCCCGCCGCAGCGCCATCTGCGGGCTTCGTCAATCTTAGTTCAATATACTCCATCGGAGGCGCCAACAAATGGCCGAACCAACCCGACAACGCCTCTAAGAACGGTTTGCCCGATAGAAAAACTGAGAAACCTATTCCACCGGAGAAACCGGTTAGCTTGTTGATGATGAACGGGAAA
This sequence comes from Papilio gigon, assembly GCA_027563995.1. Classification (NCBI taxonomy): domain Eukaryota; kingdom Metazoa; phylum Arthropoda; class Insecta; order Lepidoptera; family Papilionidae; genus Papilio; species Papilio gigon. Next base: position 2,496,843 of record JAODUI010000023.1, read on the forward strand.
GTCGATAATCGGTACTCCGGTTTTAGCAATAATAGCTTTTTATACTCGCAGCTATTGAACCCGACCGGCGCGCGCGCCAAAGACCCACCCTCGTACACGGCGGCCACCAGTGGCACGTTCGACAAGGCCGCTGAAAATAAAAAAGCCGCCACTTCCCCTATCAAAACCCCACTCAATAAATCACCTGTCACCAGCCCCGTGAACGGTGTAAACAAAATCTCCGATAACTACGAAAGAGCGATCGCCGAGCGACTGAGCCCGCAACGAGATATATCGAGATTGAACCGCAGCAGTCTGTTCAGTAAGGTTAACACCGGAGTGGTGTCCGGCAAAGTGAAAAAGAACAGTCCTCGGCGGGCCGGCAACGACGACGAGGACGAGGACTACGCGCGCGACAGTGACGAGTGTTCCATTTAGATGTAGTCTGTAACGTTGGTAACAAGACTCCAGCATTTGTGTTAATGTTGCCAGTGCATCGTACCACTACCCAGTGTAACCAAAGAGCGCCGCGAACGTGTGCAATTAATGACTTGTTTAGTATAATCGTTACGCCGTTGTTTAGAAGAGAGAACTATTTTTTCAGCGTATCCTAGCGGGCGATACGTGCCTTGTGACGTAGCAACTAGACAATTCAGTAACGGATATTGTTATGGATAAGGATGAAAGTAGACTTAACTAATGTGGAGAGAAAACATTTTGCATCAGGTTTGAAAAACGTCGCTTGCTTTTTTCAGCATTTTACTAGTGTTTATTATGTAATTTACCGTTGTTTGTTATTATTTTTTATTGCTATATTTGTCTCAAAGTTATTTTATGGATGATAATCACTTGCCTGAGTTTCTCTATATGCAATGAAGATGTAAGTTTCTTAACCTATAAATCATTTTAATGATAAGATCCAATTTTATTTACTCTGTTACAATCTATACCACCACAACATGTTAAATACGTGATTAATAATTAAATAATACTCTTTATTGATCGAAAGGAATTAAATTTCATAAATTACAATAATTAAAAATAAAAACAGCGTCGATCGTCTACAACTCGATGATTGCGAGTAACAATTTGCAGTCCATACGAAAATGGCGCTTACAAATTTTGAGCAAATCATGCTTTGTCATTATTCCGTCATAATATAAACCATATCATGGCTCCATCCACATGTAAAAATTAATTTATTACAAAATCGTATTGTAGTAGAAATAAAAAATGACAAGGCCAAAGTTAGTCGGTCAAAGTTTAGAAACACAACCGTAACTTTAAAAGAGAAACACGCACAGATTATTTAGAAATTAATGAAATATTTTTGATAAGGTTTGACGATAGTGGTTATAACACAAATTTATTTTTTTGATTGCAAAAAGCTAAATTAAATTGTAAAGTTTTGCCAAAAAAAACATGGGTAGGGTGTGCAAATTGTATGAAATAATTATAAATATTGAAAAATGCTTTATAACACTAATAATTGGAACGGTATTTATATGAAATTGTTGCTACACTGAAGGTTTAGATTAGTCCCAGGGCGTAATGTTAATCTCGCTTTTTTACTTCTATTAATTTGTAAAGAATTGTTCATTGATTTTGGGTATTGTAAGTAAGACCAGGCTTCGTTCCGTTTTATAAATGTTTTTGATTTGTCTATAACATGTCGAAATTCGTAATAAAAAAAAATCTTTAAATTTGCGACTGGTAACATATTTTTAGTAAAACAGCCATTTGTAAATGACTTTTAGATTAAGGAGTGTTTGGTACTAAAATATAGTTCCTTGTTTATAATGTTTGTCATTAAAAGTGTCTGCTTTCTATTTGTTAAAATTGAATACGTTTAGTTTTTCAATTCAATTCAATTCATTGCTTTTTCAATTTACTTTACTATTTCTTATTGAAATTCGAATTAATACGATGTTTTTTTTTTTAATTGTCATTTATTGACATTTTATAATTAAACAATTGAGACGGCAGCTGTAAATATGCTTGTAGAGTTATTGTAGTTAAATATTTGTATCTAGTCTGCAGGGTGCTGGTTCGCGAATTGTCAACATTAAAAAAAAACTTTTTCTATAACAAGAAAACAAATTGCCACGATGAAAGAGTGGATTTTAGATAATGCGACTTGGCGTTTAGTAAGGTGTAACTATCTTATAATATTGTTGTGATTATTTATTATGTAACTGACAATTGGATATTGGCGTTCTTGCGAAAATTTTACTATTCAAGTGAATTTAAAAAAAATCTTGTGCCTATGAATCTATTTTTACGTTTCAAAATAATAAAGATGCATGAATCTCACAAAAAAAACGTGCTTATTAATATAAAACTAGTCACTCCAATAATAAATACCGTAATTAGTTTAGTTGGTGACTTTATGGTCACACGTCGCATCCCAGCAGATTTTCACTAACCTATCTCTGAAAGTGTACTTTATACAATAAATTTTGATATGGCACATAATTTGACAGCTAAAGAAAAATATTGTTCTTACCCCACTTGCTGTAAAAGGCGTTAGAGCTTATTTTAATAGTGATCTGTTCAATATACATTAACCATTTACCAATTAGCAACCAAAACCATTGTTCACATTTTAACAAATTTTATTAATATGTTGTTGATCTTAAGGTCTAAAATTAATTGTTTTTTTTTGTTGAATAAAAAATATGTTAAAGTACTTATAGTAGTACTTTTAACATTAGCTGTTAAAGACTTAGTTAATTTAGTTCGTAGTTTAAATTATTAAGTTACCGAATTTTTATAGATCTAAATGTTTTGTAATTAAAATTGATGATTAATTAATCATAAATTTAGGTTCATATTTATTGTAAGTATATATGGCAACATTTGCATTTTTTTTATCTGCAACTATTTGTTTAGTTATATTGAACTGTATCTTCCATCGGATAAACCCCAAGCCATTTAAAAATAGTGCCATTGAATTTTTATCAGTTTGATTATGAACAATCTATATTGTCAGCCTAATACATTATTAGAATTGGTTTATAGTAATAATGCGTGATTTACATTATTAATTCAATTTTGTATATAAAAGTAACAGGTATTAAATGAATTTGAATACATTTACGATTGACTTGGACGAAATGTCTTAATTTGGGTATATATGTGACGTAAATGGTGTAGGTCTGTGTTGTATGGATTATGGTTATAATATTGTGGCCCCCTGTTGGGTGATACCGAACAACTGTGCTGATGATACTTTTGTTTACGTATTAAATTACTATTGTTAACTCTCGTGTATTTGTATGTGAAAATTGAGAGACATGAATATATAAAATTGTGTCATTTTATCGTATATTTAGCATCACTGCCGACCCACATATACAAAGAGCTAGTTTGTTTTTAAAATTACCTTTACTCATTTATATTACACATTGACAATTTTATCATTATTGTTTTAACATCGTAGCATAACAAAATAAAAACTTCAAAAAACATTCTGTGACAAAATGTTTGTGGTGACATAGATTAAAAATGTTAACAATATTATGATAATATTGGTGACAGACTTAGTTAAGTATCCTAATAAAGAACATTATTGTATTTAGTCATGTGTTTTATTTAATCAATTACATTCAATTCAAGAAAAAATATAAAAACAACTAATTATTACTTACATCTTCGAGGTATGTAGGTCTGTTTAACGACTCGTCTAAACTCTAATCTGATTCACCTCGTTAGTTCCAGAACCTTTATGTAAAAATTAGTAAGTATTTCGAAAAATGCCCATGCAACAATATGCAATATGCGAACCGAAAAGAGGATTTTGCACTTGTACAAAACGCGGAATGGAAGTTATAAGAAAATGATTGCTATTTTGTTGTACTTTTTATGTACTCAAAAATAGGATTTGGTGACATTATCTATTTTGCAATGTAACATCTTAAAAATATATAGGTATATGTATACATATATAGAGGCAGTGCTATTTGCACTGCAAAAATATATCAATACGTAATTACTTTTAAATAAGCGCCTGTGAAAAAGTATGTACAGTTGTGTGTGAACTAAAAAAGATCAAATAAATACATAGAAAATAGTGACTCTCCGGTTTTATTATTTTTTTGTGAGTTAATATAGTTTTTAAAACGTTACAAAATAATGGGTAAACTGAAACACGACCATAAACAAAAGTTTGACAACGAAAGTCAGAAACGTCGTTCCTGTTAAATGTCAATGTCATTAAGGTATGCCTACATTAACGTTAAGATTCTGTCTTCTTTTAAAACATTGTTTATTTCCAAGATGCCTTATTATGCGGTAGCGCGAGGGCGAATCTCTGGTATATTTATGAATTGGCCTGACTGTGAAACTCAAGTCAAGGGTTTCCCTGGGGCTCGATATAAAAAGTTCAATACAGCCGCTGATGCTGAAAAATTCATAACATCAGAAGGTGGTTCTCAAAAACCTGGAAATGTTACAAATGGAAAGAAAGTAGTTAAGACTGTTAATGCCCGTATTGAACCCAAAACTCAAGAAAAAGAGAAATCTGTTAAACCTTCTAGGAAACGTACGAAATCACCGGTAAATCATGTCGACACCGACAGCGGTGAAGATGATTTAAACACAGTGTTAACAAAACAAATGGATGATATTGAAAAAAGGTTAAAAGACTTTGAAAAAGGTGTAAACAAAGTGATAAAGGAAGGTACGAAATCAAACAACAAGAAGACAATGTTAATAGATTTACCACAACCAAAGAAACGCAAAAGTGGTAAATTTGAATTTATCGAAGATGAAGATGGTTTCGTACAGGTAAGAAATTAACTATTACTTTCTACTTTCAGGATGTTATTATTTCTATATCCTCGGGACTGCTGGTACTATTTGTGATAAAATACCTCTTATGCATCACCAATCTGTGGTACTATATATTCTAGTTCATTGCTTTACTTGGTAAAATTTATATTTCTGCCAGGTATATACTGATGGTGCTTGCTCATCAAATGGCCGGAATGGTGCCCGAGCTGGCATTGGTGTGTATTGGGCTGATGGTCACCCACTAAATGTAAGTGAACCTGTTTCTGGCCGTGCAACCAACAACTGTGGAGAGATTCAAGCTGCAACATCTGCTATTAAAATTGCCCTGCAGAACAAAGTCAAGAAACTGACCATAAATACAGATTCACAGTTTCTAATCAATTCTGTCACCAAATGGATACCAGGTTAGTTACGTTTTATAAAGTAAGAATAAACAATTATGCTTAATTACTTATATTTTTTGTTTTCCATTCTATTTAGTGATTATTTAGACATCAACATATCTGAAATAATTTTAACAAGATTCTAGTTCCTCTCGTAAAACAAATTATGACAATTTATCTACGACCACTATGTATATAATACTACTGCTAACTTGTATTTGATCGATGATTTCCATCAATAGGTTGGAAACGAAAAGGTTGGAAACTGCAATCTGGTGCTCCAGTGAAAAATGAAAAGGACTTTAAAGAATTGGACGAAATTCAAAATAAACTCCAAATTAAATGGATCTATGTTGCTGCGCACAAAGGTGTCCACGGCAATGAGATGGCAGATCAGCTGGCAAAAGCTGGCGCAAGCAGATACATAAATTAATCACAATAAACAATAATGTAAAATTAAAGTTAATTGTTTAATGATAAATGCTGCAGGTCAGAAAAAAAATCAAATGCTTTAATAAACTGTATGAATCTTTTTAGTGTTAATTTACTGTTACTTGATTTATAATCCAGTGTAAAAATTGTATAAAAATATGGTTAACTTAGTAAATGGATTAAGAAATACTTTTAGCCTGAAGATAAACTACTGTAATCAAAATTCAGATCTTTACTCTACTCTAATTTAACATGCTTTAGTTTTCTTTGATTATTCTAAGCCAGTGGTTGTCATACTAGTCTATCTAATCTATCCACAATAATGCACAAAGTAGTTCTACTTTACAAAGTACTACAAAGTAGTACCAATCTATTTATTTTTTATGAGCTGTTTTGACGCGTTTCCCCGTAAATATACGTGTTTTATAACTATTTTGTAATTTTAAACCAACCGAAAATCTTCTTATGAAAGTTTATTGAAAATATTCATAGTTTTTAAAAAAGTTTTTTCTTTTAAATGCCTATATAACTCCATGCGGCCCACGGGCTTCAGTTTGATGACCACTGTTCTAAGCAAACTGTATCTAACAAAATGTTATTTTCGCTTTTGTAAAATTCAAATATATTTCACAATATTTAAGCAATATCTCTATCATTGTTTTCCAATACATTTTTGTCATCAAAATTATGTTATTTTATAAGACTTTTCTCTATACTAACAATATTAAGTAGTAGGCTAATCGTTTTGTTTTTAAATAAATGTGAATTCCGATTTAGTTTAAGACAATTGTATTTCTTCCTTGACTGATATAATTGTTCCGTAAGTTAAGTTGATATATATTAATAAGAGTTATTACCTAGTACTTTTGTTATTATTTTCTTTCTAAATATTTTTCTTTTCTTGTTCTATTCAAGAAATCTGTTAGACCCAACGAATTTAGATGAATATTGTTCGACAATTGTGTTTCACTGTTTCCACTGATTTACCGTCTATGAAGACAGCTATTCAGATTTCTCTCTCTCAGGGCTCGGAAAATTAAGAGTTGCTGCGTGTAACAAAATGATTCTTGTCTGTGCACACGGTCACTGCACAGCTAAAGGTAAAGTGCCAAGTTACTCTTCCTATTTCAATTTATAGCATATGAAAACTCATGTTTATTATAAAAAAAACAATTCAAACAACATTAATATTTTAACAACTTTATTGTATCTGAAATATATTTTACACGAGCTCAAAGCTTCGAGAACTTAATTTGTTAAAAAAAAATCGTACATCTTGCATTATTTTCCAAAAAGAAAAATAACATTCAACAGAAATGGATAAAACTCACATTCCTTTAACCAATTGTACAAAATTAAAACTTTTGAAATTATAGAAGTTTCATATAATCCAAGCTTACATTAGATCTAACAAGATATATAGAATTAAATCAATATTTACATATTAAATGCTAACTTGCTATGTTAAGAGCCTCCGCAGTACAGACTATTGTATCGTGTTCAATTAAAAACCATTGTAATCTATGGTCTTCCACACATGATCATACAGAGCCACCACTTGTCCGCGGAGGTCCTAAATCGCCAATATCAACTGTATTAAAGAGACAATGCTATAACACACCATCACATCAATTCACTTAACATGGCAGCATTTTAAATTAAATCCAATAAAATATCCGAGATCTATTATTAAAAGAACTAAAAATAAAAACGTATTAGCCCAACACTAAAACATACACTTATAATTACCAGTCTTAACATATCAACGAATCAAACATCTAGATCCTAGATTCCCATTTTATTGTGAACACAATCTAGACTTCTAGACATACACCTTTATGTGACTTACAATATATTGTAAGGTAAATTATAAAACAGCATGTTTTTATCAATATTATCTAGTTTCTATAAATCTTTGTGGCTATCGTAAATGTTTTGTAGCTGATGTACAGTCAAGGTGGTTTGCAGTTACCACTCGTACAAAAATCACCTAGTTGCTACATAAACTCCGCCCCCTTATTACAAACAACCAATCAGGTAGCAGTAAATTGTGTTCATGACGGGATAAAATGAAATCAGACCTCAATACTGCCGTACAGTAAAAAGGTTTATTGACCACTAAAAGCCGCTCATAGTGTTGGTTTAGTATCACAAATATACACTGAGGTAAAGTGTCTGTTAAAAATTTTAACCGCTGTTGTGAATTTGACTCATTATTTACCACAGCAATCTTTTGATCAGAAAACATATTAACAAAATTTTCGATTTATCCAAATTTGTGATCACGTGGCGTTTTGATTTATAAGGAATTTATCGGATTTAATTGATTTTCATATAAATGACAAATTATTTTAATATACTAAATATGATTTTGAGCATTTAGTAATTGTCCCATGCGAAGGGCGCAGAGTACGCGCCTATATCTTGACATTCAATTTCTCATTTTCTTCATACGGAAGACTTGTATACTATATTATTTATTTACAATATTAGAAGTGTTCTTATATACTTTATATACCGTTATACATTGTTCAAAAGTATATGTGTTGCATTTAGATACAAGATTGGATATATAATTTTGCGAACTTATCTACAATTTATTTAACATACATAATATCACTTCTACGTGACTTTGAAACAATACGTATTAAAGAATTTTGTTATAATAGGTGGGATTCATCTAGTGGCAAAAATTACAGCACCGCAATATAAAACATGATTCGACGAAGAAAAAACGAAAAATTTAATAGTACAATTTCAATGGACCATGTTTCGTCTCTTACACGTTTAAAAAAGGTCCTTAAAACACAACCGGTTTGAATTCAAACGAACAAAATGACAATTGAAAGTAACCATTTCCTAGTCTGTGGATCAGATAGGTATATGCGAGAATAGCGCCGCCACTCACTTCACGGATTATTACGGTACTATAAAGGTATTGTATATGGCAACTCTCACGTATAGTCCTACAGCGTTGATGTTTCAAAATAATGTCAAGTCGATTGTATCACAAGGCGCGGCGAGAGGCGTGGCGTACGGCTCGTGTGGCACATCGTCCACGGGCGACTGCTCTCACGTGAAGTACTGCACGGGGGGGCGGCGCGACACCGCGGCGCCCGCACCCCCTGCTCCCCCCACGATCAAATACCCGCCAGATGTCACCACTTTCTTGGCACTATCGTCCGAGTTGATTATCTGGAAAATATTGAGTTTTTATTAATATCAGAAGCTATTACCACCACACAATTTCATTGCAGAATTGAACCCGGCAATTATAAAATAAAAATATCGCACAACAAAGTATTAACATTATTAATCTTATAAGGTTTTTTTTTGGTATTACTTACTTTCTTATTAACATTAAGAGGTGACAACTTGGGCGGGCCGGGCGGCTTGTACGTGCCCACGCACTTCATAGTCTGGTTACCGGTCGAGTCCTCGATCATACTCACTATGGAAAGAAAATGATATTAAAAAATATTATTAAAATGCATTCTATAATACTTGAAACATATTCATCGATCGGTGTTAATCTAGTTTTTTTTTTATATATAAGAGAGGACCCTCCTTGATTCACTAACATTTCATGTAACCATTCCTGGTAAGCTTGAGAAAGCTTGTGTTAGGATGTGGTTCACAACAGTCGGATAGCGCGATTCGAACCCACGACTACTGGACCGGTGGTTTGTACCAATAAAGTTATTGGCGCGTCACAAAGTTGTATAGTAGGGGACAGTATTTTACCAATGAGGGACGGTTTCTGCGTGTTGTTCTGGTCGTGCGTGTAGACGCGGACGGGCGCCAGCGCGGGCGCGGCCGGCGCGCTCTTCTGTAACACCAGGAGTTCATTCAACATAAGTACATGCGACTAAGTAAAACATACATCAATGTTATTTAAAACATTCGTGAGACGTTTACTAACGGAATTACCCGGTGTCGGTACCGACTAGTTTCGAACCCTCCAAGGTCTCATCTTCCATCTTCATATTCTTATTTCGCGGTCGCAGCCAGTTTCGAGATGTGATTGTTAGCAGTTTTATATTTAGTCGATACATCAATTGAAATTGATTGAATGAAGACATGAATCTTGTGAACCATCACTTTTTATAGAGGGCGACTATTAATTGATATAATATTTAGCCAAAAGATAACGTAATTTTTTCAGATAAAATGTAAAGATTTGTATACGACAAAAAACGTTAAAAATAAAAAACGCAATCCTTAAAAGTGCTGTTAATTAGGTTGGTACGGAAGAAAGATCTTATTTTTCATTACAACTCACTGGCATGGGCTTGTTGCTGTCCGAGGAGGTGTTGCCGTCGCTGGCCGAGCTAGCGTCCGACGCTTCGTTATCCTAAAAATTTAAACAATTGTATTTTTAGTAATAGACCTCTAATCTTTTGTTCTGTATTGGGAATTGTCACTTAAACAATTTGTCCTGCCACCACATGTCTATAGACAGACAAAGTTATCTGACCCGGTAGATATAAGTCTAATTAAATAGCTCACTAGCGCCCCCTGTCAATGTCTAAATTGTCCTAAGTCATTTGTCAACTTGTTTATTTTATGTAATACTCTATACGTGTGTAAGTTTTATATTTCCGAAAGAACTAGCCGTGCCAGCAGTTCTCTTACCAGCCTAGATAAACTTATAGTTCAGTTCAAACTGTCCAAATGTATAATAAACGGGTAACATAGTAAGTGGGAGGTCATAGTAACCTGTCTCTGCTGCGTGCACACAGAGTAGTGGTGCGACCAGTGCGCGCGCTGGCACGAGTAGTCGCAGTACGAGGTGTTCCAGCAGCAGTAGAACTGCGCCTCCTTGCTGCACTTCGAACACCTGCCACATAACTATATATACATTTCACAAACAAAGAAAGTCGATAAATAACATTTCTATAGTAAATAGAACTCGAGCATATTGCTGTTTAAAAACGAAATAAGTAAAGTAATTTAGTGTCATTAAACATTATTATTATTTTGACGACTTAAATTACAAAGTTATAGATATATATCATTATCGTCAGACTTTATCTGCCCACTGCTGGACATGGCCCTTCTCCAATGCCTTCTACAGTACGCAGTCCTCCTTCCGCATCCAACGACTTCTCGTCGTCGGCATTAAGTCGATTCACCTGGAGGAAGGATGCCACACGATTGTCACGAACCGTGGCATCCGGTCCAAGAATGGAAAATAAAATGTATGTAAAATAATCTTTTGTATCCACTTTACTCCTTTCATCCGAGGACCCGTGTGGTCGTTGGGCACAGCATCTGTTGTACCAGTGGTGCTCACCATTGCTTGGACTTGGCCAGCTTGACGGCGGCCTCCAGCTCGAGCTGCGCCGCGCGCCGCACCTCGTTCACCGCGCGGCTCTTCTCCTTCTCGAACGTCGCCCGCATCTCCGCGGTTATCAACTCTGAAATATAAGACGATCTAAGGTTAAAATGCTTTCGTGTGTGACTTTGAATTATAGGGGTCTTGTCGAAGTCTTATAAACTAAGAGAGATACATAAATATATGAGTTAAGATGTATGTAAAATGTGCGGTCCACTGACCATGGTTGTGCTTCAACTCGCTGATCTCCTGCTGATGCAGCCATTTGGCCTGCTCGAGCTGCAGCCGCGCCGTTGTGACCTGCGCGGTCGGTTCATCTATCCTCTCCAGGGACTCCTCCAGTAGTGTTCTGAAGAAATCTGTTAGCTGGAAATATCAGTTTTGTCATATTTAGTCACATTGTATTTGTTACTTATTAATGGTAGTCATTAAAAGGGAGATTTACAGAAGCGAACACTAAGCGTCTCTTACAATGATCAATTAACGACTTTGCAGGAATAAATGACTACAAAAAACAATATCTGCGAGATGGACAACTTTGATATTAATTTCTTCCAACTAACCTTTGATCGTTGGTTAATATTGCGGCGTTAGAACATGGAATGGTGTAAGAGAAGTGTGTACCTTAACAGCGTTCTGGTTGAGTTTGGCGGTAAGCGGGCCGGCGGAGGAGGGCGGCGGCACGGCGCCCAACGGCGCGCTCGGGGCTAGCGGGTGCACCAGCGGCCGCTGCTGCAGCCGCGGCAGCTGTTACAATCAGCGTGTTTAACATTGAACTTATAATACATTCAAATATTTTAAATTACGTGTATAGTACCTCAGCAGGGGTATCGTTCCTGTTGCCCGGCGTTGGGCAGGGGGCCGAGGTAGCGGGCGAGCTAGCGCGGGGCGCGCGGGGGGCAGCCAGCGACAGCGGCGAGGGCACGGAGGGCAGCGCGGCGGCCCCCGTGCACCGCTCCGTTATACCGTTTAACATGGACGTCGGTGAATCCTGCACATAAACCATGAACGTACGTCACATAAAGCAATGATAGCAGAAGTAAGATCTAACCGTAGACTTCCACTGTCAAAACTGAATTGTACACGAATTTACAATGAAAAGCCATGTTTATAATGTATGTATGCAAAGGATACAACCTCTTAATTATATTAACAAAATAATTAATAACTTACATCCAATCCACCAACTGACATGACGGGCTGCAGACTGAAGGTCCACTGTCCGTTCAGTGAGGTGAGCAACGGCACGGTGTGCACGTTGGTGGCCACTTGCCCCACGGTCGGCACCTGCACGGGGCTCGGGTTTAGTCCAGCGGTGGGCACAGTGGTCAGCACGTTGCACGTGTTTGTCGATGCAGGGCCAACTTTCGGCATCGACGACGGCATGCTGAATGGTACTGCTGAGCACGAGTTGACACCGTTTGCTGTAAAAAAAAAGTGTGATTTTAAGCTGTTTGAATTGGGAGTTAGAATAATTACTGTTACTCAAGCGCCCCTTAGTTTATATTAAATCTAAACATGCAAAATCTTTTGGTCTAAGTTTTTTTTTTTAATTTCTTAAAATAGAAATACAACGAACATTTCACATAATACTGAACTTACCCGATGTTACGACAGGAGTTGGCAGCCTAGCGTTGGCTGCGTTAAGGCAGTTAGTAGCTATCGGTCGGACTCCTCTGATCGGCGCCTGCGTTGTCGGCGGCTGTATCGGTATGTACACCATTGAATTCTTTCCATTAAGTTCAGATCTCACATCGTCAGGCTTCTTAGGCTGAGGGAAGGTCTTCTTAGCCCGGACACGGATTTCGGGCGGCTTCGACGTGCTCTTCCGTGCATTGACTGGCGCCACGACCACTTTATTTATTCTCACTTCACGCAAACTAGTCGACACCGGCGGGTTTACAGGTTGGAGATTGAAAGCGTTCATCAGATCCATTTTCTCGTTGTGTCGTTCGATGTCATCTAAGTCGATGGGTTCGGATTTGATTTCCACTTGTATTGGATTCTTTTCCTTCGGTGTGATCTCCAAGGAGGACATCCTGGCGAAAGCGCGGACCCCCACTCTACCGACGGGCGGGGGGTCGGTGTCATTTCTCAACTTTTGCAGTTTGGTGACCGCTTCTTTCATATTACGTACGTTATCAGTACTTGTTGGCGTGAAGATACTAGATTCGGTGGTATCCTCGATGGTAATTTCTATTGACGTGGTAGAACCAGGGGGATATATTGTTTGCGAATTACTTTCGGTAGTCTGCGGGATGAGAAGACTGCGAACACTGCTGATGGTGGGTAGTCCTGACACATTGTTATTTATGATATTTGTTTTAGAATCCCGAGCGATGGCCGCTAAGGCAACATCATCTTCTAATGGTGCTGCATTGGCATCTGACTTTTGTTCCCCTGAATGTGTCCTAGGTATAATTCTTTTGATAACAGTCTTATCTCCATCGAGTTCTTTACTCTTGCTTGAATTATTTTCTCTAACATCTTTGTAGGCAGATTTGTCTACGCATTTTTCATTTCTCCTCTCGGCGCTGTATTGTTTTATTTTAATAATTCTATCGCCATTATTATTTAAAACTTTAGTTTTAGAATTCCTACGTTTTTCCGTCTTCAGTTTGTCTGTAACGTCTAAATTACCCGATTTATCTAATTTTGTTTGTTTCTGTTTGGTTGATATTTCATCAATATTATTTTTATCTTTGCCGGTATCTTTATTTTTCGGGGTGCTAGTTTTCGGTAGTTTTACTTTTATTATAATTTTAGGTGACGTCTGTTCAGTATTTTCTTTAACACTGGTACTACTTGATGGTTCATTATCTCCGTTGGTTTTTCCCACGAGTTCATCTCCAATAGTTTGGTCATTCGGTTTAATGTCCGGAGACTTCATTTTTTCTTTACTTTCCTCGTTTTTAATAATCTTTGCTTCATCATTGGCCCGCTTACGTTTCTCTGTGAAGGGACTGTTGTTTACACTTAGTATTGTAACAACTGCTTCTTCCAAGTCTGAACGTCGACGCTTTCTAGGTTCTTTCTTCGGTGACACCATTTCGATGTCCATACTTCTGAAATGTAAATTTACTATTAGTAAAAAGGTTATTAATAATAATACAATAGTAACAGTCACGGGCGTAGTCTCGATAGGGAGGACACTGCACAGCGCACAGGTGATCTTGTATTTCATAATTATATAAAAAAAGGAATACAATGGCTATGACACACTCTATATAATAAGGTTGGCTCCGAGCGTCTCAGTGGGGACGTATAGTGAGCTGATGATCTTTAATTTATCAAATTCATACGTCTAACTTACCTATCGTTGATGGAATAATCTTCTTCTTTAGCGATTTCAGCGCCATCAGCCATTTTTCTTGTGTTTGTCAATGACATTTCTTCACCTTCACTCACATCGCTGCAATGAACGATTAAGATCGTTAAAATTATCTACATACTTATCATCATCATCGTCATCATCATCATCATATCAGCCACACGTCGACCACTTCTGAGCGTAGACCTCCCCCAAAGATTGCCATGATGATCGGTTCTCGGCCGCCCTCATCCAGGATGCTCCCGCAAACTTAACCAGATCATCGGTCCATCTTGCGGAAGGCATACTTATACCATAATAATTTTTATTAGGAAATAGATTTCTGTAATTATATTGGCGTTATTGCGCTTAATATGCCTTTTCTGTTTTCGTGTAATTTTATTGTATCGCAACATTACTATTGTGAATTTCATTTTCTCCTTATATATGTAAAGTTTTCATAATAATTGGCCTTCTATTTGCGACGCATATAAGAAATTTCATTGAATGTAAACATACTGTTTCATTTCATACAAGTATGTTATAATTGAGAACCATAACAACATGTGTCTTACCCGTCCTGTGTCGAGGAACTCTTTGAACTTTTAGAATTGGATCTTCTTTTGCCTCTCGCCGCGCTCGGCGTGGAGCCGCCGGACTTCTCCTTGCTAGCTGCAGATACTTCACCTTCGAAGGTAGGTATCTGAACAATGTATGACATATTAAAAATAACACACATATGATAAAAAAAAAACTGTTTATTAACATAGTTTTAGATATAAGACCATAAGAATGTTAGTGAAATTTTATTATAATTGAATAAAAAACCCTTACCATCACTTTTAACTGCTCACTAAGTTTCGTTGGATCAAATTGTGTTTTAAATGGCGGGTACACGAATTTTCCATATTTTCTTGATATATTACGAATATGTAACTCTGCTTCCTGAAATTAAAACAAAATAAAAAAAACCGTCATCATTTTGAGAAAAAAAAAACAAGGAAAAAAGGTAAACTGTAATTAGCTTTAGTTTTACATTGATTAAAAAAAACATTATTTTCTAAGATTATCTAATTTTTAAAACATATCATTAGATTCTAAACTAATAAGAAACTAATTCAAAGTAACTTACTTGCATACTATCCAATATATCTTGTCGCTTCGTCCTGAAGTTGTTGGGATCTTTCTCCGAGTACAGATAGCAGTCCTTGGAGGGCACCCAGGCGCGGTCGTGCGCGCCGAAGAACCTCACGTCGACAAGACCACTGCTGTTCACTGACATCGCCTTCGCCGGCCAGTGGGGGAAGCCTGCAAACGTACCACTTACACTACAGAACGGTATTCAAGTATAATTATCATATATATAAGGAGCCGTTTAAGTATTACGTAAGCATTATAAGGTGCGGGAGATTCTGCTTACTTTTGCTGACAAGGGAGAAGGATGAATAATAGTAATAAATCTGCGTACATAATACTTGAACGGCAATTAACTCTTTAAATAAAAACGTTAACGTATATGGCGTATTAACAATTCACTATGAGTGTGCACTGAACAAAGATGATTATCATAGCTTCATTTGTTTTTCAATAATACGCCCTATAGGCACTGTGCAACTGATACATATATAGGGTCAGGATCAGACATCGTTGGTGCAGCGTGTACACCGAGCGACGGTCGCTGACGGAATCCCTCTTCCACCGTCCAACTTCTCCTTTTATATTGTTTGGTGGTGGTGGTGGTGTGGTTGGTGACGTCACGCCCGTTGTTTACAAATTTTGACAGACGCCGTCA
>JAODUI010000023.1:2519838-2540767 GCA_027563995.1 Papilio gigon
TTATATTGTTTGGTGGTGGTGGTGGTGTGGTTGGTGACGTCACGCCCGTTGTTTACAAATTTTGACAGACGCCGTCACATATATAAGCTACAGATACCTAATGCAGAACCCAAAAGTGAGGCAAAAATGACGGAATTTACATCTTTCCAGTTGGAATCCAGTGCTGATTTGAACTGGAATAATGTAAGTCAGGCATAGTCAATTTTCTCTTGCGTATTTAGCGTCAATCAATGTTATAATTTATAAGCTAGATAAAATGCATTAAGTAAACCTTTGAGTTTAGCCCAGAGCAGAATGTGCGGCGTGCTGCACACGTCTGTGAACCAGGTAGGGCGACGCGCGTGCGCCGCCGCATAGCACTCTGGGCACGCCTCGATCTCCGCCATCTCTGTACGACACATGCGCACCAGCGCGCGCGCGAACCCTGTCAGCTTCGACGTTGCTGGAACACAATATAGATTATTAAAAACACTATGGCATGTAGAATATTACACGAAAAATCATTTATATTTCTACATTGTTCAATAACTACAGTACAACCATAATGAACATAATTTATAGATAATCTTACTAGACTAGTTTTTGGCCATACTTTCATTAAAATATTCATTTTTATAACTGCCCCGTAAGCGCAACTAACCGTACATATTTCAAGTTTAAAAGCCAGTAAAAAAAATTGTAAACAATCTCATACTTTTTGAAAACTGAGACAAAAATGTTTTATTAAAGATGTTGGGCGAAGGAAATCATGAGATTAGTGTGCATATAAATAAATGTGTACTTACAAGTATTAAATATGATACTATTATGAAATATCCATTGCGTGTCAGCTAGGAAGGCTTCAGTGCTGCCGTACAGACCGTCGCTGATGTTCTTCTTCATCAGCGACAAGTCCATCGGGTGCACCACGTATTTGTCGTAGTCCGGGAACGACGCTCGGTCCACCGACTGCATGAACGGTTCCGCCTTCAACGATTAAAAAAAAACAAACCAAATATCGTACTGTATAAATCTGGGTACGGAAAATGTGCAAAAAATATCAATTAAATTTAAAACTTAGATTATAATACTACCTCATTTTAATTTTTATTTTAAGACAAAAGTAAATGTATTTCTGCCATTGGCCTTGCTTACGACCGAATATTGGAAAGACATTTAAATATGTAACCGTCATAAGGCCACGCATAAATTCCAAATTCGTTTTAGATTTTGACATCTGTCAGATTGTACGCTGCGCTGACTTTTAACAATAATTTCGATATTCAACTACGAAAATATTAGAAATAAGGAGGTGTATTATTTGCATTCCTATAACCTTGTTTACCTACATTGTTTTTGGTACGCAATATATTGAAGCAGATACAAAATATCTAAAATTAGTACGGTCGCAATTGGTAGATGAAAAATGGTATCGACGATAAATTTGAATTATTTACATCGTGAACTATTAGGTATGACCTGGGTTTTTAGTACTTATAAAACAAAAAAAAAACCTCGGCGTTTCCCTTATAAATTAATACTATCGGTTATTAAATAAACCTATAGAGAATTAAGAAATCTTATTCAGTTACAAACTATTTTTATTTACTATACTCAAGTCAATTGAGTTTATTTATCTTAATAAGATAATTTATCCAATTGCTGGTCATATAAATAAATATAATTCTTAATTAGTTATTAAAAAATAAAACCTATATATGTACCCCAAATAGTGAAGTAATAAGTGTGGGTGGATACGCGCATTCGAAATGTAGAAAGGTATGACAGAACATTCGCGAAGTATCAAACAAATCAACAGCACAGACGCGTTCCACCATTTATTATTAGTATAGGGCGAGAGTGAGCGAGACGGAGTACAAGCATCCGTATTGATTGTGCGTCGTTAGAGCGAGACGTAATGTGGCGGCGTCACGCGCAGTGGCTTACGTAGATAAGTGGCAAGGTCATTTCACCGAGCACAGCGGCGTGCCTCGAACATTCGTTGTGAAGAAAACGGAATTCAAAATGTTGCTACTGATGCAAATATATACATTATAATATTTTTATACCACTCCTATAATTGTATCTAAGATTACGTGATGAAAAGTAATTCGTCAATAAATTGTAACTCTAAATAATGTTATCAATTTGACTTTAATTTTGGTTTGGCTAAAATGCTCCATGAACAATTTTTTTGTAGGCTAAACAAATTAGAAATATAAAATTGTTTTTTTCATATGTTAAAAGTCGATTTTTCAATTAGATTCCTTTTAATCTAATTAGATACTACATTGTTTGTTAAATATTAATATATGAATCTTAACAGTTAGGTTCTTAAAAGAATAAGCTTGTAATTTGAATGAATTACCCCATTAAAGTCCATCAGACGTTCCAATGCAAATTTAAGTAGTTCACACAACATGCCCAGCGATATTTTTTTCATAGCTGGTGATCTGAAAATAAAGTATAAGCAAATAAATAATTAGTTAAGGTTTGTACAAATGGGGAGCACTGCAAAAACAACTTAATGAAACATTATCAAGTCTTCCTTGATTAAAAAATCATAGATTACAATGAGCAAGTAGTTATGAAAAACTTCTACTATGTAACAATTCTTTTTTTTTTTTTGGGGTGTCAAAGATGTAAAACTGTCCACATGGTTTTCTTATAGGCATAATGTAAGCAGGTTTTACTATGGTAATTGACACATCTAAATATAAATGACCACTCTTATTACGGATTAAAATGAAATGTTAGTGTGGAAAGGATTTTATAAAGCTATTTTAATAAAAATAAATAATCCTTTGCGAATCATGTCGAATTTCGTAACATATGTAAAAGTGTTTAGCCAGTCAACAACAATAAACTGTAATAAAACATATTAAATTAAAACCAACCTTGTTTCAGAACTTTCTGCATTTAATATCGATAGGCACTCAGGACAAACCCAATTTTTGTCATTTGTTATTTTATTACGCTCTGTTCCCGACAGGCATTTGTAGTGAAATGAACGTGGGCAGATGGTACAAAGCATCGGATGGTGTGTCCTTTCGTTAGCACTTTGCTCAACTTGCCAGTGACAACGCCAGCAGAATAAATCTGAACGTAGTTTGCCATCATGTTGGGCCTATGGTATAAAACACAATAACATTATCTATAGTTATATTGTAAAGGATATTTATGTTTGGAGCTTATTAACCATCTGAAACAAAAAGTCTTTGACCAATTAATTGGTATGCCTGTTATATTTTTAAATTCAACATAATAATTATAGATTCTTCAGTGTATGAACTGCCTTTCAATAGTATGTCGAGCCAACTACACTATATAAAAATCGGTTAGTAATGATCAAGCACTTACTTGATTGACTGTTTTTTTCTTTTTTGTAATGGGAGAGGTTTTGTAGTCATTTTTACTGTCTTCACTCTCCTCATCGGATACAATACTGTCATTCTCATTTTTACCAATTTTACCTGTCACTGAATTTAAAAATAGCTTTACCTTATGAACAAATTCGGGATTTTGCGACCGCATCGATCTCTTAAGGTTCGCCTTGTCAGATTTTTCGCTGCAATTACTCAATTGCGAGTTGGTACTACTACGTCTGACGCCTTGTATTTTATCAGCTTCTCCCAGAGAAGTCAAGCTTGCATCTAATGGAGTTCTAGATTTCCTTGTCTTGCTTGTTAATTGGGTACATTCACTTATAATTTTGGACTCCTTGGCGGATTTAATAAGAGACTTTAGTTCTCTGCTAATACTTTTATTATGTTCTTTTTCAGATGTATCAGAATTTGTTTCAGTCTGGGAATCAATTGAGGTTTCTTTTTCTGATGTCAAAGATGAGACTGCAGATTCTTCTGTTTTTACATCTGTATTATTCGAGACAGACTTACTGTCCTCTACCTTATCCTCTTTGTTAGGAGATTCAATAATTTCTGGTTCCATGATTTCTATTTGGTTTTTGCTTTCTTGGCCAGGTTGGCTCATCTGCTCCTTGACTTCAGGCTGTTCCTTAGCTGCATATTGGTGATCAGAAATAGTGTTACTGTTCTCTACCTGAATTATTTTTTCTTGCCTCTCAATGATTTCATCCTGAGCACTCTTGTTTACATCACAAGATGAATCTGCCCTTATTTCTAGTTGTCTTTGCATTGTAGATGTAACAATTTTTACAGGAGACATTTCACATACTGGTGATAGTGATTTTGGTGACTTATTCGGACTCATTTGTACACAAGACAGAGGTGATGGTAATTGAGTTGACTTAATTGGGCTATTCTCTGCACAAGACAATGGTATTGGCGATTTTGTTGACTTTGTTGGACTCTTCTCAACAATAGAGGGTGGTATCACATTGGGCTCTGGGGATTGCTCCTCTTGTTTATCATTTTGTGGAGAGTTTGTCATTGGTGTTTGTAATGATTCAGTCTGTATTTTAGAAGTACCTTCACAGGATTGTGTTGACTGTATACAGTCATTTGTCTCAATGTTTTCTATACCTGCTGGCTGCTGCAATGAATCTGGTGAATCTTCATCCTGCATTTTCTCAATTACTATGATAGTTTCTACTATATCATTGGATCCAGATATTTCTTGCATATCTGTGACATCAGTTGTCGTCGACGACACATCCGTCTCCATCTGGGTCTCTGAGTTATCCTCCATCATCTGCAGTGAAAATATACAATTGCTTGGTATTTTTAACGTGACCTTTATAGTGGATTAAAAATTAGACTACACAAATTGTCACTAAATGCGACATCCTTAATAATGTATCTCGTTGTCGAGGACCGGTCATTACCCGATCTCTACCATCCAGGGAGTTACCAACTCACTTTCCATACAATCATACAAAATTACATACAAGAACTTACCACACTTCTAGTGTCGCTCATGTGTCTTTAATGATGTAAACATATAACACAATTGTTTCTTTTACTTGAAGTTACGAAGTTTTTCGTATTAAATCATTTGTGTCACATTTATATTTGCAGATAATACAATTGAAAAAAATGAATACGTTCAACAATATTAACACATTGCCGAAGCACAACTGTTATATTATGTACGTATATCGCTGCGTAGCTGTTTTCTTGCAGTATGATTGGTTAATTGGTTAAGAAAGCTTAAAATGGTCTTGTGATACATCAGTATATCTCTTTTATTTTGTATACCTCTCATTCCCACAACTATGTTTCTCATTGTGCAGTATTTCTAATCCAATATAAATTCCATATAAGTTCACTTTGATTATTCTATACAATTTTGTTATTTTATTCTAAAGAAATTATTATAACAAGCCATAGAAAAAGGAGCTTAAAACAGTATCTGAATATCTTTTGAGAATTTTAAAACTTAAAGAAATCTGAACTAATTGATACTTGATTCTTCGTGTCTGTATAACTTTCATTAATATTGTTAAAAGCTTTGTCGTTTATCATTTCAGGTGCAAAATGACGATATTCTGGTCTTATTTTAGGAATATTTCCGAAAATACATTTAGCAATATGTGTCTAAAAACAAACTGAAAATAAAACTCGACAGCTTTGTTTCTTGACGGATGGCGGTGACACTGACTGACATTGACAAGTTATTGATAATATAATTATAATTATAATATATTATTGTGGATTTTTATATCTCTTGCAGTTATAATATTTCAAAGTGTTTTGTTCCACTATATCTATGAAATAATTATTAAGATTTTGGAAAACTTACCCCGATGGAATTTATTGAGCTTATATTAATTAATAAATTAGACGGTGTGATACTGAAATACCCACATCACGACAATGTAGACGGCACAGTATGCATTACTGGACATCATTTGATTTTAAGCTCCAGAAAAGAAGGCGTTCGCGAACTATGGGTATGTCGACTTTAATTTGATTGAACTCTTTCGCTTTAATCGGTATAGAAAAATAATAGAGAAACAAGTTTTACAGAATATTAAATTTAATTTATCCATGTCAACAAAAAGTTGTGGCATGTAAATTGTTAAATACATTATCTAAAATACATTCCAGCTTTTACATAAGAACATAGACAGCATAGAGAAAAAAGAAAACAAAGCGATAAATGGAATGTCACAAGGAGGTTCTCTTTACCTGAAATGCAAAGACTTGAGAATATTTCAATTAGACATTGGCACTACCACAGAGTTAAATCTCGTTGCACAGACATTGGAGAACTTGTCCAATATTCAAGATCCCAGTCTGTTCTATCCATTCTTTTACAGACACATGCATCCTATTGTGGAAAATGGATATACATTATACAGGTAACACTTTTTTATAATGTTATGGGTATTTGAATTATTGTTATTATTATTTGGTTACACATTAGCAGTTAGTTAGCTGATGGGTGAGTTGAATAGTTTGGAGATGTCCAGTTTGTCCAATGTTTTGTTATATGCTATATTACTAAAACATTTTATATTAAATAACAAAAGAATTAACTTAGTGTAATCAAAGTGTTATATGGTGGGTTTCCAGTGCAAATTCATATTAAAACCTATGATCTTCTCTTTATTAGTTTGTAGGACATTATTATGCACTCATACAATTCATCTGGTGTTGGCACTGATCAGTTTTGAGCCCATCAGAGGCCTTTCAACTTAAATATGATTAGCACAATTTTGCGGATGTGGCTTATCTCCCTCTCACTGGTTAGAGCAGACAGCGCATAAAGTATATATGAGTGTAGACATTTTTATTCAGTAAATGAATCAAGTTAATGCTATTTTTGTTATGATGTACTGCCAGTGGATACATTGATTACCTTCTTACTTGTAACTCTGTAGTTGGTAACTTTGTTTTCTGATTGTTGGTGTGATCTTTTATAGAATCATATCAACCCGTCTTTTCGTATCCATATGTATTATGTCTCTCAATAACTATTTTCTCAGAGGCGCTGATACCTTTATAACAAATAATCTATTGTTTCAGTATTGAAGGTGAATTTACAAAGATATTGGCAAGCGATGAATGGCGTGTTTCTCGTGTTAATCAGAACTACACCGTGTGTCCGGGATATTCTAAAACTGTGGTGGTTCCTAAGTGCATTGATGATGAGACATTAGCAGCTGCGGCTTCATTCAGACAGGGCGGACGATTTCCTGTACTATCTTATAGACATAATAATGGTGTAAGTATTAATAGAATTTCTGTGGTGTATCACCATTACCACTAACATTATTAGTCTTTGACAGTCCACTGCTGGACATTGCTTTTTTTAACACCTTCCATATTGTGTGGTCTTTCACTCAATGCATATCTTGATAAATTTATCAAAAGTTAATAAAATACTTTTTATCCCAACAAACAAATATGTCCACACCAGGGTTAGCAACTTTATTGGACTTAAGAAATACTGTTCACTAACAAAACCTTGTGCTATCCATCTGAAACCTTTAATGAAAAAGAGATTGACCAGTTAGTCACTCCTTATTTATCCAAATATATTGTTAGAGGAGGCATATTTCTGACAAATACACTACTGGACTGGTTTTAAAAATTTCTTTCACCATTAGAATACTATGTTATATCTGGAAAACATAGTCTTTATGTAATATTATTAAGAATGTAATCCAAACAAATGAACAAAGACTGGTCAGGTTGATAGTATTCATATAAAATTGCAGGCGGTCTTATTACGCGCCGGTCAACCGTTGTCCGGGCCAAAGCACAGGAGATGTCGACCTGATGAAGCCATATTGAACTCTGTAGTCAATGTCGGTATGAAGGGGATAATTTACGATTTGAGAAGTTCCAATGCTATCTCACAGCAACAGAGTAAAGGTAGGTTTCCACTGTGTGTATGTATGTCCCACTGCTCCTTTGCATATAAAGGATCAATAGGATCCGCTTTCATAAGAAAAAATAATGTTTTTGACAGTTGTGTAAAGTAAAGGTGAACATGGGTTGATTAATGAAGAGAGGAAGTGTCAGGGATAATAGTTATATTATCGTGTTGACAGGTGGGGGATCAGAGAGCGCTGCAAATTATTCTCAATGGAAGATTTACAATAGATCAATGGATGATGTAGACAACCAACAACAGTTGCTGGAGAGCTTCTCCAAACTTATCGAAGGTATGGCCAGCGCATTTCCAACATGCAATATTATTTTTATTTCATTAAATGTGCTCGGAACATCGTATGAGTGGCTGTGTGGAACGTAATGTTAGGTGTGACGGGGGTAAGGGAATGTGGGGGGGGGGGCAGTGCGCAGCTTAAGATCATCCACAAAGATTTTTGAAAAGCAAGTTTTTTACTGTCCTTTCTATTTTTAGTAAATGTTCTTTTTTTCATGGATTATAAAAGTGAGTTAATCTGTTTATGTTGATCATTGTATTCAACGAGATATGAGCCGTATGTTGGTAGCAATTATACGTGTCCGATCGTGTGTTGGTGGCAGCGTGCGTCGACAAAGAGATATCGAGCGACAAGTGGATATCCCGGCTGGAGTCGTGCGGCTGGCCGGAGTCGGTGCGCAACTCGCTGCACACCGCCTGCATCGTCGCGCAACATTTGCACCAAGTATATATTATTTATTTTATTGCGGGTTTTGACTACAGTTACATGCGTATCACTATTGTCCTCTTTAACTCCCTCCCTTTTCCCCCCTCCCCCATTCCACTCTCCTTCCATCGTTCCTTCTCTTTTATTCTCTTATAAAAAAGAGAGATGATAATAATAGTTGCCGTTACAAGGGTCACTGCAGTAGATTTCCACCGTTATGTACATCTGGAACCTCCAGACACAGTGTTTGTCATAGACATAGAGCCTAGAGATAGGACAGGATTTAGCGATTAATACAGTTTACAAACAACAAAATATTGTTTTCCAGAAAGCCGAACCCGTGTTGGTCCACGGCACGCGCGGCGAGGACGCCACGCTGCTGGTCTGCTCCTTGGTGCAGATCATTCTGAACCCCGACTGCAGGACTATAAGGGGGTGAGTTTACTGCTTTAAATAAAAGTAGGCAATACAAAACTCCTTTGTTAGGATGTATGTTACATTTTTATTTATTAATATTTCTTGAAACCATTTCAGGTAAGCTTGAAAAAGTTCGTGTTAAGATTTGGTTCATAATAGTGGAATGGTGGGATTTGAACTCACGACTGCTAGATTGATAGGCCGTACCGATAATCATTAGATTATTAGTGGTTCAAAATTATAGATTTATGGATGTGAGAGTGTATCCCAAGATCGCGGGCAAATAGAAGACCGCAGTCTCTGCCGACCTTATTATGTTGTTGAATCTCTTTGTTTGAAACAGTCTGCAGGCTTTGATCGAGCGCGAGTGGCTGCTGGGTGGGCACCCGTTCGGCGGGCGGCAGCGCGCCGGCGCGCTCGGCGCCCCGCAGCCCCGCGCCGCGCCCACCTTCCCCCTGCTCCTGGACTGCGTGCGCCAGTTCCTGGAGCAGTTCCCATGCAGCTTCGAGTACAGGCAGTCCTTCCTCATTACGCTCTTTGAGCATTCCTATGCTAGTCAATTTGGTAAGTAACTTACACCTTTTTTTTTTCAAATAGTTGTATAATGATTCCTCTCCCTCTAACATTAATTATCTGAAACTAGCAGTAAAGAAAATAGTGAAAAATCCAGGCATTTGGCAGAATTTCATGATTTATAGACTCTTTTTTGCAGTGATAGGTTTCTAAGGTCAATGTCCAGCTGTGAGCAAGGCTGTCGATGAACATCATAGTAAAGTCCTTTGCTCGTCATTGACGTGTCAATTTCGATTTATACCGAGCAGGCACGTTCCTGTGCGACAGCGAGCAGGAGCGCGAGGGCCGCGGCGTGCCCGCGCAGACCACCAGCCTGTGGTCCTGGATTAACCAGCCCGAAGAGCTCGCCGCCTACATCAACCCGCTCTACGACCCCACGCCCAACGTCATCTGGCCCTCAGTCGCACCCATGAGCTTCGTCATATGGGAAGGTAAGCTATTTCTATTTAAACAACACAACGTTAATAGTCAAAGAAAACTTTATTGAAGACATTATATTTATCACCTAAGTTGATATGAAATACATGTTAAAAAGTATATTCAAAGTAACTTCCCTAGGTACTTAATCTGAGGGCCCAGTGCTCCCGTCGAGGGGGCACCTTTATGTGAACTGTCAACATGTTTTAAGATAGGATTTTGATATCAAAAGCATTCTTTGCTTTATTTACCTAATAATATCTAGCAATGTTCTATTTACGCTGGTTGTTCACACGTGGTTCTATTTTCTCATATAAATGTTACCTTCCAGAGCTCTACTTACGCTGGTTAACACCGCAAGGGACAGAGGAACGCGAGGAACAGTACCGCGCGATACGGTCCCGCGAGCAGCAGCTCAGGGGCCAGGCGCAGCAGATGAGGCGGGAACTGTTCGAGCTGGCGCAGCAGTACTACAAGACTGAGAAGGTCGCTGACAAGTAACGTTATAACTGCTGACGTCACAGCACGCTGCTACCCTCTGTCAATGTCAAAAAAGTGACATTCACCTAGATATACGTTTATCACACTATACACAACGGGAGAGTTGTCAGACCCGGAGATCATCATCGTCATCATCATCAGATTACTATACGTCGCCGCGCTCAGAGCCTTCTCGAAATTAGGGGTGATAAAGCCATAGTGAACCACGCCAGCCCGGTGTGGATTGGTGTAATGAGCAAAAGTCAAGCTATTATAAATTCACTAACACTCCCAGATTCTTGTTGTATCGTATTTTTTTCTTTTTTATGTCGTTTTCGCCTTAGCAGGTTTTATATATTTCCCGTCACGACTTCTCGCGATATTAGCATCTTACCGCCTCCGCTGAAAAGTAGTGTCGATGAGAGTAATGACGTCATCAAGGCAAGACACGATTTAATTTTTGTCCACCTAATATATCTCCAGTAATATAGTTCTCTCTGTAATGGTTACAATTTAGACGGATTATAATGAATATAATTTAGTCGTGTTATACTTGAAGCGAATAGATATAAATCTTTTACTGCCATAATTATTCTTAAACTATACAAAGAACTTTCTTTTAATAATTACATTTACTACTTTCTATTTATATGACTGTTGAGACTAAGATATTATACGAAGTACCTAAGATTTAAGGCAAATCGTAAATACACACATACACACGCAAGAAATTGTAGACAGATGTAATCTCAGAGGCTAATATTTGATCTCTTTGGCAGAATGAAACCTCTTTGTCTACGAAAAAGATTCTATAAGATGTCTAAAGTCTTAATGGCCAGTGTTCGACCTATATTTCAGAAAGGCAAAAAAAAAACATGTTTAATAAAGAGTTCGGATACGTAATTCTCTATATAAATATATAGCAATTTAATAATACTCGAATAAATACCTTTTACGAGATTATGAATTGAAATTATTAATTAGCGTGTTATGCGTGGATTTAAAAATGTAGCCTAAACTAGTCCAGCATACGTCAGCTACGTTCCAGTTCAAAGTTTATATGAAACAAAGGAGGACTTGCGGACAGATAGACGTGTGTTGGGAGAATAATAAATTAGTATACTGACATTAATACAGTTTGCACGTTGATAAATTAAATAAACATACTCCATTACAATACATTAAAATGAATACAGTATGTATCGCTTTATCGAATAAATAAAATAAATATATACACGTCATATTTATAACATTAAGAACTAATTTTATACATAGATGTATAATCTACAGATGGAGTATTTTATAAAGTTTGACCTCGTAATTCATAGTCGATTTTCGAAATGTCAACACTGAGCGAATTTATTCCACCAAAAAGTTCTTCTTTGCTTCACTTTTGTGCGCCGCGATTGGGTGTCTTTACATTGTAAATCTGTAGTTATGTAAGAAATGGCCTTAATAAAGCTAGATTCGAATGTTATTGTATTTGCTTTTTATAAAATAGTTATTAAATAATATTATAGTTAGAAAGACATAGCGGCCGGCAAACATCTGCGAACAGTACATTTAGACGCAGTAGTTGATTTTTCGGTCTCTTTACCGGGAGGGGGGGGGATATGGACCTGCTATTGGTCAACCAGCCGCCCCTTGCTCCGCCAAAAGTGTGCGTCACGAACTTTCTCCCACTGCGCCGCTTCTTGTTCAAGAAGGTTGCCGACCGTTATACTAGTTTTAGTTTCAAATCTTTAGCTCTCAGAATGTCTAACTAAGTTAGAGATAATTGTCGTTAAATTTAAATATGTATCCAAAAGCCTTAGTTTTAAGATGAAGTGATTATTTTCAATGCCATGCCAACGCCAAGAACATTTCTAAGTTTATCATCCATAGTTCCAATGAGACAGGAATACTGGATATCAAATAATTTCTTTAGTTTTTTTTTCGCTGCACTTTAATTACTGTGGCCATAGGCGATGATCAACTGTCGCCGTTCGTTAGCCGACTTTTAATAAAAAAAAAAATTATGAAATATAAATATTGACCCAAGAAGGTTTAATTTTTCTTATATGAGAAGGTGGCAAACGAGCGGCGAGATGACAAAGGTCCTCGTCCACGCCCATGTACATCCGCAACGCTAGGGGAGCAGATGCGTTGTCGGCCTTTGAGAAAGAGAAACGCTCGCTCCTTGAACGACCCTAAGTCGTACTGAGACGTTTTGGTATTATGTTATTGATGATAATATAATTCCGTCAATATATCTTTAAATCAAATATCTAATTTTGTTTTATACATTCCAAGATCTCAAGTTTATTTTATCATAAATTGATCACGTGATATTAACCGTGGCCTAATTGTAAAGGCCTGCGACTTTTGATAGATTAATTTTTGTTACCTGTATAAATTATTTCTCCGAGCTATTTATAAAAAAAATAATTTGAAAGTATGTGTTTAATGTTATTTATACTAAATATATATGTCAATTGATTGTAATGAAACTCATTTGTTGTCAATTAAAATGTTTCAAGTATGTTGTTTTTTTATTATTTTAACGGTTTCGGGATCGGGTTATAAATAAAATTTATCCGTCTGTCTCCCTCGCACTTACAGGTCTTATGGAGTCTTGTAGTGATGTGCGTAGGAAGTGTAGAGGTGCATATCGATAACAATCGACTCCACGTACACAAGTAGCTAACTATCGACAGCAGGTTGCGTTGCGTGCACATTCCTACTGTCAGTGACATTTATTGCCCGACGACT
Organism: Papilio gigon; assembly: GCA_027563995.1. Lineage (NCBI taxonomy): Eukaryota > Metazoa > Arthropoda > Insecta > Lepidoptera > Papilionidae > Papilio > Papilio gigon. Next base: position 2,532,980 of record JAODUI010000023.1, read on the forward strand.
CTGTTTAAAATACGTCGATTATAGTCACGTAAAGTGATCGCCCGTATAACGTCCTTTTATTCCGTTTCTAATAAGTATAGATTACCAATTGTCAAAGCTAGGTGGCATTTACTACGCTCGTGTACTCGGTCGGTTCAAGTTCAATTGATTCGTAGATATCGGTCCCACGGTTTCATTAAATATATGCTGATGTAACCCATCGCGTGTCTTTACGTATATGTACAAGTTTTTTTTCCTGTCTACGTAACAACGTTTAAACGCAATTAACAGACGTACTCGAGAATGAAAAACGTCAATAATATTAATAAAAAATTCAATAATTATTAATTTTATAACCTAACTGACAATTGGATTTATGATACCAACGAATGAAAACAATTTGTATTAAATTAATTTAAATTTTAAATTCAATTCTAAACTATGAGATTTTTAATCTAACGCACTAGTCCACTGTCAAAGCCAATTGAGTTATTAAAACATGGAAGTAAAAGTTTCGGCTTATGGAACAATCATTTCGACAGGCTTTCGCTGGTCGTTGTCATTAAAAAGAAAACAATACGCTATAAATAAATGAATATCGTGTCATCTTTCATTTCTAAGTAGAAGTATATCAACGTTTGCTGCTTAGAATAATGAAGCATATTCAAATAGCACATTTTTATCATTTACGCGTACAAATTGCCATAACAATGGCAAAGATTTTACGATAAATGCGTCGACGTCTATTGAACTATATGGTACGTATTTCGTGTCCGTTTCAATCTGCACAACATTGTTACACCGCGCCCACGGCGGCCACTTTCATCGTTTACCAATTATACCGTTACAGTTCTTTTTGTATTGCTTGGAAAGTTCTCGACTTTTTGTACATTAAGAATCGACGAGACTTTTGAATTGTTGAAGAAATTTTTACATGTCCACGATTATAATTTTAGAACTGGTGGCATAGAGCGGCAGTTTGCGAGAAAGTAATCATATTGACATTTGATTTAAAACTTTTGACATTTTGTTGGTGTACTTTTCGTCCGATAGAGGTGCTGCACGCACATTTAAACTTTCTGTCTGAACCTCTTTGGACTAAACCGAAACTGAGTCCGAAGTCGACAACGACGTAATATGAATATTTTCGTATAATGAAGAGACTTAATTGTCTCATACGTTTTGTAATATATGAACTCTATTCGTCAAAAATTGTGTCTTATGAATGTTTAACACGTAACAAATTATAAAACGCATACTGGTATTAAACCTTTTTACATTGTTTCTTACCCTTTAGTTGGAAACAGAAGCGTTTTCTTGCAATGCTGATGCGTTAAAAATAGCAGTGCTTTTAAAATTACATTTTAATATCACTACACTTATAAAATAAACTCGCTCTTGGATAGAAAAAACTATTTAATCTACGCAGAGGATGGCGCGAGCGCGGGCCGCTCTGTCAAGTCTGTAATGATGCGGTCTACATAATGCTAGTTACACACAAGGGTACAACAGAAAAGTAGCTTAATAAAACAGTTCCTCTAAACAAAGGTACATTCGACTAGCGATGTCATTAGAACCAGCGTAAAATGGGTCAAAAAAGTTATTTCTATAATTTTCTTTTGACAGTACTATACGTGCAACATGCACAGTACTGTCATGTTGTGCTTTACGATTCTACCCTTGTGTGAAACTAGCGTAATGACGATGCAGTCGTTCACCCTGGAGAGGGGCGAAGGGGGCTCTGACGTCACAACTCTAGTGCCTGTAGAGGTACCGAATGGTATAAACGCGCGTCACTCGGTGCCGTCACTGAACTTAACATAACCTATTTGTTGCAATAACCTAAAATGTTCAAGTTTAATAAACAAACATATTTTAATGGGATATGAAATCTTTACGTAAATAAAGACTCAATTATTATAATTTAGTTTTGTTCTGTGCAACATGTATTAGCTGTCATACGTTATTATTGTTCAGTTAACCAAAACGGGGTTTTCTCTAAATTGTTATAGGCTCTCATAAGTAATGTTTCAATTAACATATTGTTTGATATGTTATAGAACAGAGAAAAAAATAATTTCATACATTGCAAATAAATCAGTCGACAACAGATAAGAAATTCTTTTTGAACTAGGAAATGTTCTATAACAATTCACGTAGACGATACTTATTAGATGTATATTCTAATCACATTAATATGTTACAGATGTAAATAAATGTATGTTTTTTTATTGAGTGGAGATTTGTTGTAATAGAGATGTACGCGGGTTCGCGGCTGAGGTCAAAGTTCGCGCGCACCATCGAGTGCGATTCGACCGCGGCGGCGGCGGCGGCGGCCATTATGCGAACTCTCTCTCCGTGACCGCAGCGCACGCTTCCCACCACTACTATCACTTTAAATTAAATCGATCGCAATAATAACTATCGTTTTCTAATACACAATACGTTATCATATGTTTTATTGTAGTATTTTTCAATTACTTTGACTGATCTGAACATCGTGCGAATCGCTATACAGAACAATTTTGTTTACTGTTATTTTATTCGTTTTCTTAAATGGCCTTCTTTGTTGGACCTATTGAAACTCCTTGGACGACAATGTTACATGACATGGGGTATAAAGGGATGGTCGATATATTTGTTTTATTCTAGAATATGATAATTGAATATTGTTTTCCTGCCAGCTATATTGAGTAATAATAGTTTACGAAACACCGTGTTACCCCGCACTCGTTCACCGCTTAATTACCCTGTTGTATGCAAAATTACAGACCGTCCGTCTGAATGAACCGTCCCGTTAAACAGACCGTTAACTCCCATAGTTTCACAATTGAACGTTCAGCCATTGGATCCGATCGGTCCTTGACTCACTGATGTTGGGATTGGGGATCGAAATGTTCTACGTTATACCTTTGTTTGACATTTTGTAATTATGTTAATAAGTTACAAAATAAATTGCTAATTTAACATAGGTTTATAGGTTATTGTTGCACGAACTTCGATTTATAATAGATTAAATATAAAACTAAAAATTGTAAATATTTTTAGGTCTCCAAAAATACATAGTTATTTGACTTACTTAATGAGAGACTGCCAGCGTAATCAAACCAACCCTATTCACCCCGAAGTAGAAACCCCGATAGTCCGAAACTACTCGGTGCCGACACCGGATTAATACGTGTAAGCCGTTACATAATTAGTTTGCAGTAACGTGTTTATAGTCTATTGTTAAAGAAAAAGTACAATATTATAAAACATAATTGACCGTTGTCAACCGTAAGCAAGGAGTTATAGACGTAAAAATGAACGAAGTCGACTGCAAGACGGCAATTTTACGATGTCGTTAGCTTCGCTAAGTGATTTGTAGTTGTTGTGTACAGTCCGTTAGCTCACGATCAGCCGGCACGCCTTTGCCTTCCGGCCACTATACCTTTGTCTTAACGTTCTAACAATGCTTTATACACCTTAAAAATGTATACTCTATGAATTATAATGCTACTAAAATACATTGTTTGAATATTCATTTGTTATAATACTCATAAAACGTATAATGCTACTAAAGTGTAATGTAAAAATAATGAATATAAAACAATACACTGTCGGTAAACTTTAAAATTTTCAGATGTTTAAAAAAAAATTAAATACAATATTTTGTATCTAAAATATTGTACTTTAGATAACGGTCTCATATTAAGTCATTGTAATGTGTCCATATATGTTGAAACACAATATATTGTGTTAGTACACCTGTTTGGCTCCTAATTTGGTGACCGGAAGATCAGTCCAATGGAGCGTAGGCGATGGTATCTCTCATACGACAATACGCCATCTTACCAAAAAAGGTCAAACTATTTTTTGTTTGTTTTTTTTATTTTATTTTATAATGAAATACGTTTTTGGCACATAAATACGAACGCAATTTAGTTTCTAAATGCATATAAAAAGTATGGTTTAGTTGAAAATATATTTCATTAATTAGTCAGATTTTTATTAAATAAATTTTAAAGTTTTATGGTAGTTTCCAAGAACCATTCTAATTTTTAGTTTCGCATACTAACAATAAGCTAAACTTACTTTTCATTTACAAGAGTTTTTGAAATGTGAACTTTCGTCATTCGTATTAGATTTATATTAAACTGTCTACAATTTGAAATATAAAACATTTTAAATGAAAATAACTTTAGCCTTGGATCTTTAGTTTATTGTACGTACGAATCATCGCTTGACGAGTTTTATGAAAGAAAAAAACTACGACTATGACGTCACTGCTTACGTCAAAGGAATGTAGAAGTCAACAGTCAACTATGTATACGTTATATTTACTAGAATTTAATCTACTATTCTATACTTTGGCAAAGTAAATAAATTATTTATAAATAAATACAATCCTAGCCGAAAAATATATCGATTTAAAAAAATCATTACGTAATTTTTGTTAATTTACTAATATTTCTTGTAATTCAATATAACATCGTTAAAGTTAATTAAATCTTCACACCAATGTATTAAAAGGATACGTATAATAATAAAGTCACGTTTCTAGTAAGAGTAAACTTTGAGAACATAAAAAAAAAATTGAAGACGGAATTACGCACGCGAAATAATTTATTCCAGTAGATCAATGCGGAAATTAAAAGTGACGATACAGAAAAAAAAAACCTTATAATTAATATACGAATAAATATGAAATTAAATTGTCAATGACCCGTTGTGTGGTCACTGTTGATACAAAAGTTAATTATTGACTACGAGATTGTGGATCCGGTCAGACGCCGCGACTGTGGCGCCATCGTGTTAGTTTCACGCGTGCACAGTGCAGTACGAGAATTTAGTACTGCTATAGTTTGAATGCATAATGCCAACACAAAGAACACGACTATAAAGAGTAAGCGAAAATTTGCTACAAATTTGGTATCGCAAGCTATAATATTTCATTAGATACGTGTAGGGCACGTGCCTGTCACAAAATGCATTAAAATTCACATACAAATCTATCGACATCGTTACGAACGCTTTCTGTACAATATTAGTAATAATAATACTTATTTTATCCATCTATATAAAGAAAGATTACACACTATTATACAGGGAGAAAGAAATCAATAAAAAGAAAAAAACAAAAATTATACAGAACATAGGAAAACAAAGCAACAAAGAAAACGTGAATAAACATATAAACAATAATTTTAAAATAAGAAATAACACAAGATTTGCAATGATGAATGGTTAAGGCCCTTACTCAGTCTTAAAACACAATATAATTATATTTTATTTCAAGGAATTAGAATAAATTTGAATACATTGCCAAAGTTGTTGAACTTGTGGTCTTTGCTTATAGCGCCATCTTCAGGTCAAATACCGACCTACTGATTTCTATACTATTTTAGATTTCTGTATCATTTTAATTCATTTATTTAAATCGTTAACATGTGACATTCTACTGTTTCCCGTTTGGTAACATTCCTTAGTGCGGGTTTATTTTATCTTACATAATATTGTGTTCTAAGAAAAAAAATCATTATTAACTATGTTTCAGTTACTATGTATAAAATAAATAAATACGACAACCGCATATTAATCGTTATATTACTTTGTACAATAACAACTTAAGTTTTTATATTTAAACGTTATTTAAGAATTAATTTATAATTTGCATTAATTATTATTATTAAGCAGTGGTCCATATACTGTGGAAAGCATTGGGAAAGGCCTATGTTCAGCAGTAGGCAGACAAGGGCTGATGATGATGATTATTGATGATCTGGTCAAGTTTCCGGGAGTATCCGGTTGAATGCGGCCGAGGACCGATAGTTCGCGATCTCTGGGTTCGCTTACACCCGGCAGCGGGCGAGGTGTGATTAATATTATGGTGAAAGCAAACAGCTATGTGAGGGACGTGGGAGCTATATGTCTGATGTGTCAGGATCAGGCTTATTGGTGTTCACCTATCCTCCTATAAAAAAAAGAGAACTCGCTGACTAACAAAAGCATACCTAATTCTAAACAACGTAAAAAAGAGTACGGTACAAGTGACTGTAGGTGTTCAAAAATCTTTATAAAAAGGGAAACCCGGTACCGACTTAAATAACCTTCTTCATAATCTTTTTATAAACTATATGTTGGTGGTATCTCCTCGTAGGTATCTATTACGAAATAATATCAAAGGCCTCGGTAAATATAGACCTTTAAAGGGCGTATCTTTGAAACAGCATTTAAACAATGTATTAATGCAAATCGGAACGCATTTATCATGAGACCGATCATTTTCTCATGGTTTATAAACTTTAGTCATATCACACTGATAACATCATAATGTACATTTACATTCCAGTGCAGTGATCGAATTCAGTGCTGGATTGCAACTGGAAAAATGTAAACGTAGAGCTTACTTGCAGTGGTAAAAGAAATATTAGTGAATTAACAAAAAAATACTATTATTTTATATTATCCAACATTTGGGAGACTTTATCAAAAGCGTTGTGTGCCAGGGTACAGCGTCTGCGAGCGATAGTCGAGTCGTCCGCGACCACCGAGGGCGGCGCGGCGTGTCGAGTTGCGATCAAGATTCGCGGAAAAATTAACGTGATATTTATAAAATAAGCTCATGCACCCAACGGCCGTTGCTAGGCCCCGTGCCCGTTATATCGTGAGGACGAACAAAAGATTCGATTACTCCAAACTGGTCTTTGAATATTTTCATACCACCAGCGCTAGAGAATGTGAAGTGATCGGGTTATACGATACTCTAAGAGGGGGGTCGGAATTGGTTCTGATTAACTTTGATCAGTAAGCACATTTGATAATAGATTTTACAAGGGGGTTCCAGCCGATGATAAGGAAGGCGAGGGCTTGGATTTCATTTAGTTTTGTATGTTATTAGAAGATAATACTTTTTTTCTTACCATTTTAATAATTATAGGACGTAACATGAATTAAAATATACAAAGATTTATTGCGTTTGAATAAATCTTTACTTTGTACTTGCATGTCGTAGCCCTATCTAAAATAACCTACAGTTCTCCGTACCTTATTTCACGCTCGATGTCCATCGAAATATTCCGTCCAGTTTGTATTACTGACTTTTATTTTAGAAATTCGTTTACTTGCATAATCCAATTTCTCTCGGAGCGATAACCTGGCCGCACTCATTTTTATCCGTAATCGCTTTTTCTCGCTGTCAGTGAAGGCATCGTTAATGACATGGACAATTTATATCATTGTTATAAAATAGCTGTCGCCCGCGACTCTGTTCGCGCGGAATTAAGAAAAAGCTTATTTAATAGTGTAAGTGTAATTCCAAACTGTTTTAAATCATCAACAAACTTAATGTCTCTTCATCCCTTTTGGTATAACGTGGTCATGTACATCTATATTTCCATCCATGTTAATAACTCACACATATATACGAGAAGGGGGCTAACAAAGAGCGATCATCGACGCCCATGGACATGTGCAATACCAAAGAAACCACAGATGCGTTGCCGGCCTTTGAGAGAGAGGTACGCTCGCTTCTTGAAGGACCTTTATTTGTTTACAAAGCGATTATCTTTTATAATAAAAAACTGTTCTCTCAATTTTATTCAGTAAGACTGATTTTTGAATAATTAGGAAATACAAAAAAAAAAACATTACCTCTTTGGAAAAAAACGTTTGTATGGGAAATGGAAAAGGGCTATTTTTAAGGCTTTCACGGGTGTTTATTGAATTTTTCTCATCTTTTAAACCATCCCTGGACCTCCACGGACATTCCAAGACCAAGATAAGATAAATCCGTTCAGCCGTTCTCGAGTTTTAGCGAGACTAACGAAC
>JAODUI010000023.1:2546188-2558577 GCA_027563995.1 Papilio gigon
ACTAAACAATAAAGTACCATATTAATCGTATTTTTTTTGTGACAGGATTGTCACTGTTTGCCTTTAAGAGGCATTTACAGTTTCAACGGGTATGAGGTGGCCGGGCGCAGAGGGCGCTTAGCCTAAACCTCGATTAAGAGCAACGGAGCTCGAGGGCTACCTCAGGAACCTCGGCTCGAGCTGTTACTCCGATGTTGTTACCGGATTGAGAGGTCAATCGTTCAGGTTAACGTAAAAAGGTTAATCGTATGTAATGTCACTCATTAAATATGACCATTCTTTGACAGTTCGAGTGTCATCGTATTCCGATAAAGATCCGAAGTTTCCCGAAGGAAAATAATTTCTCAATACAATAAAATAAAATGTACAGTTTACAACAAACTGTAACAATTGACCGTCGAAGTGAACAGAAGTCAGAAGTCGCAAATATATATTTTATATAACTGCACAAAATTCCTCAAGCAGATTCGCATCGCCCGCTCGACCCGGATCTTTTCCGCTTTTTTTAACTGCGTTTTTTTTAAAGCTCTAGTATACTAACGCATACCGAAACACGAATAATTGAGTGGAAAAAAACATTCAAATTATTTTTAAAAATAATAATACATATTTATATCGATTAGATAAAGCTGCCCGGCATTTATAAGCGTTATTCGTTTACATCAAAACAAGCTAATTTAATTGTTTACTCAGATATTGTGACCACCCAAATACTCGAAAAATAAACCGAACCCAAGCCATTAAAATGATTCCATGAATTTTATACTTATGGATATAATTAAAATGCTAACTGTGACAAAGTAACACGCCTTTGTTACTACAATAAAAACAAAAGAAACGTTAAATGTGGTTATGGAAATACTTAGTGACCATTGACAATTGGGTAGTTGATTTAATAAAACACGGAAGCGTGTGAACGACTTCCCCGAGGGTTCAGGTATCGATCGTGCCCGCAGCGCGGCTCCCGGTCTACAAATGTATTAACTCTTAGAATGACGACGGGCGTTAAGTGCACAAATTCACAGATAATTTTTATATTCATCAAACTAAGTCATTGACCTCTCATGCATACGAGTCGATAACACATCGTCATTAATACCCTTAAATTTATTTTAATAAAACAGTTTGAGCAACAATAATTTTTCTCTAGCATTTTACCTCAATGAATATGGATATTACTTAGTAGGGCTTTCTATTTTGTACAGCTCTCACTTTATAATAAGACGACTAGATCATAAAAGTGAATAACAGTATGCTATTTATTTCTGTAGGACAATAGACACTAATGTACTATATATACTAGGTCCTAAAACACATGATGTGGAGTCAAACGTGTTCTGTATTTATTCTTTGGTATGTATTTTGTTGATCTTGGCACAAAACATAAATTAAAAAAAGAAGAAAATAAGGCAGAACTTTCCTTTTGCTACGCATCTTGTGTTATCCGCTGTAATCTCGTCCTCAGTTACGATTCCTTAGAATGGAACGTAAAATATTCTGTAATCAGACACCGAACAACGCATGGTGTGCAATCAGAAGTAAGCCGCAGAAACCAAAGAAGGCTCTCGGCTAGTCAGGGACAGGTAAATAGATAGTGTGGATTTCCTAGGTTACGTGTTGTTCGAGGCCGATAGCCCGGCAATCTATCATGTCGCCGGATGCAAAGCTGTGCACGTAACCGCTCGCAAACTCGCCAGCCGGTTTACGTCCGTGCGATAATTTCCCGTCGACAAAATTATAGTAGACCTGTACGTTATCGTTCATCTATTACAGTGATTCCCAAAGTGGTCGAGGTTCACATCCGTGGTCCACGGAAGACCTGAGAAACGTACCCGATGAAAGGAAAAAAGGTTGGCGCTGTCAGTATTTTAAGAAATTTATTTCGAATGACAATTTTTAATTTGAAAGTTGTCAACGAATAAAATTAAGTTTGGGAATCTCTGATCTATAATAAAAGCGGATGCCCGGTAAGCGTCAGGAAATAATCCGGTTTCGTACTTAAATATTGCGATATCATCGGTTTTTTTTTATAAAGCGATGTTGCGCGATTTATAGATAAATAACTTTTGATACCTAATTTGGGAAAAAGTGGACAGAAAAACCAAAATTCATACTACACCTAAGGATTTTGTGGTTAATTCTCAAACCTTGGTGACCGTATAAATTACCAAAAGTGCTATGTCTCTGTTTATCATCGTTCGTTATTTGTTACACGTTTTAGACCGTGGTTAAGACGCCAACAACAAAGTTATTTTTATCCAAAAATACGACAGGGAAAAAATTAAACATTATAATGCAGAAGTCATATCAACAACTAGTTTACGAAGCTCGTTTTTAAAACATAAAAAATGTCTTATAAATGAAAGACATGAAAACGAACCGGACCGGCGTCACCTCGTTCATCATATAAATATTATTTAATTAATATTAAATATGCTATCGGGTTTCTCGATAATAAATAAAAACGTATTGATTGATAAATCTCATCAAATTAAAATAACAATACAGTGTTTTATAATTATAACTATTATCACCATTGAAGTTTTTTTTCTTAGTTTTACTAGCAGCGGTGAAATCCTCATGGACACCTGGGTCGAATTAAACAAATTATTTAACCATCGAGCCATTTATTCCGTATCTGACTAAACAAAATCAACATCACCATAGCAACCACTATTTGACATACCAAGAAAAATAAAAAATAAAACATAGAATCAAAGAAGGATCTATATGTCATCGTCACAAAGGACACCATTAAACTTCGAAGCCACTTCCGAAGTTATTTTCAAATATTTAGTGTAATTATTTATAAAATGTTTAACACGTTTAAGAGCATCGGTGACGCAGTTGTTAGGCAATTGACCGTAGCTGATCGTACTCGACATTGCGCAGATTCGATTCTCGATTTTCGAATTTCATATGTACAATAACTGATGTTCTTACGATGAAGGACATCGTGATGCAACCTACATATAACTGCTAAGAAGTTCAAAGACATGTGTGAAGTCAACCAACACGCGCTGGGCCAACGTGGTTGACTATGGTCTAGTCACTTCTCATAAGAGGGTAAGCTTCGAGCACCTCAATGGGGACGTATAGCGAGTTGATGATGATTTTTCAAAACCTTAGAAATTAACTAAATCATTGCATTATTAGTTTTAACATTTCTCAATATCATCATTTACAAGAAGATTACTCGACGTAATACAAATTCAATTGTTTGGTGTAACAATGTTAATATTTTGCAAGGTTTCAAATTGTACCGTTTCCATTGAAGGTAGTCTTGTGAAAGCGTGATTCATGCCGCTATTGTGTTGAAGCATTTTCTTAGTATTGCCGAACGAGTCGCAATCCCACTTTCAAAGAACGGATCGCAAATATTACGTTGGTATTGTTTGCGAACGACGATGATGTTGTAATATTTATTTCACGTACTTCGTCTACAAGTCTACATGAAAAGTATTGAAACCTCACGGTGGCCTATATGGGTTTCAAAAGCACCTATAATCTGATGTTCAAATGTACAGATTTCCGATCACCGGGTCGAAAGTACGAATCCCGCCATTCGACTATTATCATAAACCATATCATAGCATACGCCTGAAGCTTAGTTGGAGTGGAAAAGATATATTAGTAAATTTAATAATAATTTCCTAACATTGTCATATTTTAAAAATAGAAAAAAAAAGCTAATTTCTTAAATGCAACTTTAAATACCGCACTCTTGTTTGTCTTTAATTTACTTTATCTTAGTGTTACTTTAATATGAGAAAACCACACTAAGCGACCGCTTAAATTACCAATAAATGACTCAGAGTGCATCAGTAAACTTTCCCACAGTAAGAAAGGTCACTAGTCAGTAGTATTATTACTAAGCTTAGTGTTAATATTAATAAGATAATATCTGTTATAATAAAGCCATATTTTGTTAAAAAAAATTTAAACACTTTCAAGAGGTTATCAAATAAAGTGCCTACCTCCAAGAAAAACGAATAGTCTTTCGAGTCGACAACGCTTGTCCGTCACGGCACGGGGCCGATTCGACAGGCCGTTGTCAGCTCGCTCCTAAAAAGTAGAAAAACAAGGAGGGTTGTGGGCGGCGAGGTGGGGGAAGTGAATGCGACTATACTTACCTATTACGTGACGCTGGACGTAACATCGAGAGTATCGTCATAGTAAATCGGCCATAACCTGCGTTAGCGTGCCGCTCATGAACTACGAATTAAATAATCAATTAATCGCTTAAGAAAACCGCACTTATAAAAATTAAGCGTAAAATAATAATAACATTTACGAAATTGTTTAAATTGACTATAATATTATAATGTGATTATATACAAAAATTAAAAAAATACTTACTGATTCAAATACACTAACAAATCTTTGTTCTATCTTTCAAAGTCTTATTCGCATAAATATGTTAAAGTGTAAAATATTATTTAAATTTATAAACCGTCGAAAATTAATAAGTCTCGGCTTACTCACTATGAAATATTTTAATCGGTGCCCGACCATGGAATGGATTTTTTTTTATTACCGGTATTTTATATGACCCACGAAGCTCTTAGAAACAGAAATTCGGCGCAAGGAGACAAAGCGCTGAGTCACTGAGATCGTTGAACCTTCGAACGACGCCATCTTGTGGCGATGCGCCCGCGTCGCTTCGACCCTCGATGTATAACCACCCTTTTCCATCCCCTTGGAATTTAACGCCTAAAAAAATTGAAAGAATGCGACCGGACGCGGTTATAAGACTCTAATCTTATTTAATAGATCAATATAACAACGCAACTTTTGCTAGCTAGATGCGACTAAAGTTACTAAAAATCTACCTCTTGGTCGTCTCTATTTAAAACACACTGAAAACAGATGAGAGAATCGTTTTACTTCTAATTTAACGTCCAAGTCTCAAGTATTATAATAAAAAAATACTCATTACGTCATATTAATGCCAAAAGTACACACAGTCGCAAATATAAATTTAAAAACATCACTGTTTTATTTCCTGTAGCCCGGTATATAGCCCATTTTGCGGTTGTACAATTTTATGGCATTGTAAACTACTGCAATCATTGTAAAACGAAACAATTCCGGTGTTGCGCTTGCGCCTGCGCGTCGTGTGTGACGTCAGCTAGCCACAATGAACAAGAACGGTCGCTGTGCCGCTCGATGGAAAAATGTTGATGTATTGCTATACACATTATTTCTATTTTCATTTGTGCAAAAAGGTTCTACAGCCGTTATTACTCGCCGGTAGTTTAAAAACGATGAAAATAAATTCAATGTTCGAAATTTGAATTCTCCCAATGGTGTCCATTAAAAAAACACTATGTTCTTTTTAATAATTCGACGTTCAATTGTTAATCATTCGATATACTTTTGATTGAAGTTAAAATCTCACTTAGGTAATTAATTTTTAACTTGTCTTCTACAATACGTTAATGGACAAGGGAGTTATCCTAGCAAACAATATTCGTAGCATAAACCTATTTGAATATACCCGTCCATAGTTAAACATCATTAATTCTAGTTCAAGTGAACATCACCATATTCTTTTATGGCTTGCGACCACAAAGTAGCGCGTATTTTAACCTAAACACGGTTTAAACGAAGCGGTTTTCTATTACTTCATGTTTAGATAATGTACTCTACTTTAGGGTATTTCTCAGTCGTAAAATAGAAGCTTCAACGGGACTGGAAATAGTTGTTGCGGTATCGTCTTAATTTGTAAATTACTTGCATAGGGTAAGTAGAAGTGATAAAATTTATAAACAATAATTTAACTCTTTCTCATATATACTTCTTCATCTCTTTTAATGTTACGTGTTTTAAATAATTAAATATTTTAAGAAAAATAACCTAAAAAAAATTATCGGTTGTTGGCCCCGAATCTAGCAGTCCGCAGTCTAAGCCACGTCTAGACTACTGCAGATATAATGATAATTTATTACTGCAATACAATCATATTTTATTTAGAAGGTACGTATAATTCGACCTAGTTTATTTATATTCGAAATGACTACGAAGTTAATTATTTCAACACACGAAGCGTTATATTAATCTTGCTAACTGAATAAAAAAAAATGTATGTCATATAGGGGTATGACGAAATAGTATTTAAAAAACAAAACTTTGTATTTAATATATTTTTATTACATCTTAAGTGTAAAGTCATGTCAACTGTATGACAGAGATTTAGTCCGTGGTAGACACCCTAAGTAACATTTTTTTGACAAGTTTTAGAAGGTCCAAATTTATCAGACAGATATAAAAAAAAAGTCTTTCACTATTCTAACGTTTTCGAGAAACTTCTAGATTTTAGTAATAAAAAAAAAGTATCGACTTATGTAATTTCGTGGCATATTTAAAGATAATGTCATAGGATGCCGTCAAACGTGACCAAATGATACTCTAATGACACCACCGCACGGACAATCTAAGGCGGTATTCATAAGAAATTATTATAAACAAGAAAAGAGTTTATAGTCAAATATACACTGACTACAAAATTTCCATATTCTTTTAATAGGAAAATAAGGAAAAACCGATCAAAACAAATGAATTAGGGACATAAGTTGCATTCTTTGTTAAGCACGTAAGTGCATTCATGTTACAAAAAAACGTCAGATTTTTTTTTGAAAATACTAAACGTGTTACATAAGGATAATATTGAAAATGGTTTCTAGTATTTGTACTACCATATTATTTTTAATAAAAATATTTTTTCCATATTACATTGGTGCAAAAGTAATGTTTGTGAAAAAAAAATCTTTCTAACTGACCAGTGACCATTTTCAAATTAAAAAATAAAATAAAGTGTATTCTATAATCTGTATTATAAAAAAAATCAGTGTGGTTTTACTCAAAATAAAATAGCGGTGTAAGTATACCTTAATGAAATTGCTACTTCGAATTTAAAATGTCATTATGAAAATTATATGTAACAGAAATAAGCAGCGTTCATACAGTTATAATGGCGGACATACAAATTACGATCTGAATGTGAATCATCATACATCTATGTACAATTGTATTACTTGTATGATTTGTTTGTATGTATGCGCAACATAAATCAAAGTTGTATTTTGCTAAGTTTATATCACAAGAAAAAAATATTGTAAATAATTTATTTCATATTTAAAGCGGCAACTGGCAACACTATAATGTCATGTGTCAAAAATTTTGACGTTTTTTTTTTAGATTTTATGGTTTGTTTACTGGACGATTAAGCCCAAATATTTTGAAAGAATAGAACCATAACCTGTATATAATTAAATTAAAATACTAAAGTCATTATTACACCTACATTACTGTACTCAAAATCGTTTTATTGTTACTACCAAATAACCTAACCTAAGTGACCTCCCTTAGTAAAGACTTAACGACTAAGGCTGAAATTTGTAAAGCGAACAGTGACTTTGCTCTGACTTAGCTTACAAAATAACGTGTCAAGCTAATGCTAACCAAATGCTTAGCGAATTAGCTGAGTCAAAGTCACCAAAGTCCTTGACTAACTGAATACTGAGGCATCTATTTTTGTTTGTAAGTTTGGGCTAAGCGAAGTCTGTGTGTAGAAAGAGCAGTAGTAAGTTTAAAAAGTCAATGTATAACTAAAGCATAATAAAAGGATGTAAGTCGTATATAGTACGTGGTGTAGCGAGATAACAGCCGAGTGCAGTCAATAACGTGTCAGTTCCCATCGTCAACGCAACGTTCTCGGGAACCGCTAATGGCGTCGTGTGGGAACGCGGCGGCTTCCGCGTTGCTCGCTACCTATCCCTACCAACTACCTGAGGTAAGCTAATCTACCTTCTAACCGTAGTCCGGCCTATTAACTATATAGAAATCGACCCGTCCCTACCAGATATGATCATAAGATATCATTTAAAGTTAAAATGATCTATGTAAGCTAAAAATGTTTCAAACGTAAAAAAATATTATATTAGTCTTTTGAGCCAAATATCTCAAGCGACATATCCTCATAATTCCCTTAAAAATCAAGACACAGTTAAAAAGGTAATAAAAATATTAAACTGAAATTAAATCGGTAGAAACCAGTTTCTAACTAAAACAGAACATAATTCAAAAGAACCGTGTAAAGTATTTACAAATTCAATGTAAATGAGGGCAATAAATTACTCCGTGTATGAATTCGGTAGCTTCTAAGAGTGTGATTACGTATTATTTATAAGAGCGTGCAGCTCGAATGAGGTAACATATTCTGTTTTAGTTATCACTTATCACATCACTACGGCGAGAAGCGTGGGGATCCCTGGACAGGGTTCGTTGACCTCGAGCGCTGGCCTTGCCCTTGGAATCAAGTCATACCTCATACTCGGATCCGTCCACGCGCGGCAGCGGGCTCGTCTCACGAGATTTATTACTTGCTGGCAACATTACAACTCGACTGTAGTAAACAGCGGAACGAGAACGCAACTTCTGTACAACCAAGGATGTGTGTGTATGTTTTTTTTTTTATTTAGGAAATAAATGATGGCGCACCAAATGTTTGTAATACCAAAGAAACTCATCAATGACTATTTAATTACCTAGAGAAGAATTGTCTAATGCACAAGCATACACGATAAATAGGTAAGAGCTCAAAGAATCAAGACAGTGCGTTTTTTTTAATTAGATTGTCAAAAATAAAAAAGTTGACCATTTAGAATTAATAACATTTTTTTTAAGTTCCTGTTAGGAATCTCATTGTTGTACGGTGCTGGCTGGAGTCTTTAGATTTTAATAAATGAAATAACTCAAATTCCTTACAACTGAAGCATGGCAACCCTATTAAAATATTTGTGCCGCGACCCGCTCTCCGCTGTGAACCTTTGGTCCTAATCTGATCTAGCCCGAATTATGTAATCTATGCATGTCCCGAGCCGAGACCGGCTCAGGTTTCCTTCCAAGAATGTGACGTTTCATCTCTGCCTAGATTATATTTAAAACCATTGTTGAGTTAAATAAAAGTTTCAGCCCTCGTTTAAATGTTTTGTAAATTAAACTACTTTTACCTATTAATACGTAGTATAAAAATTGAACTTGTAACCTATAATATCTACAATGAATCAAATCGTCTATAAATCGTGATCAAGGGATCAAGTTTGAGTCGTGCTCGAGGCGTATTGAGTTAAAACGCGTGGAGCGAGCGAACCACAAGTGTTGCCCACTCCGGCATTAATGCTACTTTCACACGAGTACAGTAAAGCTATATAGAACAGTAGGAAAATTCAGTATTGTTGATGTTTACACGCATAACGTCACAGAATAGCACTGTTTTAATATTGTTTGCTCAAACAATAGGAGCACTGCTCCGTTCATTACTTTACCTCGCTGTTCTGTCCTCGTGGAAATATCTCATAAGAGAGGCGACTAACCCCGGCTAATGTTCTCTCGATATTGCATCCAATGACAGTCTGAGGAATGATTGAAAATTCCCTTCCGAGAAACGTGAAATGAGAGGAGGGTTGTTCGGCGGCGCAGTGGCGCGGCGGCGCGGCGGCCCCGCATTCTTGCAAACCGCAGCCCTATGTTTAGAGTCGCTCCGGCCACTTCTTGCCTCTATACAGGCCTATACAAAATTAACTGGCAACTATGTACAGGCTGTTCCACTTTCATATAAGGATAAATTAATCCATCCTAAATTCATTAATTATCTATAAAAAATAATCATAATATATGCGATTATTTGTTAGTTTGGTGCTTTTTATTTCTCTAAATAAAAATAAAGCTATCAAAGGTTAGCCATATAATACTTATAAAACGGCTTAATTCACGTGTAAATCGGTGTTAGTACCGACTAGTTTCGAGCCCATCGGGGGCTCATCTTCAGGGTGAGTGGGATCGGTACTATAGCGCGTTCGACGCCCGTCACTCACTAGTCGGTACTGACACCGATTTACACGTGAGTTAAGCCGTTTTATAAATAGTATAGTGAAATGTCTCACCAAAGTTTTAATAGTTTAAAGGTTAACCATATGTTATGATAGTTTGAAGTTGATAAGTAAATGGCCTTACTATATCCATCCATCCACTAGATTTAATCAAATTATATATTGTATCAAATCGTCTATGATCATTTTCAAGGTATCCTAATATAGTGCGTAATCAAATATTGAATCATCCTGTATATGAAATAAGAAACTTGCACGTCAAACTGGTATCTATCCGCAGATGGGATTATATAATTATCTACATAATATAAAATCAATAAAGGTCGTGCAAACGTACATCAGTTATTAATTTTACCCTTTAAATGATTTAACTTCGTCATACCTCAAAAATATGAACGTCAATTGAAGCGCCAATAGCTGAATGGTTTAGGGTACGGACTAACGATCTAGCGGTCGTGGGGTCATCTTTTGCAAGCTTACATGGAATGGTTAAAAGATATATTGGTATGTTAACAAAAATGTACTGACATTTTAAAAAAATTACACCCAATAGTTTCTTCAACACAAGAAATACATTTTGTAAGTCATACACTAGAAAGGCACTTATCCTGTCCATGGCATTTCATTTCTCCAGATAAGTAACAAAACATTTAAGAAATCAACACTAAGTTATTTTAATTAATTAATTAAATAATTATATTAATTAGGTAAGTTATATTAAGAGTTGAAGCGAAGGCTTCATACCCTTTTTTAAAATTAATTAACGCAATCGGATGAAGGTGAAGTTCGACACAGTTAAAACGTGAAGAATCTGTTAAGCTATTTATATTAATAGAAAATCCTTCGATATGATACAATATTAATCCTTGAGCATTTTCTAATATATATGTTTTCTTGCATTTTGTTGCATTTAGGAACAAGAATTTATTCTTTAAAGTTGTCACTTTAAAGGAGAGAGATATCTTTCAAAAAAACTAATTTACTTAGAGGCCATTATGAATCTGTCGATCGTTCAAATGATATACCGCTGTTGCTACGCAGTTATAACAAGAATAAAAAAGGTCTCAAGACTTGTGTTTTTTTTGCGTGCCTGCGTTGACCTTGGTGTGGCATCTTTTACGTTAACAACGTTTAAGTAAAACATAAATCGACATTTTATAAAACACACGTCATCTGTGACGCCCTCTGGTGCGTGGGTTGTATATCTAAATACGATCCGATCGCG
This sequence comes from Papilio gigon, assembly GCA_027563995.1. Taxonomy (NCBI): domain Eukaryota; kingdom Metazoa; phylum Arthropoda; class Insecta; order Lepidoptera; family Papilionidae; genus Papilio; species Papilio gigon. The sequence goes on from JAODUI010000023.1 coordinate 2,557,307, forward strand.
TATGACTTCACATTGAAGTCTTGCATTACAGTTTTTTTTTTAATTTACCATTACGATTGGTCCTTCAAGAAGCGCTTGTACCTCTCTCAAAAGCCGGCAACGCATTGCATACTTCTGTTATTGCATATGTCCATGGGCGTCGATGATCGCTTTTGTGATCCCGCCACTCCTTTGCCCTCTTCTCGCATAAAAAATATTCCCACCTATGTTCAATAGCGTGTTAATATCTAGACTAAAACCTGACTGAAGTATGTGACTTGTTTCTACAAAAATAATTATTCAAATCTGTCCCGTGGTTCCTGAGATCTTACAAACAAAGTTAAAAACATATAATTGTAGAGATTTAAGACAAGTGTTTTTTAAAAACTTCGAACAGATACAGTGATAAGTATACATAAAATCGACATCATGGCGTAACAAAATCAACAGTTTTAAATAATAAATACACAAATATTTGCCCTTGGATAAATGTGAAGTATATTCAGGGTTTATTTTTCTATCCCCCGGTCTTCAATTTTTCCTTACCTTCTTTCCTCCAATACATCTTTTCCCTTTCAAAAATCCGTAACACATGTTTAGTGTACGCATGCGTATGATTAAACCTATTCATATTTCGAACAGGACCACCCAACATGACATTAGAACATAGTTTATGTGAAATTGTATACGACATTAGTTCATACGAGTTATTACGGGCCTGCTATTACATGTCGAATCTTCTCGACAATCTACGTGCGTTACACAATAAAATGATTACGATGTGGGACAATGTGTAAGTGCACAGGAAGCGCTGTCGACTTGAAGGCACGCTAGTACAATTAAGCGGCCGACGAGACACCGATAGACGTAATTATTGTCACGCAACGAGTGACCAACAGCGGGCGCTCCTCACCAAAGTCATTTACATTTGTTTCATTTTGACATTATTTTTGATTCGGTAATCCTTTTGTAGCTGCTACAAGTTAATATTATCAACTAATCGAAACGCCAATAGCCTAATGATTAAGGGAACGGATTACCGATCTACCGGACGTCGATTCGAACCCCACTATTGAACTTTTAACGTGGACCATATCATAACACAAGTTTTTTCAAGCTCAGTAGGAATGGTTACAAGAAATATTAGGTAGTAAATTAACAAAAATCTGCAAATATTTTATTAAAGTGCGGTTGATCAATGCCTAGTCAGTCCTAATATTAGTTAGTCTCCTAGCCACCTAGTGAGACGTGTACTGAACTGACGGTGAACCGTGAATTTACACTCTTAAATA
>JAODUI010000023.1:2558677-2571538 GCA_027563995.1 Papilio gigon
ACGTGTACTGAACTGACGGTGAACCGTGAATTTACACTCTTAAATATCAGTACATAAACACATTGCAAACACAGTATTCGTTTTGCAAAATAAGCTTTTATAAAGTGTTAAAGTTTGAACATCTATGCATTATATTTTTTTAAATACCCATGCAGTTTCTTACTTAAAAGAAATGAAAGTTAAAAAAAAAGCGTGGAAAAAACCTCGATACATCGAAAGATACGTAACTTCTGTAACTGTGTCAGGTAACTTGACTTCTCAAAATGCTTATGGTTAGGTACATTGCTGTCGATTGTGTGACAATTACTAATGTTGTTTTTTATTTATGTTGTTAAATAGTTTATTGGGCGTTATTACAGAGGTTTACTATTAATGACAAGTGTTCCGTGGTCCGGCTCGAAGGACTATTTTTATAACATATTTTATTGGGGGATATAACGGATATTTACAAAGACAAGGGTCTTCGTTGTGCCATCTCTTCATGACGTATTTCGTAGCGATGTCCCCGCACCGCCAGTGTTGCCAACCTCTGATCTCCGCAGCGAACAGTACCTCCATATAAACTAATTATAAAAACGGCTTAACTCACGTACGAATCGATGTCGGTACCGACTAATTTCGAGCTCGGGGGCTCTACTTCAGGATGAATGGGAATGGTACCATACCGCGTACGTGGCCCGTCGCTCACTGATTTTATAACTATTTATAGGCCGTTAATTAGTAGACCGTTTTTAGAAGTAGTATAGTGAAATGTCTCACGTAAGTTTTAATAATTTCATGTATATATGTTAAATAAAATTACGTACGTATTAAATGTATTGCGAGTTCACATCTCATAGTTAATAACCCTTACAGCTGCTATTTACTTGTTACATAATTAATTATTTCCCGCATTCTGTTGACAAGAATTTCCCATTAGCGGTATACGGTACAGTAGGTACTATCAGGTGCGTAATAATGTAGAATTTTACAAAGTTAACATTATTTATTTAGTGTAGCTTATTGAAATATTTTAGTTGCCTTATCATTTAAATCAAGATGAATATGATGCCATCCGAGACGTGACCGTCAGTGGAGTACCTCGCTATCTCCGGGAGTGGGATCTCAGGTGACTTGCGAATCCGAACTTCGTCGTAGGTGTAGGTGTAGGCAGGCTGGGCTCGAGATTTTGTAGTCTGGCTAATTCCGAAAGGTGTCACAGATGAATATACAGAGTTGCGCCAATGTCGTCTTTGATGTTGAAGCTCTTCCCATCCATTGACCGGCACGTCACATGCAGTCAGATGACGCTTGATAACATCTCTAGATGAATATAACATGTAACTCTCTTAAAATGGCGTTCAAAATTTTCGCTTTACGTATTGATATCAGCATCATATCAACCACACGTCGCCTACTGGGCGTAGATCTTCCCCACAGATCACCACGATGATCAGTCCTCGGCCGCCCTCATCCAGATACTCCCGTAAATATTGATAAGAAATAAATGACTTCACAAGTGGTGCACAATATTCACTAACCTAATAAGATTTAAGAAGCATGCGGAGATTTAAGTACACAATATATGTAAGGATATTTTGAAACTCGTTACTGGGTTCTTTTACGTTCACATTATTATGCAATCGATTAAGGATACTCTAAGCCTCGTTCTTTCGTATATCAGAAATCTAATTGATAAACATTCTCTCAGGAAATCCCCTATTAAAAATATGGCGTTCATTTTCCTCGTCTTTTTCCGCACGCCGTTAAATGATACCTCTTAGTTTCCATTACTATAAATAAAATTAAGATATTTCAATGAATTTCAATTGTTTCCATAATGTTAAACAATTAAATAGAAACATAAGTTTAAATGATGAAGGAAGAATGTGTTGTATTTGATTATGTCTTCTTAATTTAAATTAGTCAACGTTGCATGTATTAGTAAAGTTTACTAAGTTTATTTCCAAATCAATACGAATTAGAGTCTTTTAAGAAGAGAGCGTACCTCTTACTCAAAGGCCGGCAACGCATCTGCTCTTCTAAAATTACTGTCGATGATTAATTTGGTGTTCCCGCCACTAGATTGCTGCTTTCTCATAGAAAATGTCCATCATCTTTAAAAAACATTAGTTGCTCCTAGTAAACAATATTAACACGTCCACTGCTCCAATTTTTGCGTACTTTCAGTCCCTGCAGTACGAGGTGTTATAGACCCTGTCCGTGACTAGACGTTAGTGCGACACGCCGTCCCACCGCCTCTAACAAAGTTATACCCTTTGCACCACAGAGAAGTATACGTTTTTCCTTGCCGCACCACAGGGAAGTTGCCTTAGGGATGATTTAAACCTCGTTTCGCAGCGAACGTGTTAATAACTCTATAGTGCTTTATTGTAGGCTGATGTAAAGCGTCACTCGCTCTAATAACAAACGGATATTTCGTAAATTTAAAGGGAATACACTATCTGTTAATGTATAAATATATCTTACACTAATTAATAATCTAAAAGCGTATACTGTTTAATCAATGAACAGTCAGTAATGACTAACGTTAATAAGAAATTATCACAAACAAGTTTATAGCAATAAGCAACGGATGGTTTTTATTTCAGTTGTCCGGTAGATGGCGCTGCACAGGATGCGGCCCGCACTTTCCACGTACCCTGTCATTAGCGCTCGGTTATTTAAAGCCCGTCGCAGTAGAAATAGCAAACTTTGCTAAACTGTATTTGATAGATGTATTTGCAAATGTAGATTCTATAAAAATCATAAAAGTACCAGTTTTGTTATCGTAATATCTTTTTTGCATTTACTCCTTTGTTTTCTATATTAAATCAAAGAACAAAGATTACTTTGCACATCCGTTTGTAACGTTTTAAAAACGTAATTAAATTATGTATTCTTAAATTGCTTGAAACAATTAGAAAATAATTTATAATTGCATTTTTTAATTCATCATAATTTTAGATTACTGTAGCAAAATGACATTCAAATTTGATTTATCACGCAAACATACATATTTCTCGATTAGACTAGAATTCAATCTTTTTTCGTTTCGGCGATTCGAACCTGTGATACTACTAGGTACAACGACTAAGCTACGAGGTACAATTAATGTCTATCAGATAGAATTTTGACAGCATTATGTGACACCGGACGTAAACCCACAGTAATGTTATGACATGAACAAAAATAAAAGAATTTAATTAACAACATATTAAAACAGACGTTATTGCAATGTATTCATACATTATGATCACGATTCGTACATTCCCAGTGTTAGGCAGCGAGCAGTGAGTCGTGGGCAATGAGCAGTGGGCACCCCAGCCGTCACGCTCGCCTGCCGCCGCGGAGTCAATGGATCGCTTTGACACCGGCGACGGCGACACGCGTTGTGCCTCGCAATTTGTCGGCATGGTTATGCAATCATATCACTGGTACCCAAACTATTTTATACATATTTATATAATTTTGCGTACGTTCAATTTACAATTCTCTTACCGAAGAGTTAACGATAGAAAATTTCCATTCAAGTCATTGTTTAGCAATACTATCAACCCTCCGAATTTGTTCGAAAGTTATTCACAAAGTTTAGGTTAAATCGACCTATTTGAAACTTATATTAGTGTCATATCTTATTACAGAAATACCTTGCACAAGTACACTCGAGTACAACACAGGTAATATTTTGTAAATTTCAAGCTTAAATCAAATTTAATGATTGTTTTTTCACTACAAAATACTTTTGTACTCACCTCTTGTCACATTTAATACCCAGTAATCTTAGAAAATAGGATTCAGTTTCTAAAAGAAAATAATTGGTCGATGTCATAAAGTTTGGCAATCGCTGAGCACATAGCATTGTCCCTTGCGTTGTCAGACTTCATAACGCGCTATACAACGTACGCGATGAAAATTACTTCCACGGACTTTATTATTGTGGATGTAATATATAGTTATTATTTCGTATCTTTTATTATCATTCAGCTAGATATATGACGTATTACTTTTTTACCTTTTTATGTCGGTATATAGCGGAAATTGCTTTGTAATATTCCATAAGAATAGACTTTAACATGACTTGCCTTTGTTTTTGAATACGATTTTCAATATTATACACATTACATTTAATGTTGGGGGACAAAAAGCGACCACTAGATGGACCGACAACTTCGTGCGGACGGCAAGTCGTTGTATGCGAAGGAGGACCGCATACTGTGGAAGGCATTGGGGAAGGTCTGTGTCCAGCAGTAGCAGACAAAGGCTGATGACGATGAAGACGATTTAATGTTAACTTAATTATTTTGAAACTATCAAGAACTTTGCAATTATATGACATTATTTTCTGCTATTTATATTGCAAGTTGCTATCATTTTGTTCTTCAACATTTTTATCATAATCGAAGAAGTTTCTTTTTCCTAATACTTTCCTAATAGATCTTTTCTAATGGCTTGATTACGCAAACTGTTTCGGTATGGGTTTGATACCTTTTCGTATATGGACATCGACTCTCACGTACTTTTTTTTTCCTTATATCTTCTATCTTCTATCTATTTTCGTTCTATCAATTCATTTTAAGTGGTATATTGCTTATTTCTTTTATTAATGGCATTCGTGTCTTGACTTTGACACTAAGTTGTGACAACTTCAAGTATCGTGCAGTAACGTTCGCAGCAAGATAATTACACAATTGTGAATTGCAGGAGGTGGTGCCGTATCTGATGAAGGAAATCCGCTTGCCGACATTAATATTCTTCAAATGTTTAATTTATGTTCGAATTGCCGGCAAGCGCAACGCGACAGCTTTCTTACAATAATACTTCAGTACTACTCAAATAACAGCAGGTAACAAAAAAGTTAAAGCAGTTTTAATTCGACGCCATACTTATCCAGAGATAATTCAGTTGACGGCCTACGAAACAGTGTAATCGACAGGCACGAAGTATTTGAGCATTTGGCATGGCCCAGGCGTCTTGCATGGCCGCTTCCAATTGCAAAGAAACCCGGCCAATTGTCCGTAAGCAGCTCGGCCACGACGACTGCCCTAACTCCCGGACAATTGGGCGCAATCAATTAGTGCAGTCAATTGAATATGCATTAGCTCGTACCTAGAAACACTAATCCATACTTAGAGACGTCTGTTAGATAACCTTGATGTTTGGATCCATGAACAACTTTCATTTTATAATTTCGTCATGTTAAATTTATAAATTTACTAAATCCCTTTTTGGTGTCATGTTTTTTACTTAGTGTTTTAATTTAAAGGCGTAGACGGTGTGGTCATCAGCATTGACAGCGCTAATTTAAAAATGGAATGTCCCAAATGTACCGGATTTTCCAAATAACGTATATAGATAAAGCAAACATTATTTGAACGTTTTTAAAACGGTTTTCGAAAACAAATGACAAGTTTCTAGTAATTTTATTAGTCTCGAACATACGAGCTGGATACGAATATCTAACGTTCACCAGATTAAACTTTGTCAATATTAAAACTTGTAACGTCGGGATACCGTCGCTACGAGTATGTCGCAGTCGCGTGAATGAACCGCCGCTGTCGCGTACAAGAACCAATAGACTGGCCACTGGCCACCGGCCACGGCCACTGGCCTACATAGCAATGGGCTAATTAATTCCATATCGCGTCCTTTACAAGGCACCGCTCCGACCGTTCGATTAATTCACCCAGTTAGTGCAACTATATTTTATATTGACCAATAATTTAAGACATGAGCCTAGCTACGAAGCACAATATTGCCCTTTACAATTTTGAAATAAATGTTCCCGTTTGTCCTTTTATAAAACTGACTGTTTTTTTTACTTCAAATTACGACGCCTCCTTGTCAACTTGTTAAGTTTAGTTCCTATATACATGTTACTTTAAATGTTTTATTTCGATACTAAAATCTAAAGAATACCTGCGGATTTTAACACCACAAAGTATACTACAAGAAAAAAAACTAACAGTTTTAATAACCAAACGTACGAGGAAAAGTACAATTCAACATTGTAAACACAAGAACATTGATAAGGTGGTCGTAAAAACAGTACTGCAAGCATGGCGGTCCCTTCACACCGCAGTTATACTGCACTAATGAAGTTTGAGCCGCCGGCACATAGTTTTATAACGAGCACGTAAATGAGGTGAGATATGAATTCATATAATGCAATTTGAATATAACGCACGTCGTAAAATTAGACAAGATTCACATAAAGCTCGGCGACTGCAGCGTCGGTTCACACGGACAATTTACGACCTCATGAATAATCTTGTGCAATGTATACGTTGTCTGCAATCCGGTCGGTCTTCGTTCGATTATTGTGACGGTTTTCGCGTGGTTATCACATTCGAATGCTATTTGTAATGCATTTATGGATATGGCAGAGTTGGACAAAAAGCCGGCAACGAATTAGAATTATTAATTCATTCTCGTGTACTTTATTGAGTGAAGTTTCATCATCAAGATATAGGCCACAATGCCCTCTACAGTATACCGTCCGCCGCCTTCGGCATCCAACTTTTTATTTTGTTTTAGTTTTTAAATTAAGTTGTATATTTTCCAACCGCGTTCGAATTTCAAAAGCGCTACGATAATGCGACACTGGCAGATTGTAACGGCATAGATAATGTAGTGTGCGCAATTGCGTTGAGTTGAGACGCATCGATGCGTGGCAGTGACACCGGCGCGGTAATCACAGCTCCGATGTTATTAGCCCTCATCACTCGACGCTCACGTAGCCGCACTGAAATGGATTTGTCTTTACAAAAATGAACGATCGCAGATTGTAGGCCCCGTTTCGAGGAAATAACTGTACAAAGTCGGAAATTAAGCATTTACTGGAAGTGACCGTCGCGGGTTTTACGCCGCAGTTGTTAATGTTTTGTCGACAAATGCACGACAAAATACGTTGGAAATGGACCAAGATTTTAGAAATACAAGACCAGTGGTCATGCTACTATCTAACACTTGCACTGATTGGAAAACATAAAATTATGTCTCAACGTGTCTTTCTGCCAACACCTGCTGTCGAGACCTGTTCTGTATTTCATGAAATTAAAGGCGACGACGAGATTATGTTCCAGAAATTTACATTTAAACTCTTTTTCCTCAAATTAGGTCTTTGGTAGTTTTTTTTTTTAAATAAAGTAACTGACTACTTGGTGTTTAATTTGATTCTCCAGTACTAGTTCTAAAGAACCAGTCATGTTAGAATTTATATAAAAAGAAAGTCATTAATGTAAGGATTTAGCAGCGTATACGTAAGTGAATACCGTTTGTAATTTCAATCAGGTAGTAATATTGAAGTAACAGCCCGGGCCGAAGCTCCTTACCAATGGCAAACAGTAGCAATTCAATCACAAAAAATGTCTGTAAATCGTTACGCGTCCATTCAATTCTAGCCTATCAAGATGACAGCAAAACATATCTGCGTACATCATTTGCGCAAATTGATAACAGTACTATATACTTTTTGTAGTACAATCTAAATATATTAATACTCAATAAATTGCCGTTTCCAACGTCTTGTAAAATATCACGTCTTACGTCTAATTTCCTAAATCCCAGTAGTGGGGCAGAGGGCGTCCACAGTACGCCGTCAGCTCACTCTGTCCTGGACTCTGCGCTTGGTCTCGGGACACGTTAGTTCTAACGTCTTCTTCGTAAAATATAACACTTCAAAATTTTATAAACCTCTTCAAGTGTTCTTTGGACGAAAGTTAACATTTAATTGACTACAGGAACTAGTGAATAGCAAGAAAATAAAATTAAAATAGATGTCAGAATTTAATCTTCAGTTCGGTATCTATAAAATTTCTAATGCAAATCAAATCTTGCTTGCATAGTGAAAGTTTCTTCCGCGTCTACTTGCTTCAAAATATCGCTTATTGCAAATGTAACCGCCATATTGAATTTACGAGACATTCATTTTTTTTTTAAATAAATCATCAAAATTACATCGGCCAGTATTCCACGTGTAAACATATTGCTACTTAATAAAAAAAATGATAGCCTAAAGAAAACTGAATAAAATCTGTGTCGTGCTTTGACGTCTTTACAAAAAAAAAGCAACGGTGCAAAAGAAACAAACTTCTTGTGATACACGATGTGACCCGTTTCAAATAGCTGATAGGAAATTTGTAGGCAAAGATTGGTGCCGTCAACCAAAACAACACATGCGAACTCAATAACAAGCGAATGAATCATGCGCGTTGCATAAACGAGCCTCGCCTCGCTCGCTATGCAACTTGAAAACTAACCCTTCATTACTACAAAATATTTAGAAAAGTTATCCCATTGGATTACGTTTTTTAATAAGACTAGTCGATGTTACCTGGCGGCCCCAAGCATGTCTAGCTAGGGCTAGGCAAAATCCATCTAACACCTTTGTAACAAATTCGTAAGAAACACAGACGTAGAATTTTTTTTTATTGTAAGTAGATACCCCTTGTTCGTTCCTCTCCACTGATCAAACCTTACGTTGGTTGTTAATTTCGTAAAGAAAAACAAAACTTGATTATTACTTTTTTATTTATTACATTATAAATACTCTTGTTATATGATTAACCAACTTATTTAACAAACGTACAATTAACCTCTATGCATGAAACCTTTTTACTCGTTTTGGAGGAAATTGCTCCTATATATGAATGTGGAATTTAACACACAGTTAATACTAAGAAAGGGGTAAAGGACTTGGATAATCAAAAATAATAAAAAAATAGTTATTTTGTAATTACATTAGAGTTTTGAACAATGTGCAACCATTAGCACACTATATTCCATAGAGGTAAAATTACAATCACGGGATCTTAGTATTGGCATACAGAAAGGAACAATTATCGAATTTTACTAATTGTAATATACCGTTTGTACTGGTACGATAGATTAACGTCTAAACTGTACCGTACTGAACTATAATTATAATAACAAAACGTGACCATCAGCAAGAGTTCTTATCACTATGCTCGTCAGGAACCCAAGTGCGTCACATCCCTTGCGCATCTGCGTTTTATAATCAAAGTCAAAAGGCAACCATATCCATATCTTTTCTGCAATAATCTTGCATTTTCGCCACACCGGAAATAAGGGCGATAACACTATAAAGGTTTTTTTTTAGATTTAGTCTTTGTCAAGTTACACCTAACGTAATTAATTTAGGAAGTTTTTTTTCAAGGTCATTTAATTTTTAGCCCAATAAGTCTCTTAATACAGCTTACTATGTCTACAAGACGGGACATCTCTATTGACCCCAAGAATCGTAATTGTTAATATTGTTTTATAAAAGTATATTTTTATTTTGGTGTAGATGTCTGGCAGCTTATGAGGCAGCCAATCGTAACTTGGAGCGCGCGCGAGCTAAGAACAAGGACGTGCACGCAGTGAGTTCATTTTAAAAACAATATTTTTAATTTAAATACACGATACACATTTCTATTGAAAGCAAATAATACTTTTTCTTAATATAATTATTATCACATTTAATATTCACTGCACAAATAAACCATTACTCTTATAAAATGGATATTTTGCGAACGAATACATGATAATTAATCAAAAGTGTTTTTATTAACTATAAAACATTTTATATGATGTTCCTAAGAAACGAGATTTTTTAGCACGATTAAGGGAGTTTTTGATTTACCAATATATCGTAAGAATTTCGTTTCTTACGAATTAGTCTACACGAAAATTCATATCGATTTATTTTGTTATATAAGTATCGTGTTATGTAGTATTCACATGGTGATTACTGTCCCGCTCACTCAGCCGATGGAGGTGCAAGAGGTAATACACGCTTTGTTCACCTTACAAGCTTATATCACATTTTCTCTGTACTGCTATTACAAACTGTGCGTCAACAGTTCGTGTATGACGACCTTTATTTATAAGATTTTTTGTTAAAACATTGATGAAACAATTTAAAGAGTTGGGATACTAATACTGCATAAATAAAACATCATAATGATAAGGACATGTTTAAACTATAAAGTCGTATAAATGTCATCATATAACGAGCTTACATTCTAACAGAATCTGTTAGTTTGTAAGCGCGTGTCAATTTTTTTTGTCTATTTTATAAAATATTAGTAGTTTTTTGTTAACTTTCGAATATTTAATGTAACCATTCCTAATAAGTTTGAGCTTGTGTTAGGATATGGTACACGACAATATTCGAATGTTGGGATTCGAATTCACGACCACTAGAACGTCAGTCCGTACCCATAACTATTAGATTATTGGCGCTTCATTACAAAGCCTCTTTACGTATTTTAGTATTCGGTCGTAATTATTAAAACAATGCTAATTTATTGTTATCCAGTAGACTTTCATTTGTTTGTTGGCTTTATAGTTTACATGTCGCCTGTCATTGTAGAAACATAAGGTGAACGAAATTCAACAGAAAAATCTGTTAGTATTGAATTAGAATAAAAAGACATTATGCTTAGGCCTATGTCCAGCCGTGGGCAGACGATGATGAAGAAGGTGTTTAATTAAATATTCAGTGGTATAGAAGAATGTAGTAACAGTTGAATTTCTTTGTGTTAGGCGGAGCAGGTGCAGGCGGACGCGTGCGCTCGCTTCGAACAGCTGTCGGCTCGCGCTCGCGAAGAGCTATTAGATTTTCGTACACGCCGCGTCGCCGCTTTTAGAAAAAGGTAAATTCGTTTACTCTTTATTCCATTAAAGCATAAATGGTAAGTATATTTAATTACGTCTATAGAACATGTACTTTTTTTAATTTCGACGTCTTTACCCCTGACATATTTGAATCAGAGGTTTATTTGCCTGTATTAATGTTTACTTTTTCTTGTTAGATTTAAATTTTTTAGTTTATTTTACCGTTTCACAATGCCAACACTGTGTCGGAGCGAGAGTGGCTTCTCCCTATATATGCCACAAGGACATGTGTTTTAAAATAAACATGAATTTCCAGTTTAATCGATCTCGCGGAGTTGGAAATAAAGCACGCGGCAGCTCAACAGGAACTGTTCAGGAAGTCTCTGCAGATGTTAAGGGAGTGTCAGTAACCGGTCCCGCCCCCGGCCACGGCCACGCCCACGCGAGGCATGTTATGCACCATCTCTTGCAAATTCGTTTGCAACATTTCATATATTATAATATGTTTTGGCTGGTAAACAATATAAGGAACAGAACACTTAAATTTTTGTCAATGTCATCTATTAACACGCAAAATAACGATAATATATGTGTTCAAAAATGAATTACTACGTCCTTTTAACTTTGGTATTTTATATAAAATTTCTTTCACTATATTTTACACTTTCTCACGAGTATTTGCTTTTGTATGTTTTCTAAACGAGCATAATAATATAAATTTAGTCTATGGTGACATTAAAGATGGAAGGAAATACAAAAATAAAATTATTCTCATATGTTTATCTGCACTCTGTTATTGGTAATTCGGTATTGAAAGATCGTCTGAAGAATATAAACATGCTATCTCTGTTTATTCAAAGAAAATAAGTGAGACAGTATGCTTTGTGCTGTCAGTTTTGAACATATACGGCGAGGCAATACAAGTGGCCAAGAACTAAGCCAAAATACTTTTAAGTGCAATATGAATGTTGTAACTGTAATGTGTAAGGTTTAAAAAAATATCTCTTCTGCGAAACAATAAAGTCGATACGACTGATTTTTTTTTTTTTTTGGTGGGTATTTGTAAAAAGATAGAGTTATAATTGTAAGATAAAATTATTTACCACTTATATGTAAAAAAATATATATTGCAAACATCCCGAACTGTTTTCAAAAAATCTGAAACAAAAAACCAAAAATATTTGTGTTTTTTTTTTCATTTAAATAAAATATTGCAATTAAAAATATGTCCATTTCCAATTGTAGGGTAATTTTTTTATAACCAATTTTTTTTATGGCAGTGATTCTTTTAATATGTACTGTTGTATTGGTTTTGGTTGTTTTAAGTGATAATCAAATCATTAGCAAAGTTTTTTCGGTATTATTTTTGTGCATAATTTTGTGTAAGCCGCGCGGACCAAAACTATATTTTAGGTTATATACATTAAGAGTAATTTGTGCTATTTTGTAATGTTTTTTTTACTTCATCTCATATTTTTAGCGAATTACGGAAGTCATACACAAGCATATAATTGTATATATTACATAGCTTGTAATTTTTTTTTTCGAAATTTCGCAACAAAACATTCCCTTTCACTCGTTTTGGCTATGCAAGAAGTCGGTGCGGGATCTCATAAAGAGATGTTATTTTTAAACTGTTTAAATTTTAAGAAAATATACGAATTATGGAACATATAGGCTTTTCATTTAAATAATAATTAATCCCATCCTATAATACGACTTAGGATCTTTCATGAAGCGAGCGTACCGCTCTCAACAGCCGGCAACGCATCTGTGGTTCTTCTCGTATTGCTGATGTCCACGGGCGTCGATCACCCTTGTGACCCCGCCCCTCGTTTGCCCTCTTTTATATAAAAAAGACAGAAGCCTACGGACTGGACTTCCGCTGTTGAAACACTATTTGGAAGACATAGTTAAAAAACTTTAACCACTTCAACTGAGATATGTCTTGTGTGTTCCAGCGGTTGAAATAAATAAAGTCGTTGCCGTGGAAACGATTTTTATTATTGAAATTACCGTTGCCATTATACGAATAGGGGTCCGTAGGTTTTCTCCAAGGTAAGGTGTTTTAGGCGTTGGTAGGCCTCCCGCACAATGGACCGATGACTTGGTCAAGGTTGCGGGAGTGCACTGGATGCGGGCGGTACAGGACCGGTCATCGTGGCAATCGATGGCGGAGGCCTACGTCCAGCAGTGGACTACACTAGGCTGATAATAATAATGATGATGAAGTTGTTTTATATCTCTGGCCACGCTATA
>JAODUI010000023.1:2571638-2602756 GCA_027563995.1 Papilio gigon
GTCAAAAGGCAACCATATCCATATCTTTTCTGCAATAATCTTGCATTTTCGCCACACCGGAAATGAGGGCGATAACATAATAAACAATAAAAAAATGTATAATTCAATACTAACAAGCAACTACTTTAAATGAAGATTTCAATATTAAATTAAAAAATTAAAATCTCTGTTAGACCTAATATACATAACTATATATACTTAATACATTTGACTCTGTCTCTTATACTAGGAGAACCTGTGTCCCAGGAGACAGGGGGCTTTCTCTCAGATATATTTCACAATAATGTATGTGTTCGTATGTATGTAAAAAAATACAGGTTGGTATAAAATAGCTAAAACTCTTAAAAATTTATACAAATTTCTCAATATTAAAATCTGCGTCAATGATTTGAAAACATATTGACTTTCATATTATATTACATACATAGTAATTAATCTTATTTCTTATTTGTGTAGTATACTTTTCTAACTTTCGCACGACACTTCATCCGCGTAAAATATTAGCATACTAAGTTAATAATTACCACGGTGCTTAACAATGAAAAATTGCATTTAAAAATATTCACTTCTTCTGTCCTCGACTACATCCAAAATATAGTAAACACTTTTATATTCAAAGATCTTTATAGTACCTTTAAATTGCATTATAAATCTTTACATTACTTTGACAAGAACTAAATAAGACAGCGAAATAAAAAAGGTACACAACAAAATTCCCCGCATGTATCCATTGCAAGAAAAATGGTCAATTTCAAAGCCATTAAATATACATTTCGGAAACACACTTGTTTCCATCGCAATGGTATTGCTGCGGTGTGGAGCGCTGTGGCAAAAACTTAATAATGGCGAACCGAGAGGCGAGCACTAAAATGGCGAGTGAAGGCATCGACCTCGAATGTTTCACACATAAATCTTGTTCCATCGTAAACGGCGAACGAGCGAACGTTCGTTCGGCGCTCGCGGACAAATTACCGCGCTCCGGGCGAGCCGAGTGCGAGCGAAGGCCGTTATTACAACTAATTGGCGACAATCAAGCCAGCTACCGCTTTGTTCGACGACTCCCCTTACCCTCTATCGCTTCGGTTTTTAATATACTTGCACATGTATAACACTACGTGACAATCTTCAACTGTTTCTTTCAATAACTGTTGCCTAATTTGAAGTGTAATGGTTAGTACGTACATGCAAACGACTCAAAAGCTCCCCACTCCATACAAGCCTTTT
This sequence comes from Papilio gigon, assembly GCA_027563995.1. Lineage (NCBI taxonomy): Eukaryota > Metazoa > Arthropoda > Insecta > Lepidoptera > Papilionidae > Papilio > Papilio gigon. The sequence continues at coordinate 2,572,863 of JAODUI010000023.1, forward strand.
CTATGATTATAAAATAAACATAACACACTCTTACTTCGTAATCCCGTGACAAGAGTTTCTTTTTTTAATTCACTATTGAGGCTGCATCATTCTTGTGATAAACGTTATTATTGCAATTCCCAGGTGGTCGAAGTCCACATATTGGAACACTGCTTTCTGACAGACTAATTAAAACCGACATGACGTCACTTAAACTATTAAAACTTTCGTGAGCCATTTCACTATACTACTTATAAAACATAGAGCCCATCGGGGGCTCTAAACTAGTCGGTACTGAAATCGAGTTACACGTGAGTTAAGCCGTTTTATAAGTAGTATAATGACGTCACTCCTTCCAACACATGAATCGATAATCTATCATAAGACTATGTTGTGTCCTAATTTGGTCACGACTATTATTTTAAAATGTACTAACGCTTTGAAAAACACTATTCAGCTTGTCCTTAACATGTCATTACACGAATACGGAGTTGTTCAATAGTCTTGTATGTTACCCCTATTGTCCGCATGTACATAACAGTATAGTAAAGGATGCTCTTTAATACAAACAATTGCCATGCAATTTCAACCGCATGAAATTTTCGCTTAACACTTTTTGTACAATTTACTCACCCTCTAAGTGCTAAAATGATATTACAAAGCCTGACGGAATTGTAAGGTTTGCTTCTATAGCAAAAATAATGTAAATCCCAGTCGTGGTTGCTGAGGTTTATGATTTATGTAAAATGTAAAAAAAACCATTTGTCTGGCTTTTAGAGATCAGACAAGCATGTCTTGCATTTAAGTCTAAAATTGGCTAATTTCTTCTGGGCTTAAGCTTGTACTTCAATTGCCAGGTAGTATCTTCGTCTTTTGTTTACTAATAACAGTGTGTTAGTCTATTGACTCATACAAAGTCACGAAGGAAGTGGCCAAAGAGTAGATTGTTCATTGTTAATCTAGACTGTGACTAGTGCGCCGGTAAACGAAAATATTTAATTTATTACTTTCCTATCCGTGGTACACATACACTGTCAATAACATAAAACAAAGTAAGGCCGAGTACACAATGAGGGTGTCTGGGTCCGCAGGCTGCGCCGCGAGACGCGGCCGCCATTACAGTACATTGATAGACAGCAACTGCCGCGCCGCGCCGGCCTACCCGGACCAGAAGAAATCGACAAATGTGCGTAGAAGTTCATTTAATTAAAAACATAATACAAACTTGAACTGTAAAGCTATTCAAAGTCAATCTCATACATTTCAAACACTAAAACATTCGTATAAAACACACCACTTTTCTGTTTTCTAAACCACTGTTTTTTATTTTTCCATTTCTGTAAATTACGAAAAATGTTTCACCAACAAATTATTATTAAGTTACCATTAATCCTCTGGTGAATATTAATTTTATAAAATAAAAACTATGTTAAAGCCTGTCCTACATACTTCTATTTAATCTATAACTTTCTTGGCAAGTTCTCGAATGTTCTCAAGGAAAAATGATGAAACACGGGATCTGTAATGACCTTAAGTTTCTTAGAAGACTTCATTACGGTCTCTAAATCATTGCAATATCTGTGGGAGTGTCGGATAAATGTATGTGTCGACAATCTATCATGCAACTTGCCTGTGTAACAGATTTATTTTAAACATTAAATCAAAGTCAAACTGACGATGTTAATGTTTCAGTTCCTACAAGTGGCGATATTTTACAATCTAGTAACACTCAATATCAAAGTATGTATACAAATTGACAGTTCTTTTTTTTATAATGCATGAGCATTAATTTAACTCCACATTCTAGCAATTATATTCACAGTGTTTAGAATATTCGGATATAGTCTAACAAATATTTGTTATATACTTTCAACAAAAAATATCTTAGTTCACCTAGTTCATAGTTAACTGTTAGACAGTTACACTGCGTGCCATGGAACGAAAGGAATAGAAAATTCTCGACACTTCTTGCACAATTCACATGTGATTCATACATTTCTAGTGAAAATGCGTAAGTCGCTTTGTATTCCGCTAAGGTATTTAGCGATGTAACAGGCATGTGTGAGCATGACGCGTGAAACAAAAGAAACTTACGTTAGGTCGGTTCCCTCGACCCTCGCTGCGTTCGCACGGCCCTCCCCATCGCGGAAGCGCCAAGTTTACACTGAGAAAAAAAATGGCGGCGTGCGCACGCGCACACATAACGTCTTTTTACCTTTACACGCCATGAGAGAAAACAAGTCTGTACTCTGCAACAAAATGTTAAAGGTCACAATGTTAATATATGTTATATTTTTTGTTAAACAAAAAAATCATGTGACTTACTACTTGACTTAAATATCTCCTGAATAGATCGAACACGGGCGGTGATGCTGATTTTGAAAAAAGCCATCGCTATGAAGTTCATGGAAATTAACTCATTACTTTGTCCATACTGTGTCTTACAGTGCAATTGTGTCCATTACAGTCAATGTACTAACCCAACAATCAATTTGCGGCTGCAATTCTTTTTTGTTTCAATTCGTTCATTCTCCATCTTCTCCTGTAAATTCGCTGTACCAACACACGAGTTTTGATTAACATACATTATATCTCATAGTCGCAAATCATAAATAACAATTCCCGCTCCTAACCTAAAAAGGTAGGCAGAATGGCGCGTCCCCGCACAAATCACAGTGGTGTAAGGCTTAAATGTGTGTTCCTCATGAAATAGGAATGTTATAATCAAAGTGAACATTATCGTACAATGTGTAACCGTCCAATACACGTGTTAACAAAGCTCGCCGAACAATGGGTGGGGCGATACCATTTTTTTAACCAAGGCCCGCTATTATTCTATCTACCTGAGGGTAGATACCTGCTCCACTGGAACCACTACCCGGAACACTATTAACAAACGCCGCACGGCACAGAAACAACCATAATAGGACGCCTTTACAAATTGCCTTCGAACTAATTCACAAAATTACCTTGAATATCGAAATACTCTTGTTGGAAGTTACACTTGTAGTGATTTTATCATTAAGAATGAAGGTACATTGATATTAAATAAATTAAACACATAATTAAAAAACTTTATGAAGGTGTAGTTACTTAATCTGCATCGGCGATACCTGCCAAGCCTTAAAAGATGTTTAAATAAGTCGTCCGTAGAACAATGTGTTAACATGATCAGCATCCCTTCTCTTTTAAAAATTTCGCGCATTGTATTTGCCACTGGTAATGATATGTAATAGATCTAGGCATTTTATTAAGACTATTAAAATATGAAATGCAATTTTGCTTGTAATATTATGTTCAAGTTAGTGGCCAGTCTTAAACGTTGAAGAATCCATAAATCGGAGTACCAGGCCACAGCTAGTTTAATAAAAACTTTTTGACCGTGTTTGTGAAACATCAAAATTTAAAAGGTACATTAGTACGCACCATATTTGTAGCGGTAGGGATTTCCCCGGAATGTGCTAGGTATTATATTTCTCTATCTTTGCCTTATTTTCGTTACTGTGGTTTATTGAGACCGAAGCTGTTGTTTTTGATTCTGTTTGGTAGTTAAATTCAATGTCACAATTATGATCAAAGATGTCCGGGTCGAAATTGGTCTCATAATCATGTACGGTAGTCATCGTACACGATGTACCTTGTAAGCGACAATCGTTGAGAGAACTTTGAAACTATAAGCTTAGATAAAAATCGTCACAGTGGCGTAGTATACAACAGTCGGAGGTACAATAAAGAGGTTCGTTACATGTGTAGTATAAGTTAATTTTGTAAATGGTATACTACGAATGAAGGCGTCTGTACATGTTTTAAAGTAAAGTTAAATAATATTTAACAAGTACGTAGGCATTATGTTTCTAAATTATTAGTGTAGTTTCCAATAATTACTCATTGCATAAATAAAATCATATCACAATTAGGAGGTAGGTTTTTATAAAAGCGTGCGTGCACAGTTTGTTTCTATTTTGGAAGCAACTTATCATTAATAAATAAATATTTATATATAAATAGTCGATAAGTTTAATGAACATTGAATAGTTAATTCAAAGAATATTAAAACTACACAACCTTTTATTTTGCTTTAAATGTTATGAAACATAAAAGTTAAAGCACAAACAGAAGAGCATTACAGGATTATGATTGGCAGCTTTATATTGGGTACATTAAAGAGGGGAAGGTTGCAGGCGTCAGGTTGACGGCCCCAACCCGTGACGTCACCGCACTGACCACTCGCCTCGCCCCGGTCGGTGGGGCCGCCACAATGGCCTTTCTTGGAAACAGCAGATGCGCTTGCGCCGTCTTTTAACTCGCCCTTCCCATTCATTGCTTCCCCCTATTGAAATATTTTAAGAATACAATAAAACTTTTTATTATCAACGACAATAACTGAAAGCTGAGAGCAATAAAAAACGACAAAAACTTTAGTTAGTCCAATCCAAGGAATCATTAACCAACACAAAAAACTTACGGAGAATAAGCAATAGGTAAGCGGCGTGGAGTGTATCTAAACGACATATTTCGGACGTCGAGCGGCGAGCGGCGAACGGCGCGCCGCGGGCAGGTAGACGCCGAGGTTACCGCGTACCTGCCGCGCTGAGGTATCATTACCGCGCACCGGCACCCGAGACCGCCCCGTAATCACCGGCTCGCCTTCGCGCCGTCACGCCGACACGCGAAGATCATCGCAACTTCCATGGATGAGTGTGGATCTAGTCATGATGGTAATAGAACATGCACTAAACCTCCACCCATCGAAAGAAATTGACCTTGTCGCCGAGAGTCGTTTTCGCCGAATCCAGCACTGCACGCACTATGAGCGACGTCGTATCGCACCGAACCGAACGTTAGGAAGCACGTTGCCGTGACAATAGTTATGAATTGAATGCCGCTGCGCTCCCGACGTGAGCGCAGCCCGCGAGCACGGCACCAAATAAACGGTCGAGATTTGAAATCTGGAAATCTAGACGCTGCGTTAGCGGTCGCGGTGGGGAGGCGCCGGCCAATGGCGAGCGAGCGCGCGCAAACCGTGACGCGGTGGGGCGCAATGCTGCGCAAGCAACGTTATTTTCTTTCTTTCCTACTCGCTCGCGCGTCCGTTCAACCGACAGCGGAAGTGAAATGAACGCGCGCGTAAACTGTAGGCAAAGGCATGGCTTGGCAGTGCCCGGACGCCGACGCCCGCTCAGTTCTCAGTGCACCTGCTGCTTCGCTTTAAATACATCACGATTTACAATAACCGTCAAATGAATGAAACAATGGCAAAAAAACTGTTTTTATTGTTTTTAATTAAAAATTATCTAAAACTATTGCAAAATAGAACTTGTATGATAATGTTTAATTCAATACTAACTATCAGTTGGGAAGTAAAACTATAATAACAAAGCTTGGATGCGTCAATCAACTTAAGTAGAATCCGACGTCTCTGAATTAAACCAGTTACTTTTCATAATTAGAAATCTCGTCTATAATTTTCATGTCTTAGTAATTAAACAACATTTTGATTGATTTTATTTATTTATTTTATGAAATCAAACTTAAAAGTACATGAACAAATTCTTAAAATATTATCAGGGATTGTTGTTAGCCATGATGATGGCGCAGCCGAGGTCCGTGAGCTGCATGTACTCCGCGCCGCCGTCCAGCAGGCGGTGCGCGCACACTGCTAGCTTCTCGCTGATCAAACACTTCTGCTTGTTGGTCAGGTGGCCCGCGCTCACCACGGTCGCGCTCAACTGTTCCAGCAGCTGTGACGCAGAGTATGCATCCATTAGCAGCCTGTTAATCACGAAAGTTCCATAAAAATTCAGAATCAACTAACACAAAATTGAAACACCTAATTATTATATCGACATCACTAACGCCATCTGGTTTTAATGAGAGCACTTATTTTTTTTTAATTAGTGATTTAGTCAATTGTTCAGGTTAAATTTTCACATCTAAAAATACTTCAAGAAATACTTACTTCCCTACAAATATCTCTAGCTCATTATAATTCTTGATGCTTAAATATTCATTGACCAAATTGTCCGGAACTAAACCAGTCACCTATAATCATAAATTTAAAAAGTTACTTATAGGTATTAGTATATAGGTGTGAAACCTATTTATCGTAATAATTTAAATTGTGTAACTTAATTGTGTGTTGAGCGAGCGACGGGCCGCGAACGTGCTATTGTACCAATCCCCTCACCCACTCACCCTGAAGAAGAGCCCCAGGTGGGTTAGAAACTAGTCGGTACCAACACCGATTTACACGTGAGTTAGCCATTTTTATAACTAGTATAGTGAAATGTCTCACGAAAGTTTTAATAATTTAACTTTAAATGTATTTAATAAAACAATACTTATGGGAGATAATTTCAATCATTTTGCAACATAAAAATAAAAAATATGTTTAATTGTTGCTACACATGGGGTCACCCAGTTTTAATAAAAACTTACCTCAATTAACCCATCAGCGGTAACTTTGCCAAGTAAACGCTGGCAACACTGCAGTGCAGTGAGAGCCCGCCGCAGATCACCATCACAAGTGTGCACGGCCTGGTGCAGCACTTGACCATCGCCTACATCCACACCCTCTGCACTGCAAACTTCCTGTAACCTGCGAGACATTAAATAAGGTTATGATAATTTTACTGGACATAAGAATATTGTGATGAATCTAATCGGGGTATCTAGTTGCTACACTCATAATTGTTAATTGGTACGTCAGGAAACCTCTTAGTGTAGCCTACACTACTTTTCCTACTGAAGAAAACCACTAACAACTCTTAGTACAATGGGACTTTTAAGATGGAATATCTTCAACAAATTTACCTTTTAATAACATTTTCCTTTGCTAGTGGTTTGAACCTGAACTTTGAACATCTACTAGTAATAGGTGGTATGATTCTGGACACATAGTTACAGATAAGACAGAATCGTGTTGTACGAGTTTCCCTCTCCATTGTCCTACGTAATGCCGCTTGAGCCGCTGTCGTCATTGAATCTGCCTCATCTAGGATGACCAACTTATATGGAGGACATGGTCTACCACTGAAATTTGAAGATATAAATCAATACATTTTTTAAATATGCAATTTCGCTACAAGGTAAATATTTAATGACAACTAGCTCATAATCAGAAAATAAAGTTACAAAATCTCAATAAGCATTAAAATTTAGATAAAATTTTTGCAGATCTTTATTGCAAATTCATTCTTCTCGATTAGGGTTCCACTTACTCTGGTTTAGTATTGCTGACAGTTAATTGAGCAAAAGATTTGACTTTGTCCCTGATGACTTGAATACCTCGTTCATCCGAGGCGTTGAGCTCCAGTACACGGTCGCGAGTTATATCTCCAAAGAGCTGCCTTGCAGCTGCCAGGATGGCACTGGTTTTACCAGTTCCGGGAGGTCCATAAAATAATAGGTGCGGTAAATCACCACCGGACAAACATTCCCTTAAAACTTGTACAACTTCACCTTGATCGACTATATCGTCAATCGTTTTAGGTCGGCTGTAAAAAAAGTTCACATTTATCAACATTTAACAAAAAAAAATTAAAATAGATGTAACATTTAAATTTACTAACTATTTTTCAACCCATGGCGCCGGTGGTTTCTTCTTCGTTGGTTTTGTGGCCGACGTTGATGGCTTTTCGGCTGCTGATAGTTTCCCTGTCTTTAAAAAAGCTTGCATTTTAGACTATACAAGTTTACAGTAAAATATTAAGATTAAAATAATTCTAGCTTTGTAAATATAAAAACTTTATCTAATGGCGGCAACGAATCTTTCATAATTCGTAAGTTTCTAATTCATGCGACTGACAATGACATTGACATTTAAGTCATCTGTCTCACAGACACAATTCTTACAAATTCAAATTGAAAAAGGACAGATCATAATGTGAGTTGTTTTCTTGTACATTAAGCATTTATTACCAAACCAATGTTACTTGACTTTTAGATCACAATTTCGTCATTTTCGTTTTTATGTTGATAGAAAGGGTTCAACGTTGAAATAAAGTCTTACGTCTGTATGAACTATCTGCCAAACTGTCATTGTCAGTGTCAAGATAGATTTGGGTTAAGCGAGAAATCTTCCTGGTTTTTGAGCGGGAAGATTTTATTTTAATATTTTATGTATAAAAGTAGTTTAAAATCAATAAACATGTCTACTAGATCACAAAAGAAATCAAACAGTATAGCAAGCAATTTAACTGTATCTCAAAAACGAATAGAAAACTCTTGGATTTTACTAATAAAAGGTGGTGGTGTAACTAAACAACATTTAAATCACCCAGAATATAAATTATAATTGTGATAATACCTTTACAGAATCACTATTTGAAAATAAAAGTTTCAGCATTATTACACTTCCTCACCCTGCTCATGGAAATTTATCGAAATATTGCTTAGACAATGTTCACAACAAAATGTTTGAAGTGGTGACATTCAGCGAACCGAATAGATCATGGTTTATTGGTGACTATGTCAAATCTGACGGGAGTATTTTAATGGTTACTCCAATAAATCCATTGTTTTTAGGTTTGTGTAATTAATTTGTACTTTAAGTGCAACCATTTTTGTCTTCTTTTCAACCATCTGTAAATTGTTTCTAGTTCTACCAAGACTAAGGGAACAATGTGTCAACAGAGCTGTACCATTAAATGACCTATTATCAGAAAAGGGATTTGATAAAATCATTGACTTTGTTACAAATATGGAAAATATTGGAGATTCAAAGGTGATCAATAAGGACAGTTATTTTGAGTTGATGTTTGAATTTCAGATATGTTTACTTTAAGTTGTCTTTAATTAACTCATTATCAGACTTTTTTGCCCACTGCTGGACATAAGCCTACCCAATTGCGTTTTACAGTATGTAATTAATTGACTTAATTTTGCAATACATATTAAATAACATTATACCATAAGACTGATTCTTTCAAATTCTAGGGTAATGCAGAAATGAAAGCTTATAAATACAATGAGGAAAAAACGTTAAAATGGCTAGAAGAAAGAGTTCATAGAGTAGCAAAAGTATTAAAAGAGAAAAAGATCCATGTAACATCTGGTGCTATCTCATCTACATTTGTATCCAGTACACTAAACAATGATAGTATAGAGGAAGGTATGTAAAAAAGATACAGTGATTCATCTATAACAGTTTTATTAGTTTTTTAGACTTGTTTGTTTTTTAATTTCAAAATATTGAGCTTCGGTCAGTCATTGTATGACAGGACTAAGTCATTTAACACAGTAACTATTAAAAAGATACCTTTACTTTACCTCAAATACAATCCATTCTTATTAAGTGGTGACAATTTATACCCAACTCATATTCATACTTCCTTTTCCCAAGTCATTGGGAATATCAGGTTTTATCAATATTTTATCTTTACTGTTTATCTCTTCAGAATTTTACCTAAAATATGCTCATGGTATTTTATCTGAGTATCTTCAAGAGGACTTGGTTGAAAAACTAGAAATGCGTTTTAACTTTAAACCTGAAATGATTGAGACTGTTGGAAAGAAAAGAAAGTCTGAGATAGATTTAAATAACTCAAGTAAAAAAGCTAAGAACGAATCCACATCTGAAGATTTGAATGACTTGAAAGCTGCTGTGTTAAATGGAAACTCTGAGACCAAGAAGAAACCAACAGCTAAAGAAAAAGCTCGACAAAAGGCTGCCAGTGGAACAAAAACTATATCATCATTTTTCACAAAAAAATAAATGGTTTTCAATTTACAGCTTTTCGTTTTCATTTGAATTTTAGGCCCATCCTGTGCTAAGACCCAGATTTTCTTGAACTAATTTAATCTAAATATTCTTCACACAATTGTTAGGTCTAAATAGCGTAAGCTTTACACGATTCCTATAAAATTCTGTACTTTTTGCCTGAAAATTTGAGTGTGGCCATTCTTTCAAAGATTAATTATTGGAATCTATCAAGATTTTATAATGGCAACACTGTGACGGTCGCCATTGCTACGTCCATATTATCTCGTATTCAATAGGACTTTCATAGCCATTTCGTAAATTGCTGACTTTTCAATTATTGTGTTTCGTGAACAATTTGGACACAGTGAAGTGTAACTGATGTGATTTTTATTGTTATAGTCTTGAGAAAAACTTTAATAAGTGCTCAATATTCTTGAAATCGCGGCCAATGTCAGCAGGCGTGTCAGATCAGGTATTTAGTTTTTTCACTTATTTTTATATTATTTATGCTTCATTAGATGACTTTTTCGGTTAAAATTTGCTATTTTCTTTATTGTTTCATATCCGTTGGGCGTATAGCGGATGAAAGGACAAGGGAACCAAGGTAAATATGTACCATTATGACGTTGCAAATGTTTTCTCCGTAGGCTGGACACCTCGCGCCGGTCAGCGTCGTGTCCGGTCTTAATGTGTGCGATATTTTGCATCGTTTGATCTTCTCACATAGTTTTACCTTTAGATTGACAAAGTAACATATTGAGATCATGATAAAGTGCCACAAATTGTGATGTAAATTTTAATGCTATCCACTTCACTCTGAAACTGCAATACATTTATGATAACAACTACTCGCAAAACGATATTATCTTGTAAATTTGAATTTTTATTAAATCCTTGTGGTATTACAATAATAATATTGCCACTTTCTTAAGTATTTCCTATCTCGAGCAAAATACGCGCTAGTCGTGGAGTTGCGATAACCATAGCCCCAACAACTAAGTATTTCCTAATTGCTGTATTGAAATGTTTCAAATTAAAACATTTGATTTAAATTTAAATTCTGGTAGAGTAAGTGGTTGACATATTTAATGCATAAAATGTATAAACTATTTCAGTATTTACATGTATAATAAGAAGGAAAACTGAAAAGAGTTTGCTTTGTTTTGGATTATATAAATTTATATCTTCATATGAAATAATCAATACAAATAAGATTTTTTGTTGGCTGATTGTGTGAATCCAGATAACATTCACTATCAACAGATAATAAATTTTGTTTAATGACAAATACAGAGTGCTACTAAGGACACCTGAGTAAATAAAACAAACATGTAACAATACATTACATTCATAGAAACACACAGCTTGAGATAACCAATAATAATATGAAAATACATCTAAATAGAATTTAGTACAAGGCAATATAAGTAGACTTGTGTTTTTATTGGAATTTAATGTAATCCTTTAACTATCTCTTGCCAAAGCTTTGAAAGCATTTTTTGTGGTTATTTAATCAGACATTGCAATATTATTAACTCACATTATATCTTTTTTTACCTAGAACTATTTGGTGTTTTGGGAATATTTCATTTATGTTTGTAAGCTAAATACATATGAAGAGATTACTGTTTGGTGCAGTCCTGATATACTTGTATTGCATTTTTTACATTATATATACATACATCTATGCATGCTTGAACATTTATGCAGACTCTTTGTCCCGCCACCTGTCATTTCAAAAATTAGTACTAATACATTTTGTTTGGATTTAATTTACAGTGACAAATGTACCTAAAGAGCAACAGTTAGAAAGTGGGGGTGATGAGCTAGCAGAGGTGTCATGGCGTCACCAGCAGCAACCCTCATACGCTCCACCCATCTCATCAGCAGCCGATCCCTACAGCGCGGCAGGTAGGTACATAATCTATTTTGTTATTGGATGTTATTAGTTGAGTTTGTTGTTTTTCACTTTATAGTTTTGTTAAAGAGGAGTTGCCACCATTTGATAAACTGTGAAAGCTCCTTCAGGAGCTTACATAAAGTAAGGTTCTGTACATGGATTGATTTTGATCTGTTTATATTTATTTTTTTAATTTTTGATGGGTATAATACTACCAAAGGAATAATGTAAAATATTAGAATAACCTAAGCTTCTATGACAAGTACATGATTACTTGTACCCAATTACTGTAACATTTAGTGTAAATGTAAAGGACATCAGTAAAATTTGGTTTACCTATTTTGGATTTAATCTCTTAAAATATTTTATTCGCTTTTCTTTACACTTATATGAAACTTAGCTGTAGCAAATGTTTATAACTTTACTAAAGTACATAATTTTTAAATTGCAGGTTATTATGGCACAACAGCTCTTCCTTACCAAGCTTTTGGAGTTGGGGATGGTACATGGTCCACCAATGGAACCGACCCAATGACATTCCTCGGGGGATACAATCCTCACGATTCTTATGGAATGGATGGTAGCTAGTATTAATGCAAATTAAAGGATTAAGTTCAAATTGCTCTGAATTCTTATGTTGCTTAAAAAACGCGAGTTTGATTTCATAGTAAAACTTACTAATCATAATTTTCAGGTGTTTTTGGCCCATCAACAACTCCCTTTTCAACAGCTGCATTCGGGCAGCCAGCTTCAACTTTTAATTACTTTCATGGAAATGGTGACTACTCAACTTGGGGTCAACTAGGTCGTGCAAAACAGTACGATGATTACTACAGGGCTGACGGTTTGTACGTGCCAGACGGCATTAAGGCAGTTGAAAGCGGCGTACAGGCTCTTTCACTCGGAGACCATAAAACCGATAAAGAACGCATCTCTGAGCTCAAAGACGTATCGAGTGGATCGCAACCCAAAAAGATGACATGGGCTTCTATCGCCAGTCAACCGGCGAAACCGGCGCCGACATCGCAAACGGTAGGATTGAAAAAGAAAGGGCCGGGTATGCCCCCGCCGCCGATAGTACCCGGTAAACATAACATGGATATCAGTACGTGGGATGCCGGCAAGAGTGCTCCGGTCGTAACCGCGCCGCCTCCGCCGCCGCTCCAGCCTCCTCCCGTGCCGGCACCGCTGCCCATGCCGACCCCGGCGCCGGCGCAGCCACCCGCGCCCGCTCCAGCCGCGCTGCAGCGCGGACCGCCGCAGCACCAATCTCAGCACCAGCCGCCTCCACCGGCATGGGCCCACGCCCCGCGAGCGCCGCCGCCGCATCAGCCGCGCCCGCCTCTACCGGCGCCATCCATACCGCCACCGCCGGTCGTGACAAATCCCGCACCTACCCCACATCCAGTACTTGATGAGCTCCGCGTAAAAAATGATTACAATCCCAAGGAGTTTGACTTAGGTGCTCCTTTAGCACGATTCTTTGTTATCAAATCATACTCTGAGGATGATATACACCGCAGCATCAAGTATGAAATATGGTGCAGCACCGAGCACGGCAACAAACGTCTTGATGCCGCGTTCCGGGAACGTGAACGAGAAGGCGGCGCGGTCTTTCTCTTTTTTTCTGTCAACGGCAGTGGACATTTTTGCGGCATGGCGCGTATGACGAGTGCCGTCGATTACAACTCCAACTCTAATGTGTGGTCACAGGACAAGTGGAAGGGTCAGTTCCGTGTCAGGTGGATATATGTGAAGGACGTTCCGAACGTACAATTGCGTCATATCAAGTTAGAGAATAATGAAAACAAGCCAGTGACGAATTCTCGCGATACACAGGAAGTGCCGCACGCCAAGGGGCTCCAGGTGCTACGGATAATGCATAGTTACTGCCATTCTACCTCAATTTTTGACGACTTCATTCATTATGAAAGGCGCCAAGAAGAGGAAGATTCGCGTAAAGTGCCTCACCATTCCCAGGACAATAACCGCGAGGATCATGACGGTGGACGTGGGTATCGTAATTACCGTGACTATCGTGATCACCGCGAGGGCCGCGATGGACGTGACGGTCGCGACGGACGAGACGGGCGCGACCACCGGGACGCGCGGGACCATCGCGATGGGCGCGACCCGCGGGATCATCGCGATCCACGCGACCCTCGCAACTCGCGCGACTCCCGCGACCACCGCGACCACCGCGATGACCGCGACGGCCGCGATATGCGTGACCATGACTATCGTGATCGCGACTCCAATTATAGGTCTCATCATAAGGTTTGTGATAATGTTCTTTGCTATTAGCTAAGTTACATATTTCCTAGGTTTAATTAATTTATTGTGGTTTGCAGGATAGAGATGGATCGCGCGGCCGCGGGCGCCCCCGCAACTGATCGTGTTTGTTGTGTGAGAAAATTACAAGGACTGGCTTCTCTCCATAGATAAAAAGTACTCTAAAACAATTGGTACCGCATAAACATTTCACTGGTATGTAGACATACATACAGAAGCAGGAGTCAATATTGCGGCCGATTGCGCTCTAACCTGAACAATTATATATATAACATAGAATATTGTTGTTTTGAACAGTGCTTTCCTAAAGAAAAAACTATCTACAAATTAAAATGTGCTAATAATATTTTGTACTGGATGAACGTTTAATTACAAACGGCTAGTGAAGCAACAGAACATTAATTAATTATCAATAAATTGTCGTGTGTCGGTTACGTAGCACACGGCTCGAGTGGCGATTGTGGACTTTGTTTCAAATTTGTGGACTAAATCAATTATAAAATATAGTAATTTTATAACTGGAAAAATTCTGTGGTGAGAGGAGTTGATCCTTTAATGAGAGACTGGTGCAGACAACATCAACGTGTTACGTCGCTGAGTGTAGTGTTAGAACAATCCCGCATTCGTCAGTGGCGGAAATGTTAAAAAATACTAGTAGTTTATGTCAGTGGAGACTTGTATAACTTTTATATATTACATTTAAATCGTAATCACATGAGGTGTGGACATTTTATATACAACTTTTTTTTATTCAAAAGTGAATGGATTCTCTCGTGGCATTGAGATTGTTCTAGCTGCATGCTCTGATGGTGTTTAACAACAAATTATAACTTTATGGATTAATGTATTCAATCAACAAAATCATTATGTCAAAAGGATAAGATAAAATTGTGTACTAATTTTGTTTTAGCTTCTATAGATCTAACAAGATTGGGACTGTTCATTATTGATTTGTACTATATGTGTATGTTTTATATATACATGTGTTTTCTAAAATAAAACTTAAAGTATTTTATATTTTTAAGTGCAACAAACGTGTGACGAGAGAAAATTTATAGATAAATGATTTTCCATATTGACATACAATAGACTTATTTGTTATATAGCCCCCCCCCACCTTGTTTTCAAGTGCCTTTTTATCTTTTTTAAAAACATTAGATTTATTTAGTTTTAATGCCACACTATATTTTACATTATTTTTATTTTACAAATATAGTAATTTGCTGTTGCATGCTCCATGTTAATTACACATTAGTTCCTGATTTCTGAGTATAGGAGTAATTGTTTCATCAACACGTTGCCCGGGAACACGTAATTGTTTAAATCCTATAATGAAATTTTTAAAAAAAGCATTGCTGTTTAGATGTTGGTTTATCTACATTGTGTGATTAGTTTGTGTTTCAGTTTTCGCAAATTTTACAAAAATTATGTCAGGAATTATAATATAGAGTTCAAATGATATTGCATTAAAACCTGTCATAGACGTTGTTAAGTATTATTTTAATCCAACCTTTGCCTTTTTTATTTTCCTACCTTTAGAGACAGCGTAGTATGCAGAGGCAGGCTCTGCGATGACGACCGCCATTCACCTCTTCAGTGCGACTGCCCATTTCGTCGTTAAATTAACTTGTAACTACATTTCGTTCGTTCGTCGCTTTGGTAATCGACATCTGAACCGGACCGCCCCACACCAGTTCCGTCTCTATCGCATACGTTATTTCCTATTTGTCAAAGATCAGACTAAAAATCCTGGAACTTTATTTTTTTGTAAACGATATGAGAACTTTATACAAATTAGACAAACACTTATCTTGTGGACTAAGTGTTTTAATTATAGTCTGAATCCACGAGTAGTTTTGAAAAGAAGGGTTGGCTAGTTCCAATACGGTTTCTTGAAAGTTCGGGGTGGCTCTGCGGTTAGTTTCAACAGAAAATGTAGCTATGGTTATTTGAATTTTTTTTCTCCATACAAAGGCTCAAATTGTGACAAATGGAACTCAATCCAGTTTGAGTACTACATGATAATCGTCGTTTCTGATTGACCTGGTAATTACAATATAGCAAGCATGACCGAACATCATGTCATGTGCATCCACGAAGCACCTACATTTTGCAGTTATACCTGCTGTGTATCCAATGCAAGGAAAAAAAATGCTAATTTAAAAATTCACAGATAACAAAAGAATTCTGACGCAGCGGGAAAAAAAATATTTTCAAATACTTTGTGAAAGCCATCATAATTATAATTTTTAATCTTCCATATATTAAAACAAATGTTTTCATAGTTGAGATATGTCAATGTCAAAAATGTTTCAGAACGAACATGTGGTAATCATGAGCGAACGAAAACGAAAGGCAATTTTGCTTTTGTTTAGAAGTACATATATTGATATGAACTAATTAGGAATTATTAAAGTTTTATAAATGAAATATGAGGTAGTAATACAGAAAAAACGATTAAGTGGTCCACAGTGTGTTAAACTATCCGTTCTTACTGCACATTGTATTATATAAAATGTTTATACTGTGTTGGGTCCTGTCATTTTGCTATACAAGATGTACTGTAGCCGTCGTAGTACCACCGGCTCACACTTTAGTTTTGGCCTCGGTTGTGGTATAACGTTTTAGCTGTGTAAAATCGAACGATACAAAACAATGTTATCGAACTCGTATCTATGTTCGATAATCGAAAGACGATAATATCCTAATAAACTGGACATTATATTTTATTTGATTAGTTGTGCGCTCTTCGATGTAGCGAATATAATTTCAAACAAGTCAGTGCGTGAAAATATTTTTGTAAAAATGAGACATGCATTCGAACGAAATGCAAAAAAGTGTATCAGTGCAAGTAGATAGTGATTTTGCTCTCTTTCTGCCCAGCGGTGCATACGAAATTAAAAAAATGGAGCCAAGATCAAAGCTTAGAAAAGTAATATTCTTTTGTTTACTACTTTCACTGTTTGGTATGGTGGCCTTTGGATATTTCTGCCCTGATCAAGTGAGTACTATAATATCTTATTATTTATCTAGGCACAGTGAATATTTTACACATATTTCATTGCATCAAATTGTCTTACAAATTCCCAAGTTAAATATATAAACACAGTTGTACCAAATGTAATTAACAGATATGCTATGCATTATTACATGACTTACATGTATTTCAATCAATTGTATGAAATCAAAAGGGTAATGAAATGCTTCTATGACTTATTAGTGATGTTGTAACAGTTTATTCTAAATGAGTTATAGATGACTATGGCAGAAGTGCAATAATGTAAATCAACAATGTTGATAACAATTTTCATCTCTTCTTAGTCTTCCCTGAAGCTGTATGACACAGTATTTAGTACTTTTCCATACTAATTAGCTGTTATATCTGAATTTACTTGGATATTGGGTGTGAAAGAATGTATTAGTATGGTAGTCGCTTTAACATAAGTAATTTATCGTCGGTAACTAAAAATGTATTATAAAATGTCAAGTAGCTAATGTGTTCATTAAAAAAATAAAAACATTGACTCATTGTAATTGTTATTAACTGAAATTTTAAAATAATTTCTCTAAAAGAAAAAAAGTAAACCACATGTTTTGTGACAGTTTCAAGTAAAAGAAACATTAACTGACATGAAACCTAAACATTGGATAATTTCATAGTTTTGGACAGTGTATGTTTTCCTAATTTTTTGACATTGACTGAGGCTTGTATTGCTTTTTTTTTATAAGAGGCAAGAGGCAAGGCAAACACAAAAAAATCTTTTGTACTCCAATTGTGTTATTTTTTTATCTGGTATGGAGTATTTTTTTAATTGGCAAATCTTACATCTAGACCGTATTACATTTAACTAAAAACAATTATTTCAGAGATATAACACAATTGAGAGTAGATGAAAGTTAAATAAATGTTCGGTTTCGTAATTAGCTCTTTCTCGGAATACTTTGATGTTGCGCGTGGTGAAATGAAATCGGTGGAATAACAGACGGTACATATTTTTTAACGTTCGTAAAAAATTTTTCAAGCAGCCTTTGAAAAAATATTACTCGCATCTGAATTAATCAGGGAGCCTATTTAACCGAGGCTCGCAGTCGCGGCTTGTCGACTCCACTAATTAAAGAGGGTGGCAGCCATGCAAGTGGTTTCCATTTGTTTTTGCCCTCTCAACCAGCTCCGGCGCGGCAAAAAGCCGCACCTCCCGGCCCTCCGAGCGCGCATCGTCCTGCGCCTAGCAGGGAACCGTAACATCGTGTCTACTCAGAGTGCTAAGCGCGTTCACTCGTTACCAAGTATTCACACATGTGTAAACTACCTTCACGTTACACCTAACTGTTAATGATTAAAAAGTTACACATTTTTTTTTTAATTTTTTTTTTCTTAAACCATAAGAGTTTATATCTATTTTAAGGACACAGTGGCCAAGTCAAACCTTCCTATTACCATTAATTGATAATAGAGTGTTGAGATAAAGAGATAAGAGAAATGTATGAAAGGACCAAGGGGCTACTTTAATAAATACTTACCTTATTGTGAAGGTGACGTAAATGGCAACGAAAGTGTAGTCATTTGTTTAATATTTAAAGTGGGACAAGATTAAACTTTAACATTTTGCATAAGATAGGGTAATTGCATCAACCAAAGGTTATCCAAATATCGAATATATGTTTAGAGTTATAAGTTTCATTTTCCAATAAGAAAATGTATTTCTGTTTATTTATACCGTTAAGTAATTGAATTATCTTTATCGCATAATACAACTGGCCATATACGTTCGCTCGATGCAGAAGTACCATACTGGAATTGTTACCAACATGGCGTTGCCCATTAGCAACGAGCCACACGCTTCCATTTTCGCGCCAACTGTTCTATACCTACCTCTCTATTTGAATTGAGAACGCACGTTACGGTTCATTTCGAACTGGTTATAGCAACAATCAAAATTGGATCTATTTTAAAATTATACTTCAGTTTACTACTTATAAAACGGCTTAACTCAGTGTCAGTACCGACTAGTTTCGATACCGATACCACTCACCCTGAAGAAGAGCCACCGATGGGCTCTAAACTAGTCGGTACTGACACCGATTTACACGTGAGTTAAGCCGTTTTATAAGTAGTGTAGTGAAATGTCTCACAAAAGTTTTAATAGTTTAATTTCTATACTTCAGTTACTTAAATCGAAATGTCTTTATGTTATGTCAAAGTATAATTTTCTTATAACGAGCATATGTTGCACCTATTACAAAAAAAATAATATTTTTATAAGAGGACGCGACGAACGAGCGGCGGGATCACAAAGGTGATCATCGACGGTGATAGATATTGGCATTATCAGAGGAACCAAGCATGCGCATAAAAATTCATGTCTCACTGTCTCTCTGCATTTGTTTATCTCTTTGATGGAATATACCCAATGTATGCGAGGGTTTTTGCCTTTTTTAACATCAAGCTAACTAAGTTTCGCTCAACAGGCAGTTTTGTAATGTATTTGCAATTTACTTATGCAATTTTAATATGTTTTAATGGTTATTAAATTATCAAGTGCATCCAAAAACAGATTCCATGTACGTCTTTATAATAAGATGATTTCAGACTTGCGTTAATTTTTTAAATAAATAAAGAGCATGTACTTTCGTTTATATGTTGTACCGTTCAAGTAATATTGTTCCTATTGTAATATTAAGTGTGGGAACGGCTTCGTTTAATTTATAAGGTGCGCGGTCGGGTGTATCTCGTTAATTTATAATTCACTTTCAGACCTTGTTTGGTCGATCGCATCGAAAACAAAAGACAGCGCGCGCTAACAAAAAAAAAAGAATATTGCGATCTCTTTGCACGCGCATCGCATTTCGTGGCCAGTCCGCAAGTACAAGCTGGGGTTCTCATGACCACATATGGCGAGGGCTTGTTCCGCTCTCGGCGGTGGTGAGCTGAATGATAAACACGATAACACCTGAGTGGAAACGCCTAATACTATTGCATCGCAGTTACTGATACGTGGATCCCGTCTGACGTCTGTCATACGATGGATAAACTATCAATTTTTATGTAAACGCACAGAATTATAATAATTAATAAGAAAATATGTTTCTCAATCTCTTACTAACTCAGGTCCGAAGTGTGATAAGAACTTTCAGGAACTATCTACGAGATGAAATTACGTTGACGTTTAATACTAATATGTAAATAGAATTGTAAACTCAAATGCGACAAAGAGTTAGCCAAATGCGCTACCATAGTTGCTAAAACACTATAAAGTAAGAATAAATATTCTTAAAGTGCGTTCATGTTCGTAAAACTCGAAACTTTTCTTGAAAGTTTTGCGATTTTATATTGAAATATAGGAAATACACTAAAGAGAAGCTATACTGAGCGTTATCATTCATATGTACCAACGCGACCGTTTGCGGTGTTCTATCTTTAACATTTCGTATATATTGAGTTGAAGACGCGCGCATAATATCCAATGAGGTGCAGTATTTAAAAATGTTTGTGAGAAAAAAGTCGGTTAATACTCAGAACACGTAGATGACTAATTTCTTTTTACTATTTCGGATTTTGTGTTACCTATACGTCAACTTGTGAAGGGGCGGAGTTTGCGGACAAGGCAATTTTTTTTGTAAGTGTTACACCGCGAATGCTTGCGATTGTACGCTATATAAAGTGCAGAGAAATAGTTGGAAGCTGGCACATACTTGAACAATTACCGCAACTTTGAAAACTGCATCTCTGTATTTTCTCGATAACTGTGCGCATTTGTTTCCAACTTTGCAACTCTTCTATGCAATCACTGTGTTAGCCTTTACTAAATATCAGTTGTAAACATACTGATTAGTTCGTTCGAATCCTGGAAGATTTAGTAGTAGTAAATCTCATATCAAAATAGGAGAAATGCAATATAGAATATAATTATTATATAGTAAAACGGTTACACTATCTTATCTTGATACGAAATTTAATTAAACCCCATGCCTTTGTGAAAGTTTGGTTGACGATTGCGCCAATGTAACGCATTCAGTTCCGTCTGCTTAAACACTCGACTGCGCTGCAAATCCTTTGATGTTACCCTTTTCCACGAGAGTGACACTCGCAAAGGTACCGCTACTCAACCGCTGGAGCTGATACGCTTGCTGAGAAAAATATACCTGCTTATTTTGTATCATTATTTACATCTTAAGAAATAGTTTGTCCTTTATTTTCGTTTTAAAATTTTACATAGAATAATATCTATGATATCAAAAAAATAAGTTAGAGGAAGGAATTCCGCAGTAATAGAACATTATTTATTGACAACTTTAAGTAAGAGAGATTACCACAGTGACAGACGATGCATTAAAGCAATTTTCGGCGTTCGTTTTGGCGTCACTTCCAAGTCCAAGTTAGCGTATGTAAAACGCAAACTAATTTTATTCGTGTTGACGTCACTGTGTTAACTATTTCATATCTAATTATTAACAGCGCTAACAGTATGCAAATACGTGTAATGTTGTATCACACCATCTTATATTCGTTTACATAAACTGAGTCACCTGAAACCAAACGCTTGTAATATGAGATGGCATTATTCCTTATGTTACGTATTAGCGTATTTTATTATGCATTAATGATTTTGCAATATTTTCGTCAGAATAAGGATTTCTAGATGTAATTATAAATGTAAATAAATCTCTTTTCCCTACGTAGGGTCGGTACATGATGTCCTTCTCTTCCATACATCTCTGTCAGCTCATATCTGAACGTCACACCCTTCGTACTCATATCCTCTTTCACATAATCCTTAACATCTTCAATCTTACGTCACCTTTATAGCTATCCACATTAAATCTCATCATTTTTTTTGTTAATTAAAATATTAGTAAATTTTTGTTAATTTACTAATATGGTTTGTAAAAATTCCTGGTAAGGTTGATAAAGCCTGTGTTAGGATATGGTTCACGACAATAGTCGAATGGCGGCATTCGAACCCACGGCCGTCTGGTCGGTATTACGTACCCATAACCATTAGGCTATTGGCCCTTATATGTCAATGACGATATCATTTAAATGTATATCCTTTATATGTTTATGTTTACACCATAAAATAGTGTAAAAGTGCAGTGCGCTTATGAAACGGAGTGTCTTGACGCCTACCCCAGACTGCACGTGTTAATATTCAAAGAAAATATTTAGGTCAGAACACTTCCGATCTTAGTTTAGTGTGGAGCTGTGATGGAACGTCGAGGGCTTTTTATGTCTATATCAAGTTTAAAACGCTAATAAGCAGCCCGAGGTTACGGAGAAGTAGGTCGTGCTAAGTCGATAAATTGATCACTCGTCACTGCGCCTCGCCTATACAACTTACTTTCAACGCTTCATAATAACTGAATTGTATTCGTGAATAACCAATGTGAGCGAATTAATTTGTAAATGGATTTAAAACCTAACCGCAAATTAATTGAATACTATCATTGTATTCGATTTGGTGCAACCAATTTATTCGTCGGGATTTAAAATGTCGACATTATACAAAAACGTTTTTTTTTTCTTCAAATCTGTATTACATTACATCCAGTATCAGTACCAGAACAGTAATTTGTGATTAGTTTGAAATAAAATCAACACCTTCGTGTCCATATTCCCCCACCGCGTGGCCGGCAATTCGTCGTCTACTTCAAAAACATTTGTCATTTTAAGCCATGATAACTTTCTTAATCCTTTAACGCTATTTGATGTTTCGAGTGTATGTATCCAAAATGTGTATCAAAAGAAGTAACCTAATTTTGTAGTTCATTAAAAATTAACAGAACCCCCTATATCGTCTCCCACAGAAGTTAGCTGTTAATCTGTTCTCCTTGGGTCACGCGATCGTCGCATTTGTTCTGTTCATTGCCGATGTATGTAAATCTTATTACTGCTATTAACTTTTTAATGAGTTCCATTATTTGTCTGATGAGTATAGTCAGTGATGCGGCCTCGTTAAATGTCGCCATTGTCTTGAGCTCCAAGTTTTTATTTGTATTTTATATTAGACAGTGAAGACATTAAAGTTAATGGGTATCAAACATTAATGGTACCGAAACTCAACTAGTACCATTCAAACTTAGACTGCATCTTGTAACTTAACAGAATAGCTTTTATTTTAAACGTTACACGGTTTTCTTGTATTCTATATTTCGTGGATCGCTGGTATATTCTCTTACATATATTGTAGATGTAAAGTTATTTTGTCGACTTCACTGAATTCGAATGACAGTTGTACCTGATTTTAAATATTTAGTATTCAAAGAGATAATACATAGCTTTAATGATCTTCTCCTTATCTTTATATTGGAAATATAACAGACTTTACAATGTTTGAATTTGATTACGTAATTCCTGTTATATTAAGAAATATACCTTTTTTTATCAGAGCAACTCTTTGTACGTCATCTGTAGTATCTAATTATAGTGTTTAGATGTTAATGTTTAAATTTAGTCGGGCAGGAAGCCACGTAATATTAAAGTTATGAAATAATCTCAAGCGTAACCACAACACGGCTGCCGTGTTTACATTGCGGGGACAGTTGTACGCGTGTACACCCAGCGACTAAAGTTTCTTTATTAGACCTATTTAATTAGAACAAAATGTGTGAAATTAAACTTTCAATAAATGCGATTTAAAAGAATCAATTTGACACGATTGGATGTAGATATGTGATGAGATACTTATAGAATAAATTGGAGATGATAAGTTTTTTTGTCATTATTGTTATTGTAATAATGAAACGTACAAGTACTGCTTTATGCATTCTTAAGATGCGATTAAATTTATGAAGCGGCGTAAGACAAAATCATTTTGGAAATTGATGCTGTCTGCCGTTGCGGCATATGCCGTCACCGTCTGCGCTGCCGTTTGTCGAATGAGTCCTGTGATATCGCATCTTAAGTAAATCCTCTTTTCTCTTTCACTGGACATGCAGCAGTGGTTGTATTGATAAGCTTGCTAGTGTTCAGTTTGAGTTATCGCTTAGTCCTATTAAAACAGTTTTGTAGATTTATTAGAGTACCTTAACTGTTGAGAGCCTATTAAATAGTGAGGTTTAGCACTGGTAGGGTTTTACGGTTTGCTTGCGTACATGAAAAATGAATCCTTTGAGTGGGTATTAGACGGGCGCCGGATCGTGTTTCTTTATAATTCAATATCGCGCCGAGCGGGGCTGGCTGGCTGTGCATGAATGGCGGGCGGTAACACGACACCACCGCTCTACGTATTCGAGATATTTAAATCATCCTTCGTGTTTCCACAAGCGAATACAGTAGCACGTCTTCGAACGATGCAAGACCTTTGAACTTGGTCCGTTTAGACATAGTTTCTTGTTAAGAATTTCTACATTAAGTTTAAAATATTATGGACGGTAAAATCTTTGCTTTCGCACATTTTTTTTGAAAGAGAAATAAACATTATTATTTAATTATATTTAACATTCTTCATAGAAACTTAGCGATATTTAAAATTGACTAAATCTCGAAATATGTTTAAACAAAGTAGAATTTCCCGGTATATAGTCATTAAAATCTTTTAAATAAAATGGTCCGATATCGGCGCCGGAGGTCATTTAATTTTGTTAGGTTGTCGACGTGTGGCCTAAGCGACCACCGACCGGCGCCCGTATATATTCGTCCTATCACTGTAATAGGCTATTACTGTCCCATCTTCCGATAGACGTTTCTGTTATCTAATTGATCGTTCTTGAACTGAGTATCGAAGGAGCGGTGAATATTTTCGCTAGGATTTCTCATACATTGATAATGGAGATAAGTGTTCGGAGAATTAGTATGCAATTCCTGTTTAAGCTTTTAATAGAATTGCAATTGAAATTTGCATACGCATACGAGAGTGGGTTCCGTGAGGTCAGATACCAACTACAAAGCTCGGTTGAAGCATTCATAGGGTTTATTAAATATTTATTTGACTTACTAGTCTATTGCCTAGCTTACAATATTATACCTTCATCGATCTCTCAAATACCATTACATTAAGTTATATTTGAAATTATTGTGTTATGTTCCGATGCTTTTTACTGTTGGTTTTGCGACCAATTAAGCTACGAAGAAGACAGGTCGGTTTCAAGTACAAATATGACTTTGTAGATCTTTTCAATTTCTCCGAAGATGGCAATAACGTCGTTAAGATACTTTTAACAGGAAAAAAGTGTAGGAAACGTTTATATCGTATCCATTTGTGTGAAATGCGATTACAATGCATTTAGGACGAAAGCTTTCAGAGTGACAATGTGCTGTACGGTTCTATCGTAAATGGGAAGCGAATTTAATTCCCTGACTGATGTATGACCGAGTATGAATTGTGTGCTAAACATGAACGGTGTAGAGGGAAGGGGTCGTAGGCCAGTAACTTATTGCCAGACGATAACCGCGTTCCTGTTCGCTTCCTGCATGCCCGAAGATTGCTTGCTTCATGTGTCACGTAACGTCGTGCTCTTTGACACCCCTCATATTGTACTCATATTTAATTATATTCATAGGTAAAATAACAATTATTGTTGTGATTTGTTATGTAATGCACGTACCTACAAATGTCAGTTATGTTCAAAATTTGCTTTCTAAAAAGGATTTTTTTAAAAATCCCAATCAATATCTAACTAATCCTTAATGACGTGTCGCGACTCAAGTATTACCGTCGCTTAAAGTTCCAATCACTGATAGTCATCAAGCTTTTCAACAATAATTACGATTAAAACATTGAAACAGGACGACTGTTAGACGATTTTTTGTCCAGTCATTGTTCGTAATGAAACGACATTTGATTGAGCGCTCTTATTACAGCAATATATTTATATTTGTTGTTAGCCAACAACAGACTGTTGGCATTAGGTTGTAATAAATCGTCCGTTTGAAACGCAATTACCCCGGTCCCCCAAATTTGTGGGGCCGGTCGGGGCGCAAACAATCTCCTTCAACTTAACGCTACATCTCTCAACGTCGCCAACCTTCTTATTCTTCACAATTTGTAATTCTCTTAGAAATAACCCCTTTTTCTTTTTGTTTACTTTCCGTTCGCTATTCTAACGAACGCCATTTGTTTTATAAGAGGTCGCTTTTGTTATGCAAAAGGAGTTCTGGGTCAATAAACTTTTAAAACTCAATTCATTTTAAACATTTTTTTGTGTTACACGTGTTACATTTCTTGATGTCAATTTCTTTTAGTACGTTGTTTTTTTTTGTATTGATCTAAACTGAATTTTATTCAGTGACATAAACTTAAACTTAGTTAAACTATTAAAACTTCCGTGAGACATTTCATAATACTACTTATATAACGATGGTCTCGAAACTAGTCGGTACCGACACCGATTTACACGTGGATAAAGCCGTTTTAAACTTAGTTGTTAAATTCTTGTAAACACTGTTACTGTAATATACTAAAATAGATAAATACATATGACTATTTAATAAGCATTTAGTTCAAAAGCTCCTAGACCAAACATCAGCGGCGGAGGTCATCGACTCTAACCCTTCTGATGCCGCATATGGACAATATTCGAAAGTCAGTAAAGTTGCGGCACTAAATTTCGCAAGCCTAACATCCTATACAAACACTTGTACATTTGTATACCCTATGTATGATTAACGAAGTTTCCAGCAACTAAGAGTCAACATGAGTGAAAACAAATAAATTAATTTTGTCTTGTCATCGCTTATGTCGTCTGCATTGAATAGGAGTAGTTACGTAATGCGCCCTCAGCTGGGGGCTGATTGCGACTGTATATTAATGGCTGAAGGGCGCCCTACCCACTTCATTAGGCGAACAAACAAGAGGGGGAGGATAGGCTCTTTACCTCGTCACCCTCTTAACCTCCCACGGCGCAACATCCAGCGGGAGCTCAAAGACTTTGCTGTCACGACTTTCGTACGTGACCTGAACCGGCTCGCGTGTTTAATTGTATGGCTTTCATATTGCCTTGCTGAATTATTTACTATTTTTAAAAAAGTTGTTATGTTTCGTTTTTAAATTGGACCTGACAATGTGTAATGTCGTGTTAGATACATTCTAGAACTTCATTGCGCCGACACTGGAATCATTACTTTTTGTCATCACGAAAAGAAAAGGACAAGAACATGTGTCAATAATGTGTGTGGTCGTTGGATGCGGAAAGCGGAGGACCGCATACTGTGGAAGGCATTGGTAAAGGCCTATGTCCAAAAGTGGGCAGACAGGAGCTGTTGATGATGATGATAATGATGTGTCAATACTAGTGACTCGCGACGAAATTTACAATGATAAAAGTAGATGCTAATACCTAGTAATAAAACAATAAATTATTCAAATTATCGTTAATGTATCATTAATGTTAACTATATATAAATTGGCTATCACGCATTTATTGTGTCGGTACCGACTAGTTCGAGCCCATCGGCAACCCTTCGCGTGTTCGTCTCAAAAAGTTTCCAAAACGATAAGTTTTGTTTTGATAAAACTTTGGTACTGTTATGAGGATACTAGAAGGGGTTGTTGTATAAGTCAATAATTAAATGTTTGAGTAGAGGGAGACGTTTATGAAGAATTATAAATATAATAGGACGTAAGCTCTTGTCTCTTGAACAAATTTCAGTAGCTACAAATTACATGTAAATGTGTCCATTATTGTTTGTATCAGTCATACAGTGGGTATCTTAATAAGTTATTATGAATAAATTGTCGAGTTAAAAATGACGAACATTAGATGATACATCAATGAATACATTACGATTATTGGACCTTAAAACATTCCTCTTTTGTAAAGATTTGCTCTTTAAATAAATTGTTTTTTAAATTATACGAAAGCGAACGAGAATATGTAAGCTAATGTAGTTGGTATGTATTGAGTTACATTATACGAAGAGGGTTCCCCGCGGTTTTATTAAGATAAAATATATTTTTTTATCATAATTTTCTGTTTTACAGCCACGTCTAGATTAACGTAAATACGCTCATGAATTCACAGAGATAACCAGCCTTTTGTAGCATGACTGCCTAAAAGCGTTCGCTATTAAACTCATAATGGCCTTGTTATTTTACAACGAAATGTTGAGCTGTTTTAGTCTAACTAGTGACTACGGGCTTGTAATCTGCTACATTCGTTCGCTTGGTATAGGCAAAAAAATAGCTTGTGTAACTCTCTCATAAATCAGGTACTTTTCTATAAAACTGCTGTCAAAAACGATCCAGTCTCTTCGGATTTAAAAGATATTATAATTCCGGTATGTAATGAATAATAAAATATTTATTATGTTACGGAACCCATGGCTTAACTGCGCGATAGTGAACGTACTAATCAATCATTCTTAAGTCGAGACTAAAGCGATTTATTTGAATATTTAAATTCAATATTAATGTACAGTGAAGATATAAACTTGTTTCATAAAACATGTTCTCTAACATTGAATATTCTGAACAGTTGTTGTTATGTAAAAGACATTTCGAGGAACAAATAGGTTCATGTTTAAATTTTAGTCTATTACTTCTTGATAGTTAATTTGGTATATCGATGAATTAGCATTCATTTATGGTTTATTTGTTCCAGGTATGCGCGTTGTCTCCTCGCGAGAGGGTGTCTGAATCGTACGCTTTGACTTTCGCGGAGGCGTTAGGTCGGCCTCTTCCTGATGTGATCGCCCAGCCGGGACTCTCCTACGATGAGGTTCTCCACGATGACTTCAGATTCGACCTCGACGCTCATGACGTCATGGTCTTCCTACATATACAGAAGACAGGCGGCACGTCCTTCGGAAAACATCTAGTCATGGATCTAGATTTAAAGGTTGGTATTTTTTTTTGTAATACATTGTTTTTTTTTTCATTTATACACAAGCTTACATTCAATACATAATTTTAGTTGAAATAATTTCAATCGAGTGTTGACCTTGTGTTAAATATTTTAACGAGTGAGAGAAATTAATGACGTGCTACACGTACAGTTCCAATTCAAAATAATTGCTCTACAAATAAACAAAATTATGAACTGATTTATTTTATTTCATATGAAGCAAATTCTCAAATTATCTTCCTTGACACCTCTTTGAAAATTATGCTACTTTCCCTGATCATACAGCTACAGTTCTAACTTCATTAGTACCTTAAGTGTCTACTTAGACCACGTTGAGAATCACTGATATGAAGGCTAAAGGCAATTGAAGTCTTGATCTAAATGTTGATAAGACGATATTAGTGTTCCTAATACTTCATGAACTATCACCTCATTTTAGTTGCATAACAAACTAGAAGCTTCATTGCCGAACGTATTAGGTAGTCAATAGTCGATATAAACGAAATTAGTAACTATACCACCCGTCCGCCACCGGTCCGCCTCCGCAGCGGGTCGCGACCTCAAACTTGTATGGATGTATTAATCAGAGTGTCACCAAGTTGATCGAACACCGACTCGCCGGCGCCCACCTACGTCTCAATTCAAACGGCGATGCTAGTTTCACACGAAGGCAGAGAAGTGAGGTAGAATAGTGGATAGTGTAGTACTGCTACTGTTTTGATAGACGGAAGACTTGTGTGATACTAGCATTAGCGTATTCATTGACAGACTAATGGGATATCTCTTGATGGATTCCTTTTAATGTCGCTGATTGGATTGCCTATCCATGTGGAACGGTAGATGGATCAATGTCGATACATGTATGTGAATAGATGTTTGGCTTGCAATATGTCCGTTCATTTGTTATCGATTGTCAGATTCGCCTTGTTCTTTACGAAGTTTCAATGTAGATAAACTTTCAGTCGTAGGTATTATTATTTCATTAAGTATGGGAACTGGGCCAGCTAGGTTTTTAGAATATTCATTAAAACACTAGGTACTACAAATCGATTGACAATGAAATTGTTTTAAAAGAAGAATTTTAGGAAAAGGAAAGCGTATAAAAATAACCAGAAAATTCAAATGTTCTAGGTCGACCATCGTGTATAGATAAATTGGACGCCAAGAAAGTTAGAACTTAATCTATCTTCCCTATTGATGGGATGATAAAAAATTGGCAAGCTGATAGCACTCATTATT
>JAODUI010000023.1:2602856-2617887 GCA_027563995.1 Papilio gigon
CAAGAAAGTTAGAACTTAATCTATCTTCCCTATTGATGGGATGATAAAAAATTGGCAAGCTGATAGCACTCATTATTTCCCTCTTAGTTTGGGCGACGTTGGATTACTTTTGACACTTCATCCGAGGCGCACGCCTCCCCGTTAATAACCGTCAAATGGGATCAGAGGGTCGGGAGACACCGGGCGTTCAGTTTTATACTAAGAAAATAAAATTGTAGAAGAGTAACACACATTTTTGATACACAATTTTTATGATTGCCTGATCTATTTTTTTTTATATTTAAGGGGGCACAACGAGCCTCGGATCGCCTAAAAAATCTCTTCCGTGATGCATTTTTTAATAATCGAAATTAATTTTGCAGCATAGTTTATGATTTTTTTTTAGTTTTGGTTATGTGTTTTTGCGAAAAATTTTGTCCGTCGGTTTAGGTATGAATCTGACAAGGCTTCTGTTTCATCAAATAACAATATGAAAGTTGTACGTGTCTCGTAAAACTATTGTTAGAGGTCTACGATTCAAAGAAATCTTTCAACAATTTTTCTTTGCGATATTTACCGGGCGCCATTAGAAATTCCGAAGAGGTTCTCCGCCGGCCTTGAGGCTCTATCAACGGTCGACCTGACTGGCTTAATAAAATATATTTTAAGCTTTAGATAAACCGCAAAATATTGGTCTAGAGGTGTTGAAAGGATTAGTAATTTTACATAAATTCTCAATGATTATATGCTTGTGTGTTTCTACTTATATATTAAGTTTATACCGAGTTCTTCAGGTATTAGGTGCTTTGACGTAATTGTCAGGTCCTTGTTCGAACCCTGATATTTCCCAATATGTGTGCGAAGAATTTCAGATATGTGTGTGAGCACGGTTGACTTCTAGTCACCCCTGACATATGAACGGCTCCGAGCTTTCGCTTGGATGTATACAAGAAAAAAAAAGATGATAAAGTTGTGATGATTTTTATATGTATTGTGTACCCAAAGCTTCATTGTATTGTATTCCACAGTAGAAAAAAAACTTTTACGAGACCTAAATATTGTTTAGCAATTCTAAATATTAAAATGAAATTCGAATTCATTTGGTATGTATATAAAAGTGTCCCAATAACGATGACTATCTAAATTGAATCGCACCGTCTAGTGAGTAATAAATCAGGGCGATGGACTGATGGAGAGGTCAGAGGGCGTAGATACTACAACAATGGGCCTATACGGGAACGAGACTGATTCAAGAGGTATCGTATTATTCCCGCTTGTTACAACAGAGTTTACCGTTTATTAGTACTAATAAAAGTTGATAACAAAACAATGGAGAGTCTATACAAAATTGATGTAGGAGTTTTTATCCCCTATGCAGTTCTAAACAGCTGGACATATTTACAGAGATAAGGTATTTGATTAAAGGATGTTTGCGTTTTGTAAAATCTAAAAATTCGTTTTTAATAATAACGTAGCTACTATGAGCGATTATAAAAAAAACTTGCTAAATATATATAAAAAAAATATGAAACTGTCTGCTAAAATTGACGGCGTGTTTTAGTTAACGATAATTATGATTATTATTCAAACTTTTTGCTTTGCCCTCATTTGAGGATCCCTTATTTGGCGAGAAGTAAGTCTGGAGTTAACTTATTGCTTTTACTTTGTAAAGAAAAGTTTGTGCATAATTTCAAGTTCGTGTTAGCCACCGCGTTAATTTATTACTTTGATTAATGTTAAATCCCTTTTCATTAGGATTACATTTATATCTGACGTGTTCTGTCTGCACTTGTACATTCGAAGGACCGGCCGGAGCTGTAGGAATCATCCCTTAATCTGTTACAATTGTAAGTACATACGTACTGACAGTAAAATATTTATTTTAATTTTCATTTGAATAAAAACACTTTCCCATATTTTAATTCACCATTATCCCTAATAGCTTTTACGAGCGAAGGATTTGTAAAGATATAAAACTTTTTATCTCATAAAAGACTGGCGGCAATTCGGCGGAAATTTTAAAAGCTATTTGACTTGGCGAATTTCCCATTTCATGCATAGCGGTCGACTTAAATATTTTATATTTCCAATATGAATTTTATTCTTTGTTGCTATAAAAATTGAACGCTTCATGTTCCTATGCTCGTAAAGATAATCTTATTGGCACTTTTGTAAATGCTACGTACGCGAGAATCTTAACAGACGTCTGTCTCGTTTAACATGACATTCTTATTTGGAAGCTATTTAAGAAGTGACTTATCACACGAACTAACGGGTACCTGGCTTAGTATTGGATATGCGAGACGTTTCTTACTGGATTAAGTATATTTTCATTCATATATCATCTTTCTCCAATGTCTTCTACGGAATCAATCGTAATTCTGTTCATGCAAAATGTAGTCCAAAGGACTGAATGACATACTAAGATTTGACGAATCAAATGATTTTAGAACTTCAATTCAAAGCTTTCTCGATATTTTGGTTCTGGTCCTTAATTAGACGGAAAACAAGTAATATCATAGGTTTATACAAATAATGTAAATCAGGGTTTGCGATTAGATTTTAGATTTTATTAGTAGAATAAACTAATACTATTTTTTGAAATGTTACAATGTCGAAAATTAAACAATATGTTGGATAGGATATCGACATGGGTCTTATGAAGGTGTAATATTGTTTCTACGCTGCTCGGTCCCTCACGTACGTTATGGATTTAAGTGTTGCCCCTCCTGTCATCCTTTTCATATCGAATTGGCTGGATAAAAAGTTCTTATGTCTTCATCCCCTGTCTACGAGTACGAAATACACTACCTTTAATACTGTTTGAAAATAGCTTTCACTTTATTTTTATTTCTCAATTTTCATCGACCCCTTTACAGTTTCTGTGTAAAGTAAAATAGAATTCGTAAAATCTATTAAATTACATATTTTCAATATCACAATTGAATTGAAATACTTTGAAATTGTACGATTCCGAGATATTTTGCAAATTTTGATTTCTTCGAAATTTAGATTGTGTATTTTCTGACGCGTTCTACTGAGTAATTGTGCGGTCTTCTTTACTTTCATGCTTGGGAGTCCTTCGAAGTTTACATAAACAGTCTCTTAACTCAAATTCATAGTAAATTCAACTCAAAGACTTCATTAGTATGTTTATCATTAAGTATAAATAATTCAAGGTATCATTGATTTTAAGGAATGTTTGTATTGTATGACAGTAATATATCGCCTTAACCAAAGTTTTCGCAACACTCGGCCCCGTCGGTTTGTAAATTATCCGGACTGACTTGACCGTACACAGGCCGCGCCGACAAGAAACGGCTCCGTTGTTACAAAAACTTCAAGTAATGTTCGTTTGTTCTTTCGTAGCTTGTTTTTGTCCCTTATCAAAATTGCTAGTCGTGTTCTTATCCAGATACTGACTTTTTGTTTGATTGTAGTTGTCCGAATTTCTTGTTTGTTAAGGCCTTTTCTGTCCGCTTCCAGCACCAAGTTCTTGTTTGCCGGTATTTGTGTGACTGATTTTTTTTTATCCATTTTTGATATGTCGACAAAATAAAAAATGTATCACTATTCAATTTTGAGACGTTGACTGATTAATATTTTAATTGACCTCGATTGAGTATCTCCTTTTAAATCAAGGTCTTAATTATTTTTATTGGGACAAGTGAATATCGTTTAGGTATGGTATTTCAGTTAACGAATGAAGCAATTGTATGGTAACCAATACCTTTATTTTGTTCAACTAAAAATTTTCTGATAGTCTGTTGTGTTGTTTTATGAATAAGTGTATGTACGTTAGAAAGATGGATGTTATAGCTTGTAAGGCAAATATTTCAAATAATAATAATAAGAAGACATATAAATGTTTGTCATGTGCTTGTGTGGTGTTCTTTACAAGAAGCAGGAACTGATATTACAAATCGCAGTGTGGGTTGGAAATCTATGCGAAAGTGTATCGATCACTTTAGTAGGCAAAGTAGGGCGTCATAAAGGATTACTGTAACCGATGAGCATGTAGGCGTTCGAAAGAAGGGAGAGGTTGTCAGTACGGTATTGAAGAGGGGAAGGGAAGTACTATTATGCGAACGCTGATTGCTTCGAAGGAGGGGTGCCAAATTGTTTCCGATATGAAATATACCATATTTGAATTTACAACCACATAGAAATAATAATTAGTTTTATTTCAGTGTGATTATATTAAAGATTGTAGATGATCAATTGTTACTTATAGTCGATGAATCGTTTGATTTCAATTTACTTGTATTGATCGAAGTTCTATCATTATGATCTCGATGTTGTTTACTTGATTATGTTACTTAGTCTTAGAAATGATTTTGCAAAGGATCTATCTTTGAAACACTTGCGTATGTAAAGTGGCTGGCGCGGGCGCGGTGTTCGTCAGTAGGTTGAAAGGATACTTGTGCCTCATATCGACCAGCTTTTGCACACACCCACGCGAGCGCTTCCTTGTTCTACTACAATGGCTTCTTTATTCAAATTTGCGATAATTTTGTTTGGTTGTTCGATAGTGCTTAATTTGCTCTGATACGGTAAATGTGCAAACTTTCAATCTGTTTACCTTTTACGTTATATATAGTACTGGACAATTCAGATTGTGTGAATGGCCAAGACGCTTAGTTATTTATTGAAAGAGTTACACAGTAAGACGTGTCTCATGTTATAAATAAAACAGTGTAGACAGAGCAGACAAAGAAGGCGAAGAAATGTAATTGTTAACAGTAAGTCATTGCTGTGTCGATTCCCAAAAATAATAAACTCATTTTATCGACGAAACAAACTGATATAACATTGTTTATGAAGTCGATGACTTCCCTTGTATGAATGATATCTTTTTACGAGGCGTGGCCACCAACGTCGCACGCAGTTGCTTAGCAATTATATAAACAATTACTGAGCTTAGAACGAGCGGGAGGTCAGAGGACGGAGATATAATAGAATAACAATGAATGCATTGACTGTTCAGCTCGCATCGGCACGTACTGCGAGGAGTTGGATATTGCAACGGCTGCGTCTTCCACGCCGGATGTCTGCGTGATAATGAATAAATAACGCCTCAGCGTCCTGTTTGCAATCTCTATTTAGCCGGCCAGTTATACCACGCTTCCCTTTGGAACCATTCAGCGAGCGCCCGATGTCTCTTTTTATTAAGTTTGCGCTAATGACAGCTGATCGTTTCTATAGTGTAATTGATTGTAATTGATTAATTGGAATTACATGGTAAAGATGGAATTATAGTGGTGATTGCGTTTCGTCATCGTTATGTATAGGTATTTTTTTCATTTGCCCGCAACCCATGGAGGCTCAATTCTAGCAACCTAACGCTATGTGTTTTCCAAAAAACGTTTTGTTTTTTCTACATAATGTAATGTCTATCTGCGATGTATTTAAGGCAAATATTACTGTTAAAGGAACCCACGTATGACAATCTCAAATTAATATACAAATCCCAGATTACAAATTGATATTAGCATAACAGAGACATGCTAAATACCTTCATCAATCAATACGTACGTTGCACTAATCGAAGTGGGCCTTATCTGAGTTCAAGGAATATCCCTTAATCCCCGCCGCTTACGAGTAGAGGCCGGATCAGCTATTGAAGTGGCAGCCGCTTCGCTACACTGATCTCTGATACCGCTGGCTGTGGATGCCGCCGGTGATAAATTGTGAAACGTCCTATTTAAAGTTTCTTGTAATAAAATATGTAAACATTTAGAATACCATTTAACTCATTAAACTCAAGGTAACGAAGTCACCCCTAATAATAGGGTTGGCTCCCAGTCTCTATGTGGGGACGTATAGTGTGCTGACGCTGATGATGAAGAGACATAATTTTGCCTTCAAATGTTAAAAACGTATATTACATTTGAAGAAGACCTAAAGACTAAAAACATCAAACGAGCGCTATCTTATATTTTCTCAGAACTCTTAAAGCTTTTAAATCGAAATATAAAGGCAAAAAGTGAAATCTTACACAGTGATCTGCGCACCGGGAAGTTCATTTCTACGAAATGATGAGAGACCGCTCGAAAGGAAAAAGAACGTACGTGAAATCATAGAAATGTATCATGAATTCTTTTTATAAGTAGCCGTGCATTCATGTTGAATATTATGTTCCGCGTCAACAGTCTACACGACTAACTGTACTTTCACTGCTGTAGTAATTCTATATAAGAATACTATTACCGTGTTACTGGGGGAAGTCATTGGATGCGGAAGGCAGAGGAATACATTGGGGAAGGCTTATGTCCAGTAGTGGTCAGACAAAGGGCGATGACGCTGATATTATTTTTTTAAATGAGAATGGCAATACCTTTATAAAGTGTTTCTCTAATAGAAAGATACGGCTAACAATCTATAGACAAATAGTAGAAGTAAGCGACATCTGATGTCAAATTTAGAATACACAATCAATCAAACGTAGTCAGTTTAGTAATATAGGATAAACTAGTTGTTGACTAGTTCGTAATTTTGTTTTGACGCACTTATCATATTCCTGTTTGTCCCTTCTCATAATTTAAGTTTGTTTTTCTTTGTGCCTTATCTCTTCCGACCTACCCAGTTTAGGACGGAAAAAGCAATGTTTGCATTTTTAGCATAACTGTCTCCAGGTAAAGATTAAAAAAAATTAAGGTCCTTTTGTTTGCATGATGTTTTGTGATATTTTTATAGACAGAATTTTTCATTATTAACTTGTCATTTTTTTGTGTGACACAGAATGAGTTTCTTTCGTTCTTTCTATGTAAACTCTGAGAATCAATGAGGTATAATTACGTAACAATAAAATATTATCTTATCCCCTTCTTTCGGTTAACATTCTATGTTCAAAACGTAGCCTTGAGACTTCCATCACCTCTGGAATATTCCGTCTGCCGAAAAAATAATCACATCACGTAGTCGCGAGTAGCTGAAGATGTATGGTCGTGTTCGTGTCGAAGCTTCCTTTGTTTCGTTACAACAATATTGGGATGTCGCCGAGACTTAGAAATGCGAATCCCGTACGCGTGGGACACGCGCAGACATTTTAATGTGTTTACTTCCTGGAGATCGTGTATTAGTATGCTAATTCCATTTGTCGGGGATCTAAACACGTAAATGCTGTCAAAATAACAAAAGGACGAAAAAACAATGAGCGGGTAAGCCGTTAAGGTGTGTTCATACACGGCGTAGGGAAGTGTATCTATACTTCTATACTATTATATAAAGCATAAACTTTAAAAAACTTTGTTATGCAAGACCTCAGCAACCACTGCATAGAATTGAATTATTCTTTTAGCAGAAAAGATCCCTTCATTTACGCCATGTTTTAAGCTATATATTATCGCGTTATTAAACTTGAGGGTAAGTAAGTTGGAAAAAAGTTATGCGAGAATCTTATACGAGTTAAACCGCACGGGCACAATGTGTATTAAAGAAGAAAAAATTTTTTTGCTGTCACCAAACTCTTAAAATAATCTCATCCTCTCAAAAACCCATTGTCCCTTTTGTCCATCAAATTATGTTTATCAAATGTTATAGTAAATATAATAACAGAGTACTAGTAAATTAAAAAAATATATTTGTATTAAACATTCAACAAAGTTTATTCTATGCTGTCTGTTTTGTTAAGTTTCTTTTATGGTGTTTTAGCGCCTAAGAAATATTGTTTATCAAACAACCCTAAATACATAACTCGGTATCGGATGCAAAGGGCCGCTCAGTCAAACATATATTGAGTTCATTGTTTGTTTCTTTAAATGTTTAATACAATACTAAGATTATTTTATTATACACTTCATTAAAGAACGATTCGCTTTTGTACAAAGCATACTTCCCGACGTACTGACATTTTACGTGGCGCGAAGACACATACTATGCGGGTTAACTTAAAAATAGACTACAGTTGCTATGAACAGACTACTGATTGTTATCACACGGAGAACAATGAGTGCGGTAAAGCTTTCTATCTACCTGTGCATATTGCAACGTCGCAAGCCTTGTGCGTTTCATGCGTGGATAAATGCAATTCGATAAGGAATTCAAGCCTCGATAAAACCCTAGCACTCCACTCCACTGACACATACAATACGTCCATGTCATTCCTTTGTTTCTCTTTGTAAAAGAGAGCTTATATGTTTTTTTTTGTTTTTCTAAAATATTAGCAGATTTTTTTTTGTACCATTTCAACTACGCTCTATGCTTCTGCACAAGTCGTGCTGGGATATTTACAATAGTTGAATGGCGGGATTTAAACTCTCGATGAAGTCATCGGAAATCTGTAACCTTAATCTAAGGCTATTGGCGTTTTAAAATATGTTTTTTAATATATGTTTCACTGCAGTTTAAACTCACAAGTTAACTTCCAGTAACGCGCCAGTGTAGACGCCGCCTACGAGAACGCTCGAGGCGTACCATAGAGTTGTCAATGTCGACCGCCTACTGGAGCTTTTTTGTAATGTTAGAGCCACGTGGCGATAAAAAACAAGCCGTATTTTAAACAGGTCTGACTTAGACATGGCAACGCTTTAAAAAATTATCAATGTATTTTGTTTACAACAACGGTATTTAAATAACAAAAATAAAACAATAAATTTTGTAATAGCAATGTTTAACATTTGTACTTTTAAATTATTACGAAAGTTCATCTTTTTTTCATAAAAATTATCGTTACATTTTTTTTACTAAAATGTTTGTAGATTTTTGTTAATTTACTAATATTTCTTTCGTCACTCTAGCTAAGCTTTAGGCTTGTGCTAGGATAGGGTTTGCAACAGTTGAACAGCAGGATTCAAACTCTTGACCATGTGATTAGAAACCCGTATACTTAACCATTGCCTATTGGCGCTTTGGTTGCATTGGTAATAGTATTTTTCCTATACTGAGCAATTTACTAATATAGGAATGTTTTTATTATAAAATCTCTTTCATTGTCAGTAATAGCGCAACAAAGTCCACTCCACACTCCACGTGTCGATCTTTCTAATTTCAAATCGTTTCTTAGGAAAAAATAAACCTATTCCGGTTCAGGTTAACTCTAGCTACGGCTCACGTATGTTTATTTACAGCATTTAAATCCGCTTCTCGTGGCTCAGTGCCTCGCGCGTCCGGCCACGTCTGGACCACCTCTATTGTTACGCTTATCTACTGAATTTCTATGGTACATTGCTTTTAACGTATAACTCTTTTATGATTTGATTATCGCGCTACCGATTCCGTAAGACAGATGAAGATTAAACGGGAATGTAAACTGACAGAAATATTTTATTGTTGCATTGTTCATTTGTTTTTTAAATCTTTAACGGATGTCGGTTTTGAATTTGGAACGAGATTTTTCATGAATGGATTATAGATTCTAAATACCAATGTATATGATAAATAGGTAGCGTAAATAAAATGCCTGGACGCTATAATTTTTTTATATAATGCAAAAAAATATACATTTTTTTTTAAATAAAATATGAACGTAGACTTTTATATCGTTTACGGAATATCATATGCAGTACAGTTTGCATTTCAATTGATATTTATTGCGTGCATGGGACATGCAAACAAAATGCTCCGGATGCCGGCCGACGTATGAAGGAACTCTTGTTTAAATATGCAATTACGTTTTCATTGCTGTGCAGCTGCATTCGTTTTAGGCATACAGATTGAGTGTTAACGAGACTGTGAGAAAAAAATAACAAAGTTGTGTTAGGCTAGATGAATTACTTAATTTTATTTCTACATTTCGGATAGATAGACTGTATGGGTGTTTATGAGATCGTTGGCACTTACCTCAGCTTAACAAGATAACAGCAATGGTAAAGTGCTTTTTACTTTGACAGTTTGACAGTTGAGTTTGTTGTCAACAACCAGATGATACTTCCACCCCTTATATGATTATTTTACAAAGGCCTTTACAAATTATTCATAGGATACTTTTTATACTTCATTCTTGTGTTTCTGCGCTCTTTTATTCCCATCTTTTGTACTCTTTAATAGCCTTACCTTTTAAAACTCCACTTCTATTTAAAGTCTTAACTACTTTTCAGGAATATTCAGCAAGCGAGGCAAAAGAAATGTGAAATAGGTCCAGTTTCGCCGGGTGACTGCGATAAAAACTTTTTCTACCATAAATCTTGTTTCTTTTGTCCGTTATGCTTCAGGTGAATTTAAATTTT
Source organism: Papilio gigon (assembly GCA_027563995.1). Classification (NCBI taxonomy): domain Eukaryota; kingdom Metazoa; phylum Arthropoda; class Insecta; order Lepidoptera; family Papilionidae; genus Papilio; species Papilio gigon. The sequence continues at coordinate 2,613,002 of JAODUI010000023.1, forward strand.
TCATTGAATTTCCTTTTGCAGAGACCGTGCAACTGTCAGCGGGCGCGAAAACGGTGCCATTGTTTTCGGCCGCACAGCAACGAAATATGGCTGTTTTCGAGATACTCAACAGGCTGGAAGTGAGTACACCATCCGTTTACATTGTGCATTCGCCGGCACCGATGTATCTATAGTTTTTCAGAACAAAAAGATGTGATTCTCACAGTTTGTCACCGGTACATGCGGTAGCGCTTATGGCGCCGACCGCAACACGTGCACCATTTCAACGCGCCACCCGAGGCGTCGGGGACTAGGCGGCCATATTGTTACACGAATAAATTCACATCGCGGCGTCAATTCGGAACCTCGAAATTTGAATTTGAATGATTATTGTTTGCGACACTCCGGCGTGTGGGGACATTTGATTACATCGGGCCGGCGCCGCGTCTCCAGCGTCTCGTGGCCCGGTCGCCGTCGCGCGCCCTTTACGGCCATGCAAATGTGCCGAATACGCACCCGCCGTGCTCGAGCTATGCAAATCACCTCTCCTGGCTATTGTTCGTCGTCCTTGGGGATTTTACGACAGTTGCGTTACGCGTGGTGTGAATCTACAAATGTTTTTCGATCGACTAATTTTTCAATTGGTAGTCCATACATTACGCGGACCTTGGGCTTACAAAACAATTGCCTATGATCGATGGGTGGCGGACTATTAAACAATTTTCGTAATGAGTTAAGATTTGATTTAACTGTATGTGTTGCGTGTGCCTTGTTTCTTATCGAGTATGTCATCAAATATATGTATATATCGATGAGTTGTATGATTAAGGCTCATTGTTATGCAAAATCGTCAGCCGTTTGCGGTAAATTATCCAGCACTGTATGCAATTTAAATCTAAATTTACTTCTAATTTGGTAAGTTCAATATTATTGTTTAATTAAAATTAATATTTGCATTGGTACTATATTGAAATAAGAGATTATTTTATTTGTTATCTAAATAATTTATACTTGATATTTCAATAAAACGTTAGCGGGGATATTTCAATTACGTGGCGGAAGCGGTGGAAATGTATGTTGGTGTGGCGTTTGAATCGAAATGTACGTGGTAACTGGAAAACGAGCGCTATGACTGGAATAAATTTAATATTCAAAATATTATATCTAACATTTCAAGTTGTTATACGATGGGAATATTTTGAATGTTTACTTTTAATGGTTCCTAGTGTAACTATAATATGTATCTAATCTGTGACGAGAGAAATATTTAAATCGATTTACATAATAACTTCCTTATAGAGATAATGTACTGTTATCATGCGACAGTATTGTCGATGGTACAAAGGGTGATCATTTGGAAGGTAGCAAACGTATGGAATGAGGCCCTCGGGTACATAACGAGCTATTCAATACTTGACAATGTGCTATTTATACGACACGTCTTTGATAGCATTCGGTTATCAATGGAGGAAACGATGAGCAACCAGTGCTTCACATCCGACGTTACTTGATGACGGAATCTTGATACTTTAAGAAAAGAACTAAAGCTCACTATTAAGAAAATACACTTCATTACAAAAGTTAAATGTCAAGAATTTTTATAACATTATCAAAAAAATGACTTTTGAAGTTTGGAAGTCCTGACATCTTTAGAATAGCAAGCTTAATTCAATCTGTTATTCTTAATTTACTTAATGTTTAGTTTTGTTCAAACGAAGCATTCTTCTGATCTTATCTGTTTTTGTTTTCACAGCGCTTCGAACGTTTCCGTGTTGTATTTAAAATATATGAATATTTTATATTCCTAATAGAGCTTCTTCCACAAATATATTTGATCTACGAAGATAAATTTCAACAATGTTGTTCCTATCCGACATTACTACTGTTAACAAATTGGAAAGCTTACGAATGCCTACAATGCATCTTGTTAAGCTGACGGCGGCCGATTTGAATCCATCTTAAAATCATTAGCTGCATATTCCACCGTTGACTGAGGTGGCGCTGCTATCTTTGGAAGGCATTTGAGCATTAATTTGGTCGTCTTACACCGCCGGACCCCCCAGGTCGAGACGTTCCCGCCCGATAGCAATACTCCCCGCATTATTTGTCAAACCGCTTCAGCCGAGATTAGTCTCATTGTGCTCCTGTCTACTAATACCCTACTTCGTTTTCGGTAAACAGTGACTAAATGTGTCCATATTTATCTGTTGAACAAGCCTTTATTGTTCCCACTCGACGGAGACGAGATTATGATCTCGTGTGTTTAAACTGAAATACTTTAGTAGCATTTTGTATGCTATCTTTGGTCTCTGGTGAGGCATTGTTTGCTTACCAGAGATAAAGATTATTTTAATCTTCGCCTATCCATGCATCAACGCGATTCAACGAGGTTACACTGAATACGCTTCATAATATATTAACAATGATCTTACGTTCTTTTGAAAGAATTTAGTTGATTTTCAATTTTTAGATTTCTGGCAAAACATAAATCTATCTCAATATCTGTTGAGTGTTATGACAGGTCAGTTTACATAGGGTCTATTTATTTAATATGAATAATTTACTGATACTAATTTACTTTTTAATTGGTAGAATAATTTATATGAATACATAGTCTGCTTAGTTAACATATAATCATGCTGTCAATTTAGATAATTATATCGACATTCGATTTTCAAAATTCGGTTCTAATGTTCTGGCGCAAGCAAGTTGTCTAAATAGCTTCGAGTTAGTATTCGGTAGTTCCCGGCCGGTCGGGCCTCACCTGTTGAATATAAAGCACAGCTGTATTGAACCTCATAAGCTTGACTACTCCAAAATTTATACGAGAAAAATACGATACGAGTATCTTTGCGTTTGTATCACTCTACAGGTATGTACAGTATGTTTAGTTCTAAATGATGTCAACATCGTAGTAGTATTGTAATAAAAAAAAAGCATTCTGTAAATAAGTCGATCGAATAGTTGTCGACAGTCTCTCGATGGTGTATTGATTTGAGCCGTTAGTGTTAACGAGTTCCGTGGCCTGTATCTGCGACACAATCTGTTAGGTCGCGGCTGCCGGCCGGTTATCGCTGCATCGTAAATTAACTCAAATTATCTGACACCAGTCGCCGGGGCGCGATCAATCGACTAATCATTGCCCTAAGTGACCACAAAAAACTCAATTATGTACGTACGACGTTTGGTATCGATTAGACATTTTTTTTTTTAAATATCAGTAGACTATTGTTAATTTACTAATATTTCTTGTAACCGTTCCTGGTAAGATTGAAAAAACTTGTGTTAAGATATGGTTCACGACAATAGTCGAATGTTGGGGTTCGAACCTACGACCTCTAGATCGGTAGTCCGTACCCTTAACCATTAGGCTATTGGCGCTTCAATAGATCGCTTATTTATAATAAAAAAGTACCTACTAAAGTGAATTCGAATAATTTCTTTTTTCAACTCATGTTTGTTTTTTTTTAAATAAAACTACACTTGTATTAGTTTGCTCGGTAAAGACCGTTTACAAAGGAGGTTTTATGCAGTCGCCACTTATGAAATAACTGACTACCCTCAGTTAAATGTGTCATGCATTTTTACACAGCGTGCAGTTGTAAATCAAAGGGAACAGTAGAAACGAGTTGTCACGCGAGCCTCGCGTCGTACGTCCTATTATTTCACTTATGTTGACAACTTTTCGAAGTAGATTTCTGCTATTGCCACGTTTTCACTACGAATGAATGTTCATATCCTCAGTGTATATATTCGTATGTTACTATTTTTGTAGTATAAATTTTAATATAATTCTATTTATAACATTGAACACGCTTTCCACGTCCGGCGTCACGTGACCGCGAATATAGCTAAATAAGCTCTCGACCTGAAGAACACTCGAAGCCAAGGGTTCGAAACTAGTCTGGACCGTCACCGACTGACTGAGTTTTAGTCGTTATTCATTGTTTTATATAATGTACGAAAGTTGAAATACAATAAATGGTATCAGTTTTATAATTACTAGCATTGTTGTCCTCTGCTTCGTTAGCGCGGATTTAAAAAACTTAGTATGTTGTTTCACTATGTTCTACTTCTAGGATAAAATTCATCAAGATACGTAAATCCGTTATAGAGATACCTTCTAACAAACATCCATTCATGTAAATTTTCACTATTTATATTACTTAAATACGCTAAATCTTGACGAAGATAAGGCTCAGTAGGAAACTAGTAATTCTTGTCTTTTTTTTTTAAGATTTCTGTTTTCAATTTATTTATTTTTTTGTAATCTTAAAGTATTTAATTTTCTACTTTGGCTTTATTATGATTCTATTAACAAAAGGACACGACCTTTCGTGTTGTGACTTATGAATTAAGTGAATGTTTGTATGATAAATAACGTTGTTATCGCCACAGGTCACTTCATAAATCACCTCCCCCTCCCCCCGACACTGCCCTCCGCCAACAAGAATTTTAAGTCTTAAGACAAAGGTGAAAAGCTAATTTTTTAGCGCGCGACAAAGTAATTCTTATTCGTTTGCTGGAATTTCATATTTTCAGCTTATTCCTTTGAACTTCTAAAGTGGAGTGGACTTTTCTGGGTAGTGGAATTTATTTCGCCCGTGTAATTGCAGTTGCTGTTTTTGTTCTCTATCCGTTTCATGCAAACTTTTTGTTCTCATAGTTAATACAAATATTTTCAACATATGAACCATATTTACGATAAAGGTTTAATAATGTCATCGTCACAGTAGACCATACTCGACATTTGTCAGCGTTCGATTTCGAATTTCATATGAACATTGTCTGACGATCTTACGGTGAAGGAAACATCCTGATGTAACATGCACATATCGGCGAAGAAATTCAAAGATATGTGTGAAGTCAACCAACACGCACTGGGCCAGCGTGGTTGTCTATGGCCT
>JAODUI010000023.1:2617987-2643582 GCA_027563995.1 Papilio gigon
ACATATCGGCGAAGAAATTCAAAGATATGTGTGAAGTCAACCAACACGCACTGGGCCAGCGTGGTTGTCTATGGCCTTAAAACCCCTTATAATTGGGTAGGCTCTGAGCCCTTCAGTGGCGACATATAGTGAGTTGGTGACGATAACGATGTGAGTTAATTTTTTAATTTTCCACTTTTGTGGATGGGGATAGGTACTATCTGTTTACTTATATAAGTTGAAAAGGCGAGCAAAGGATAATCCCTTTTAATGTAATATGGTTGTGCGGACTTACTTCGTTTTGCATAACACTGTCCACTCGCAGCGAGCTTAGCGCGCTCGCGTTTAACGAGTGTGATGACACTACAGCGCTCTAAACAACTAAATATTTATTAGCGTTGATAAGCGGGAGCTGGGAACTATCGCTCGAATGAACCGTGCATCGACCCCGAGGTGCAGGCGACCTGCATTCATCGGCGACTTATTAATTGGCTTGTTTGTCTTATTGGACGGTAATTGCAACGGAAGCAGTTCACCCACTCGCTTCCTGTCGGCGACTGTTCGAGAATTCCTACTGTTGCGTTGCGAAGGTGTTATTTTGTAAGTGGGTTCAGTGGGTTTGTTCCGCTTGTGAAGGTCGATTCGCTGATAATGGGCTTAAGAAATATTTTGCATTGTTTCTGCCTACACCTGTTATTTATATGTACGATTGTTCTATACTATTACAATATTTCATTATAATAATGTAAGTATTCATTACCAAAACATATACTGTCTTGTCCCTTCTCCAAATCTCACTATATCACCTTTTTTGTATAGACAACGTAATTATATTTTCGCGTGCCTTCTGGATTTATAATTTCAAATTAACTTGTTACACTTTGATGTTTTGTTGTGTCAAAGTTGTTACTGTTTAAAAGTTTGACATCATTCTAGAAGTTTCCATGGGCTGGAACAATAAAGATCTGTTTTGTTCAATGGCAACAATAGTGACGAAGTTATCGACAGTCTAGACTCTCCATTGTGATTCCTTAAATGTAGTTGAGGACGGAAGACAAAAGATTGTTAGAGCCGTGTCACGGCTACACCCTCAATGTAATCAGTTCATGTTAATGCGATCATCTTGAATATGTTACACGTAATCTGCCTTTTGCTTATCTCAAGTAGGCTAATAATATGCAAACATATTCTACCTTAACAATACTGTGGTATATTTAATGCGTGTAAATTTATTGCCCTAAAGATAAGGTTTGCTAGTGTAGTATGTTGAGGACTTCGGCTTAAGTACATGTTACAATAACCGCGCTAATGAAAACAATGATATACATTTTATGTTATATAATGTGAAACAGTTATCTTTATTGCCGTGTAAATTAATATATAAGTATATAAAAAGAAGATATATAAAAGTTTTAATTTTTTGATTCCATATATATTGTGAGTCGAAAAACAAAAATGAATCGATGTATGAAAAATGAAGAAAATTTTCAAATAAACATTGTATTCTAGCCCGATGTCCTAGTTCAATGACTTAACGCAGGTATATTTGGCACGAAAGTATTTTTGGCAGCACGTCTTATGAATGGTCCCGTTGTGTTGTATTCTCTTAAAACGGAAAATACGTTCGGATTTCGACTACGGCCGGAAAATTTGGCATCAATTGTCTTTTCTGATCTTGTTTATTTTATATGCTGTATCATTTCATAGTAGCTTATGCGTGTCAATTATCTCGACTAATTTAAAATTGGCTTTCCTAGGAATGCTAATAGTAACTCACTGTTACCAGAAAAGCGCCATTGATACGGCGTTTTATCTGGGTCGGATTATATTTCAGTTTAGATAGATTTCGTTCCGTTAGAATTACAATACGACCAACATCTGCGAAACGCAATTAACTAATTGTTGACAGCGTTTCGTGGAGCAGTAATTAGGATATATGGCGGTAGTGTAATTACATTCAAGTCTTCAGTAATTATTCGCGACGGACGCATATCGGCATCGCGCGGAGTGACGTATTTAAATTTGTACAACTCGGGCGCCGTTTGACTAATGTTTTGAATCATGCGGACCATTCGGAGCAAAACGTAAACATGGCCGTACACGACACTCCTTTATGCAGAATGTCTGATGAATTATTTGAAAGATAATTTTCATATCTATTGAATAAATCTTAATAAAAAAAGGGATACATTTTTATGTTGAACATAATATGTTTGACCCACGCTAGCTTCTTTTGTTTTCATTGCAGACAACTCTTACGTCTGCAACATTGTTAGACATATCAGCTGATCCGAAAAAAACAATTGAGTGCATACTCAATTGTTTTTTTTCGTAGGCTAGGGTTTGAAATCTATTTTTTTAATAGACTGATATCATCTAATTCGTATATTTGTTTAGGCAACATACTGTTACTAGAATCCGCAAAGCGTGACTCAGTTGCAACATTCGTTCGTCGTCGAAGCCTGTGGGAGTGATTGGCCCATAAATCTGCTTGCTTTAACGTAATGAGGATATATCGTTTGTTACACCACTGGCCCACTAGGGCGGGGAGCGTCAAATGTATTTTCGGTGGTTTCGGAAGCGTTTTTATTGTTGTTTTGTACTGCCACTCCTTGACTGGCGTTGTCGTTTTTGGCCGAGATTTATTTCTTTCAAAAAAGTGTCCATATAACAAGCTTTGTTCAGTCTAAAGTTAGCAAAGGATATTGGCTGTATATTTTTAGTTGAAGCAATTTGTCCCTACAATAAAACTGCAACTAAGACTCATTTTGATTGCGGAACCTCGGCCGCATTAATATTTTGGATTCTTCTTGCGTTTTCAGTATATAAAAATAAATGCTTGTAAAAACGAATTGCTGTGATTTTTTTTCTTTTATTATAGGAATATGATCACATCTGTATAAATTGAGGACATATGATAGATGAAAATTGTTATCCCACGTCCCAAATCTAAGAAGCAATCGTGACACTCTGAACCCTGTGGCGTAGTGTGGCTTACTGTGACACTGAGATAAATGACAGTCGGGCCGTCACGTCATCCCTGGAATTGCGCGACCTAACCTCTCAGCGTTGTTGATTGCCTTATAAAAACAAAGCTAATCCCATTCTCATGATCTGTGACATGTGATACATTACTATTCATTTTAGCTCGGAGACACAGTTTTTTTTTTCACGAGCTTACGTCACTTCATCAGTTCTGTATCCTTTGTTTATACGGTTCATCGTATTATAGTTATTCTTGCGGAATCTACAATCCCTACACGATCCTGCCAAAACATGTAACAGTTTCCAAGCATTTCTTCGGTGTCGTCTGACGCGGTCGTAATAAATTAACAACAATTGCACTAATTGCAGCCGCCAGTCGCACTGACGCATTGTCTAGCTCCGCTCCGACGTAATTGCGAACGCTCGTTTGGAAGAATTCGACGAATGGCACGCCATAGCTTCCATTTGAACTTTAATGCCGACGGTAGACATGGCACTAAGGGAAGCATGCTCCTTGACTCAAAAAGATACAGATTAAAATTTATAAGCAAATCGTACTAGACAATATCAATTTATATTTCCAACTTTCAATATGGCGTGCGTCACGAATATTAAAGAGGGAAATACGTGAATGAGATAATACAAATCAATGTAGAGTTATTAGAAACGTTTCCCTAAGGGTTGGGGCAATCCGAGTATCGAGTCGGGTGGCCGACACTGAAATTGTTTCCATTCGGTTGGCGTGAGGCGCCAATCCACCGCCGATACAAATCTCCAGGCCTGCCGCGCGCTGAATAAATTGCCAAGTAAAAGGAAATCCCCGATCCTCAGCCGTGTAGGTTTGATGACACTACAATATTTATAAGCGTTTTCTACCCCTTCCATTTGTTTCCACAAACTTCCGATATTATAATCAAAGTTTAAAAACAATCATATCAGTGCTATCTGTCGTCCACGACGTCTGCTCGGGGTTGAAAAAACTTAGCTTATGCAATATTCTATGCTGTAATCTTTACCTACTCCAAATTGCCATCCATCAATCTAAATTTTTTGCATTTGAAATATTACTAAAAAGTCAGATTTTGAATTCTTTCTAGTCGATTTTAATTATGCGAATATAAAACGAAGTCCTTTCATTGTTGGATAATTCCCGTGTAACTTTAAAACCGCGGATTTGCCTGCGGTTCGCTTTATAACCGCAAATGATTTGATCGTATTTCATAAGAATTTTATGTTTTGAAACGATCCCGATGAACTTGGAGTTATTTGAACGACAATAAAACAACAAAAAAGTACTTTTTTAGATATGTAGACTATTTTGGTCTAATAGTGCAAGTTAGTGAAGTAAATAAATCTGCATCTTATTTATCTGATGTCTCTTATGTGCTCCTGGTATCGGGTAACGAATAACACGCTTGAGAAAAAAGGAATGTCGATCGGGCGCATGTAAACACGGCTCCAACTACAAGAGCCGTGGTTTTCGGAAGAAGATTGATTACCAGCTTGATACAAGAACACGATCTCGTGTTGAATTCCAAATTCAATTTTCAGTGTTGTGTAAATTAGAATAAATGTTATCGTTTTAAATTACAATAGCTCCTTAGCGCCCTCTGTCAATATTGAAGTCTGATAAGATCCTTGAGCTATATCTTTCTCTGTTTTATGTCATTTTCTGTACGTAAAGAGGTTTTACATATTTTCTGATAGAACTAATCGCAATAGTAAAGAGCGTTCAAGTCGGAGTATAATTAGTTAATTCTATAGAATGGTGCAAAGGCTGATGCTGAGAGGATAGTGCAGTAATAAACGTTGAAATGTTTGGTCATTAATATATTTTGACTCTTCTTATTCGAAAACATGTGTGGCAGTTGAGACGTGTTATTTATTACAAAGTCCTTGAAATTGTTGTAGAATAAGAAATGTCAACGTATCTTAAATAGAAAAGAAAGTGATAAAATAATTTTATTTGCTGCGTAAGTTACGTTCACCCGTGGCTCCCGTTGAATTATACAATAAATTTTCTGAGCAGTAAACGTTGTAGATGCCATTTTTATGAGCCTTCGCGCCTGCCTCCTTATTTAGATTCCAGAATGATGTCTACAAAATTTGATAATGGTCTTTTTATTTGTTTAATCTAAACGTTTTATTTACTCTATGCGTACATTCGCTCGATGTTTTTGTTTTCTATTAAAAAAAAAAAAACGTCGAACTGTCAATCGCTTCCAAATTGCTGAAAAGCCTTTAATCCCTACGATGGCTTTTATAATTGGACGCACAAAATATTTCTTTCTAAAATGTTACTGTTATAATTGTGTTTGCAAAAAGGTATATGATTTTATTTTATGAGAATTGGAATCATTTCAAAGTCTGTCAAGTGACTATCGTCTATTAAGTAACATGTGTGAAATGATATTTTGATACTATTATAAGTGTTTTCAATCATTAATTTACGTTAAACAGTACCAGTAAGTTCATGTCTTGAGTGTAAACTGACGATCTAATTTATCTGCGAATGGCTTCGTCATGCCCTCTATTTGTTATGGATGGTACTAAATACTTTACAAGTGAAACGTTTTTTGTTTCGAGAACGCTGTTTGTTTAAAAGTAGCTTGGAATTTGACGGAGCTACGAAGCAATTAGTCGTTGTTTTTTTTTTTAGTAAGATTTCATTAGTAATATGACGCCATGGAATATTTTCGTGTTCGAATAATTTAAAAAAAATCATGTCGTTTAATTTAAAGACCGTAATGAATACTGTTTCACACGTATAGTCATAATAGGATTTGCTAAAACTAGATTGAGTGCAAAGTCATTTTTGTATGTACAGTATGTTTAAAAATTTAATTAAAATTGTCATGATAATATTAATAGTTGGGCTATTACGTGAATAATAATAATCTCAAAGTTCTACTATAAAAAGCTTTTAGCTATTAATACAAGTAATTGATTTAAATTATTTGGTTCCATGCATTGTCCCGAAGTGTTTGTTGTACAGAGCACGCGTGTCATCTAATTGTTTTAGTTTGGGATTCAGTACAGCACACATGCTTTTTATAGCGCGACTATCCTGAATAGGGTTGACCCTTGAAATGTCATATGAAATTTCTATAGAATTGAAAAGTGTGTAAGAATTAGTTGTTTGTAAAAGTAAGAAACGTTTATATTGTAGAAGGTTGGGATGTCAAACATGTGTCACGGTTTTTTTTTCATATGCGTCAACCCTATTTGGATACCCCATAATGTTTAATGTTTATTTTACAAGGGGCAACAGTTCGCGGGAGTGTTTGGTTTAAGTGCACGCGCAGGCCGGGTGCCGATTGCCGGACCGCCCCTTCGATTTTATTTTCTCCGTTGATTTCTTTACTGCATGATCTTTCGTGACGACAGCAATTATTTACGTTTTAATATTTATGTATTGTGTATTAAAATCCCCCTCGAAGTTAAATGAAATTTTAAATGTTTTAACGGTGGAATGAGTAATGTAAACAAAGAGGTTTTAAGTAGTAAATAGATGACTACGAAGTTATAGCGATATTGTAAAATGTTATTTAGCTCGGAATTAAAGGGGAATGTGGCTGAAGTCATTTCGCTTAAATATCTTATCATACTGTTAAAGGCATTGGGTCAAGGGCTGATGATGATGATGATGGTGGTGATGATGGCGATGGTTATGATGATGACGACGACGACGACGACAATGATGATGATGATGATCATCATCATCAAGTGTATGAATCGGTGTAGGTCTGTGTATTTGTAGTTATATTGTTAATTATATGAAGTCGTATCAATTTCTACATTTTCTTAGTCGCGAAACAATGTCTAACTTAATTTCAGGTTTATCTCAGATATGTTATATAGTTCGATGAAAAGATTATTGTATGTGGTAACATAGATAAATTATACTTTCAGTCTAATAATATGTTCTCATTGCATAAATTTCCAATCAAACATCGTTTACTATACTCTCACACTTCTTGTAACAACTCTCTTGCAATTGTTTTAAAAACTAAAAACAATAGACTAGCTACATTCATTCGAATTAAAGTAAACATAGACAATACGCTTTATTTTAAGAGGATATAAGACAAGAAGCGGTTTAGATACATGCAATCTTAATATCTCCGGTGAGAGCTTTCGCTTTTGAATGCGTAATTTCGGCGACGTTTCCGGTTGCGTTGTGAAACTGGCGATGTCTTTGTTTGGTCGCGGTTGCTTATTACGAGTTACGAGGGATCGGGAAGCTCGTAGCGAGCAGTACATAATTTTACACGAGGGTAGAACAGTGAAGCAGAAGAGTGAACAGCAGTATTTCAATTGCAGACGAAGACTTTGTATTAAAAAATATTGTTCTATCTCAGCATGTGTTCAAACAATAGTACCGCACTGTCTACAGCTCTGCTCTGTTCTGTCCTTGTGTGAAAGTATTAAGTGGGTCGTCTATTGTGTACCCGCCACATTGATTTAACAATGTGTGCCAGTCCTTGTTTAGCAGGAACGCTTCTCATCTCGTATTCGTTGGTGCGAAATAATTTCTGTCTGTACGTTCTTTTTTTGTCATTTCTGTTTTGTTTGTAGAAGCTTTATTGTGTTTTTTTGTTTGGCGAATACAAGTAGTTATCATATTTATCTTAAAACAAAAATCTTTTGTTTCTGATAATGATCCTTGGTTGAAAATAAAAACACCAAATAAAGAAAAAAAATCTTAACTGAATAAGTGTTAGTAAATTTGAAGGTCAGGTTTCGATAACAATCTACTGTTTAATTTACTTTAATAACTAAAACTGTAAAGAAAAGAACACAAGTGAAATGCAGGAAAATATAGGTAAAAAGTGGTCTTGTGCAATATATTTGCGTCCGGTGTGAAAAAAAAAACCGTTAATCAAGTTTTTACACGAGCTGAAGTTATTAGTCATATCGCAATTTCCTGCAGCGAAGTCGAGACGGGGAAATTTAATGAAATACAATTTCCAGGTAGAAAATATAATTTCATACATTTAAAGATAAGCATGATGCATTATGTCTACTAGTCGGCGACTTTCCCTTTGGGCCGATTAAATAAATTCAATCGGCTCTATGGGAAAAAAAATCCCTTTAAGCCGATTGGAATAGTATAACCTCGTAAATTGAGCTAAGGTTCACAAAATGCTGTATTGTGGTACTCAAAGTCTATTAAATGGTTATTTCAAATATACATACAATACCAAAAATAATAAAATGCTAAATACGAAAGTAGAAGATTAAATATTAGTCCAATATTTAAAGGAATATTTTGTGAAATAACACTATTAAAACCTCATTCACTAAAATACACATTTAAAGCAGTTACGTAAGAATATCAAGATGAAAAAGATTAATCGAGTTTTAAAAATATTAACTAAAACACATTTAAAGCGGACAGGCTCGGCAATCAATACACGTCGCCCCGTCTCTCCGTCACACGACGTACTGCCTAAATATTATTCCATCAAAACTTTGTCCGATGAAAATAAATTTTCATAATCGGTTTTTTATATTGTTCTTAAAGTAGGGATCCTTGCCATATCTTCTGTAAACACTACACAGATGCACTCACGTACCGCACATATACACAATTTCCTAACACACACATACAACGGTACCGGACCAGTGTGACTTATGAGTCTAACAAAAGTTGAAGGTAGTGAATGTAGAAGCAGAAGATAGTGAGAGATTCAACAAATTTTGTGTAGTCTTTCTAGAAATGGTTTAATTAAAAAACTTGAAACGTAGTTTGAAAATAAACATAAAATTATTTGATTTATATTTTGATTCAAAAATATGACGTTTCATCTACACAGTGAACCTTTTATGAATAAGCCAATTGTTTATTTGAAATCTTTGTCCGCTAAAATCTATCATCAAGCAACCCCAATATTGGTAACAAATTGTTTTTCATTACACGCATAGAATTTAATATTGTGTATCAAAAAAGCGACGCCGATTCACTTTATTGTTATCACAAAAGCATGAGCGGCGGTATTGATATTTTTATTGCCAGCCTTAAAAGTGATTGCGAATATGAAATTGTTTTATGTCTGAGAGCTGTGTGTTGCCAGTTTTGTTTTTACATGAGAAGGGGGCGAACGAGCAGCGGGTTCACAAAAGTGATCATCGACGCCCATACACCAGCAATACCGGAAGAATGATTGCGTTGCCGGCCTTTAAGAGACAATACGCTTGCTTCTTGAAGGACCCTAAATCGTATTGATTTAGAAATGCCGCCTAGGACAGAATTATTTTTACATGTCTACTGTGAACAACGCCTTGGGTGAAATTTTCTGTAACGCGACTTTTAAAACCTTAATTATTTTTTATTTGTTGTGTTCTTGCGTACTTATGTGTTTATATCTTTTATTTAAAACAAACATTTTATATTTCGTCATGACTACCGTATGTCGTTTTAGCCTAGAATATTTTTTTTTATTATCAAAGATAGTTAAACACCTATAGTCTTGGGCCGTATTCTTTTTTACGTAGCTATTTATTGTTATACTTTTGTTTTTGAGCGAGTTCCTTAATATCCCCTATCACACATGAGGTACTAGTATTGTGTTTTTGTGTTATGTTTGTTTCTATTTGGAATAATTTTTATGAATGTTAGCGTGGTATGGATATGTTATGCGAAGAGATGATGAGCACGTTAACAAGAAGGTGATTAGATTGAATGTGGATTTCTATAAAGATAGATGAAAACGGAAGAAGGTTTGGATGGATTGTGTCAAAGACCATATGCGTAGGAAGTGTGTGAGTTCAGATATGACGGCTGACAGTGATGTATAGAAGTACTGTATATTCTGTGCCGACCCTGCGTAAGTGACAGGGCAGATTGACCATGTTGTTTTATTGATATTAAGTTTTATTAGAACATCATAATAATTTATCAGCTGTAACTGATTTGCTTTCAAAAGTTTAATTACCTCGGACTTTTTTTTTAACATTTTATTTCTCTTTCTCGCCTTATTCTATTTTAAATATAACAGGCAATTAAGAATTTATTTTGTTCGTTTAGTTTCAAATTGATATTTGGAATTAGCGACATAAACATCGAGTCGTGAACTTGTAAAGGATAATAGCTCCGCATCACGAACACGCTGCTCAATGTTATTGTTTAAATCTGTATACACTTGGCATCTATTCAATTTACTCACTATAAGCATTGCTTGTCGCGTTGCGACATTTTTTTTTAGAATATCAGCAGAGTTTCGTTAATTTACTAATATTTCTTTTACGACTACAACTCTGCTTTAGGCTTGTGCGAGGAGTCCACGGCAATATTCAAATGGTGGGGTTCGAACTCTTGACCTATAGGCGCTTTTCTACAAAAAATTCTATTCATATGGTTAAAAAGTAGTGATATATTCTTGATACAATTTCAGAAGATATTTATTGTCTAAAACGTTAGTCGTCTAGAGACAGTATGTTATCAAGAAACTTTGTGTTTTTTTTTTATTATGTAAATCGTCCGATCGGAAGTCAGAAACAATTGATGGTAGTGTTGGTCTATTATTGCTATTTTAGTTGTCACAAGAAAACAATGTGTTCATTAATTTATATCAACAATTAAATTATGCAATTTCCGAAAACTTTAAAAACCTTTTATTTATTATCTGTATATCTATATTGTCATTGATAAGCTATGATAAAGTATTAATAGGCGATTTACGATAGTAAAGTTTTTTAGCTGTTTCGAAATAACGGTTTCCACGCAGTCGTTTTCCCACGGACTTGAAACGTATCGATACCAATATAGTATCTCATTAACATAACAGACGTATAAACGCGTCCGTTGGCGGTGTCCCACCTCACAAACCACAGTCGCTTGAACGTTTCGTACGTATTGAGTCGACAATGCCACAATTGCCAATAGGATCCAGTTTTTAAATGTGTTTGTGAGAAAAAGCCGGTCAGTGGCCAGAGCAGGAAGACGACTAATTGCTTTTTTATTCCGGTGGGTGTGTTTCTAATACGTTAATTTGTGAGAAGGGGTGGAGTTTGCAGACTACATTTTTTTTTGAAGTGTAACACCGCTGACGGTTACGATTGTACGTACGGTGAATCAGCGAATCTCCAATGAGGCCCCTGCATTGACTGCACTACGGTCAAATCATGTATTCTTGTTATATGTGTGTGTGTGAGTGAGCGACGGGCCGCGAACGCGCGATAGTACCGTTCCCACTCACCCTGAAGATGAGCAACCGATGGGCTCGAAACTAGTCGGTACTGACACCGAGTTGCACGTGAGTTAAGCCGTTTTATAAGTGATATCTTGTTATATGTATTTTATTTCATACATACATTATACAGCTATGGAAATATACAGTGCAATATTTCTTGACACATCTCATTTATCACTTATCAAAAACTTTATTGACAAACTTCAAAAATATAAGTGTCTAGTTATTAATTATAAAAAGCTGAAATTCTAGATGGATGGATATATATTAGGAAGTAACTAAAACTGCTAATTAAATGTTCGTAAGACATTTCACTATACTACTGATAAAATAACGGCTTAACTCACGTGTAGATCGGTGTAGGGACCGACTAATTTCGGAGCCGTCGAGTAAAGTCCAATAGTACACTCACCCTGATGAAGGACTCCCGACGGGATGTTGCAACATATATTGATTACTCTCAGGCATAACGCATTGGCAGGCTACTTATTTATTTTTAATTCCGCGCTGACAAATTCGTTATTCGACAAAAAGCTTGTAAAAGAATAAATCTTGTTAGTTAAAAGTACTGGCCAGTTATACCGGTTTGAAAAAAGAACATCTAGCAATATGTCTGCATGAATGATATGATCAGCTGCATGCGGTCAATTGGTCTGGAGTTAATTAAATCCAATGCAAAAGGTCAAGTAGATAACCACTGCCTCGATGTATGATTTTTTTTTACAACTCAAGGCTACGAAGTCAATGTACAGATTATGACAACGCTAAATTCAAATTAAGAACGTACATTTCTTTGTGACATGACGAAATAAAAACTCTTTTCTATTTTATTTTTTTCCGAGTGCCAGATATTGTTGGTTTTTTTTTTAATTTTGATGCTGGCTTAAATGGAAAAGAGATGTTCAAAAGTAATATGAATATTATTTGTGAGAAGTAAATTTGTATGAATTTGTTAGAAGTACAACATTGTGATGTTTGTCAGTAGAATTTACTTGCATTGTATTTTCAGTATTTATTACTATACACTAATAGTGTGCAAACTGCGTTTCGGTTTTAATGGCGTTGCTATCTTGTTTTATTACTGCAACGTGGGCAAGTTACTTACGTAGCGACTTACATTACGGAAATGGACGGTTTGGGGACTTTCTACTAATAAACTTTGGATCCTGTAATAAAATATTATAGTAATTACCGCGCACAGACGCGTTGTGGAACAGTCTGTCTTTAGCGGTATTTCCAACCAGCGACTTGGACCCTTCATTCGAACGTATCTGTTCCTTAAAGACAGCGCATCTGCACCTCTAGTATAGCGGATGTCTATGGTCGTCGACGATCACTCATGTGATCCCGCTCTCGCTTGCTTCCTCGAATAAAAAATAGTATATGTTGAGGCATATAAAACAGTAAAATCTATATAACAGAATTATAATAAGTATTTCGTGTCTGTCATAATGATGTAGATTAAAAAAAAAACAGTCACAATATTAGACCTGTCTCGGTCTTAATGTGATTTAAATAGAAGACGGATAATAGGTATCCGTTGTCGCTACATTCACAAACTGTCAAATTATAATCGAGATAATGCCCATTGACGTATTGGACCGCTAAAAATAATTCTTAATTTAATGTGACACTAACTAATGTTGTAAAGTTTGGCGATGTTTCTTATCTGTGGGCGCGCCCCGTGCTTCGAATTGTTTATTTGTTATGTAACGAGATTTATTATTAAAATAAAATACTTATCGTTGTGTGAATGGGATTGTATTACTTAATAATAATTGATTAAGTATGAACATTTTTATTTCTAGAAGCTGATAAATTAAGGAATAAAGGTTAACAACTATAAACTAAACTGTTAAAACTTTCGTGAGACATTTCACTATACTACTTATAAAAACGGCTTAACCCTCACTAAGTGACCGACGGGCCGCGAATGCGTTATAGTACCAATCCCACTCACCCTGAAGAAGAGCCACCGATGGGCTCGAAACTAGTCGGTACCGACACCGACTTGCACGTGTGTTAGGCCGTTTCTATATTTAGTATAGTGATTTGTCTTACGAAAGTTTTAATAATTTAATTAATAATAATAAAGTAGATAATAGTAAAAAGTGATTTCTGTTTGACCTATTAGAGGAGGCCAAAAAGATTCCATTTGTTTTTTTTTTTAATATCGCCTAACATTAAAATCTAGCTTAATGACAGTTAAGGTGTTAATATAGAGCATGAACTACTTTTTACTTAATAATTTAAATTATATTAGAATTCTCACTAACATACCTTTTATTATAATTTATTCGTGTTTATAAATACACATCCGGAACGGACCCCATTACAAGGGACGTTATTACTGGCATGTCATTGATTTACAGAAGGTGGCGATTAAATAAACATTGTCGTGCATCTTGTAACTCTGTAAGGGTAGACAGGCTAATGTTACCTGGACGTTTTTTTTTAATATTCGACAAATAACAAAAGAAAATATTATGCCATTTTTTGCAATGCAAGTCGAGAGTTAGAACCAAAGAGAATATATTATTGGTGTGTAGTGGGCATTACAAGCACTTTGTTATAAATATTTTCAACATCTTCTCACATTTTTGTCAGTTCTACTGTCAACAATGAGTGTTAAACTAGATAACTTAATACTACCAGTGGTACATCTTGTTGAGCATACGGTTTTCTATTTAATATATGTTAACCTTAATAATTCATGATATTTTTTTTTATTTGATAAATAATTAAAACAAACCAAATAATTGTTAGTTATCTGTAATGGCATTTAATTAAAAAATGCATTATTGCGTTATTGTATAAACGAACATTCATTTATATCTCTTGTAATCGTTTACAATTTTCCAAGAAATGTTTAAGACCGGTTGGTAAGATCGCGAATGAATACAAAAAGAAATTATTATCTTTGTAATCCTTAGATGGCGGCGGGAATTTAAGATAATTTAAGTTCATTGAACCCACTTGTCCGCGTAGTTCTTACAAACATCGATACGGTTTTCGATGTACTCGTTACACAGTAGGCGGGCAACGCCGGACTTTTACGACAATTCTCAATTTATTTTAAAATTTAATTATTATTTATCAAATTACATGGTTACAGTAACATATGCTTTAGTTTTAAATAGTAATCTAAACTAATTAATATAAATAAAGCTAAAAAAAACATAAAAGAGGGTCCGTACGACCGGATGACGCTGTAAACCGACCCACTAATTCACCGTACGCTTTATTAAAACCTTATGGTGCAGCACATTTAATTTTTATTTGAAACGCAGTTATTGAAGTTAATGTAACGTTTTCAAAATTAAATTAGCCCCACAAACCGTCGAATGATTTGTTAATGTGATTCGACGACGGGATTTATATGAGCCGCTTACCTTAACGAGTACGGCCGGTCATTATCATTATTTTTACGATGTAGATAAAAATATAGTGACGTGTCTGTGTGTGCAGCGTTATGAATACGATGCTACGATGAGAGGTTGGGATTGTAGAATGTGTTCAGTCGATTAACGGACTAGGGACAGCCGAATGAGGCAGTGCGTGTGTTTACAACAGTTTTATATGCGCCGTTACCTTGTCCTTATTAAGATTATAAATATACTAGTTGTCGCACGCGACTACCTTCGCGCTAATTAAAAGAAAATAGTAGCCTCATCGCTATTCTAGTCAGTAATCTATGCCTATTCCAAATTCGATTTCAATGCATTTACTGGTTCTGGAGTTGACTGGTAACAAATGACGATCTAACCATTCGCATTTCATAGAGAGTCTAATATAAAGAACTTAATGCAATAATTATTACAAATACAATTTAAAATATAGTCTTTTGTGTTAATAACTCGTGTAAGTTTTTTTTGGTATAAACAGTAAGTAGAATCTTACCCGCGATGCTATGTAATGTTAAAAACGATCGTATGTTAATAAGATTCTTTCCTGCCAGACTTTGTTTCGCCGTTCGCTTAACAAAATGTCTGATGTATACACTTTCATACGTATAAGTTCCCAGGAATGGCGTGCTCATAAATTATGGCCGGCCGCACCGGGGAGCCCTGAATTTGCGAGCATACGGGTAATTTTCCCGATAATCGAAAAAGGGAAGTAAACGTACAATATGGTATTCAGTTATTTATATACTTCTTATTATGTAATGTACATAACACATGTACATTTAATTTTTTACACTGCGTATGACGATGACACGTGACGTCATTACCTTATGAAGTAGTACTTTGTGATTGTATTAAAGAAATTGAAATTGAAACAGATGAACGTTGAAATTTGACAACCGGCAAAGTTAACGTGCGAGAAGCATATTTGAACAAAAAAAAACATTTCATTATGAAATGTGTTTGAATTTAGAACGATGGACGACTAGTTGATGATATTAGTTTGGTTTTAAAAATACAACGCTTTTTTATAGTACAAATGTTAGTAGATTTTGGTTACTTTATTAATATTTCTTGTAACCATTCCTGGTAAGCTTGAAAAAGCTTGTGTTAGGAATTGCTCACGTCAATAGTCGATTGGTGGGATTTGAACCCGCGACCGCTAGATCGGTTGTCCGTACCCATAACCATTAGGCTATTGGCGCTAATATTTTGTTTCTATTATCGGTAACAATGTGCTAATAGTTTATAAATTATTTCTAATAATTTCATGAAAGAAAATACTTTTAAAAGGCCTCTCTTTATTCGCACATCAAATGTCGAGATAAAAAGCCGAACTCAATCAAGTAGGCAATCGTTGAATGGCCCTCGAAAGCAATTTGAAATCTCATAAGCAGTCTCTGTATGGGGATCTCCATCTTTTCATTTGAATCTTTTATGTTCTAAAAGTGTTCTTATTGATGTTTTAATTGTATTTGTTGAATGACAAGAAAAATAAAGAATTCAAAAGCATTATTGCCATTTCTTACGAAGCTTACAAAAATTTCTCTCTCGAATAGGTCAATCTATTTTCTTTCAGTTTATAGACGTTGATTATTGAGTTATCAACCATAATCGATACATACGACTCCCCGTCTCTTAAATAGGGAGCCGTCATCGATTTTAAGTCTATTAATAAAGGTAGCCTCGCCGTCCCGTGTATCATGCGCTGCTGACAGTTTCCGGTTGTAACTTATTAACTTAATACTAATACATTAAGTATCAAAATGAAACTTTTACTGTAGTAATTACACGAAATTGTATACAAAAAACTAGTTTAAATAGACTTAGTAAGTGTTCTATGCACTATTTCAGACAGTATCCGTGTGTAAATACAACTAGATCCGTTTATCAGTTTTAAAATGACCTGCCTACATCCATCCAGTCTGAGAGTCGGTGGCGCAGTTAAGAGCTTGACCGGACCAGACCGTACTCGACATTGTCCAAGTTCGATCGTTTTTCGAATTCTATATGTTCATCATCTAACGCTCTTACGGTGAAGGAAAACATCGTGATGCAACCTGCACCTATCTGCGAAGAGATTCAAAGATATTTGTGAAGTCAACCCGCACTGGGTCAGCGTGGTTGACTATGACCGACTCCCCCCTTATAATAGGGTAGGCTCCGAGCTTTTTAGTGGGGACGTATAGTAAGCTGATGATGATGATCCATCCAGTGAAACTTAGCCTAATTGTAGATATATTTATAATGAAAAAATCGATGTTTTTTATAGTACCAAGTGATATATATACCCATGAAGACATATTTTTATTATTTGTTTAATTAAAAGAGGTACTTGTTCTAATTTTTTTTGTTCGACAAGTTCTACGTAAGGTACATTATTCATGTATGCATCTGTTTAATTGAAAACGTTTTATAGCATTTAATTTTGCAACGGCGTAATATACTGCGTTGTATACTGTGTAGTCCTTGAGCGAGAACAATATACCAAGTGGTAATAAATCAAGGCTACCATCATGATACGTGACTGCAATTATACAAGTCGCTTATTTATTTAACAGATGAATTATTTTGAGTGAGCGGACCACCGTGCTGACTTCCTATAACGTTCCCAGCTCGTGTCCTGTGAAAGGAGCGCCTGGCCAGCTCTCAATGACGCATTAACAGTCCGCCTCACGTCTTAGGGTGTAGAGACGGGCGACGTCACGCGTCTCTCTTCCGGCGAGCCCCGACTTAATGACACGCCACGATACGGTGGAATTTTAAAAGACGATGCAAATGCCTCTAATGCGTCTACTGCATCTACTGCATTTACTGCCCCCAGGGACTGAATGTGTTTAGATTGTACGCTATTTGTAGTCGCTTGTGTGTTGTCTCGCTCCGTGCACCAACTGCCCTTGGCTTTGACATTTGGTGTCTGTTTAGTGCTCTACAAATAGATTTTATCATGTCACATCGACCGCCGTGTTATAGTTTCCTTTGCATTAAAACTCTTGCATTTATATTTAACATTAATATAATGTCATGATTCGCTAATAGCCTAATGGTTCACCATACAGGCTACCGATCTAGTGGTCGTGGATTCACATCTTTACACAGCTTTTTTAAGATTGTCAGTAACGGTTACAAGAAACAATAATGAATTTACTAAAATCAAATATTTTAATAAAAAAAAAAACTTAAAAATGTGTCGTAAAAATGGTAATAGGTTTTATGTGTTTTTTGTTATTGACCATTTTTTTTATATAAAAAAAAGTTAATGCCCCAGTTGTGTATTTAATGGCACATACCTGGCTTTAGGAGCGGAACCTAATCGATCACATGCCGTGACATAACAATTTTCTAGTCGTATAATATCGTGTTTGTTGCCTTGGCCTTGTGCCGTGGTCATTAGTAATGGTCCAAGTTTGCTTCCACGCTAGTATTTATGCATAAAAAAATAAATGATCAATTGGGTGACCGTCATTTGGTGGACTTGGTGTTTAAGGTTATCTCATTGATACAAGAACAATGTGAAATAAAAATTTTGTTTACATTATATATCTGAATTTTTATTGTTTTATTTTATAAAAGTACGAAAATAGGTAGGTCTTTAAATATATATTGTTGCTGTTAAAGTAAATAATATGATGTTTAAATCGCATTACAATAAAACAGTAAAGTATTAGTTTATAAAGAAAGAAGAATTGTTTGTGACAAATCCTTTTCGTACACTTTTATTCCGCGCCACTCGTTATAAGTCCCCAGTTTTGTTTCAGCTCATGAATAAACCATAGACGAGGCCGTTCCGAACAATGCTATCTTTTCTATACATTATTTTTGTTCAAGTAAGAATTCTTCGCGAATCGTCAAATTTAAATTACTCCCATCAAAAGTTACCAGTTAAAAAGAAGTCGGTTTCGCTCGCAACTAAGTAATCTTTTACGCATTAAACTTTCGAATTCGTCCTGCATTTTGCGGCCACCCTTTCTTCTGAATTCGTATAGAAAATGGTAAATAATTTACGCGGTCGGAAGCTCGCGGTGTGTTTTCGCCTCGGTTTGTCTTTCAGAATTATCAATTACAAGTACAAATATAGTAAAGAAATACTATCAGAGTTTGGATATACGCATTTTTTAAATTTATTTAAACAACAAAGAACGGAACATCGCAAATTATTTCTACTGACCTATTGTAGAGAATCTTTCTAAAGTACCTCCTTAACATTAAACTTTGAACGACTTTGTAAATTTGTCCTAGTCCAAAACGAGATGTATCTCAGCCGATGCATTACAATGCTTAAATCATTTTAATCAATATGTAACATTATTAAAACCCTTATAGTCCACTTGAATTAAATAATTTCACAGCATAATTTACAATTTATACATACTGTGTAAACTTTAATGATTTGTATAAAAGTTAGTAGAAGCAGAACGTATGAACAAAACTTTGTCGTATGTATCATAATCACTGGTTTACATAAAATATTCATGGAATTTTGCGATCGCCGGTGTGTGCCGCAACTTTTAATAACGGCAAACTATCTATTTAACTTTGAACCGAGCTCGTTTAACATTATAAACAAATTGTTTAAATTGATGTATAAATTGGTTATAGATGTTGTTAACATTCTTTTAACTTTATGAGTTTTGTTATCATATTTCAACAAAGAAACTGGCTTCTGCAATTGTTAAGAATTATTTTTCGTTGGTTTTATACATTCGTTCAGTTTATGAGAAAATTATTTAATAATAAAACTTGTTGTGAATACATAAGTATATTAAGACACTGTCAAGGTCTAAAATAGCATTGTAGAATAGCGACCTTTTTCTCATCGATATTTACTATACGCACCTACTGTAATCAAGTTTTTAGATGATTAAAATGAAAGGGCAAGCCAAAGTAATGGATTGAAGTAAAGCACGTAACGGATGGACAAAGGGATTCCGAAGACGTGCCGGCTGCCGGCTGCCGGCTCTCCGCTGCCGGGATAATGAAGAGGGCGAGGCGCGAACGAGCTTCATTGTCTGCGAAACTAGGGTTACATCTCGCGCCTTTCACGGTAAAATTCTCAATCAAACTTATTAACCGCGGCCCGACGTTAACAAAAAGTGATTGACTCCTCGGTCGTTAGACACGTTTTAATCGGACCGAGACGGTGACAACCCTGTTTAATTTTTTTTCTAACGATCTGCCCGCCTGTAAACAGTTGTCGCTGATGGCCCCTTAACGAACGGAAAATTTAGGAAATGTAAAAGTTGCCCAGAGATTTCATTCGTCCTATTAACTTTGAAGATTAAATAAAATTAATGGCGACGAGGGCCAGCAAAATAAATTGGACATTGTCGAGGGAATTCATTTTTTTTTTTCATTTTGTTTAACTAACAAAGAAAATTGTTTCAATTTTCAGTTATCCGTTTGTAAATAACCGCAGCTTGTTTGTTGACGTATACACGTGTTATTTGTGTAGGTTTTATAAATCGACGGGATTTATACTGGCCAACATCAAAACCAAATTGTAATATTTTGTTGCGAACAGTTTTATAATTCGATATAGGTAATGCGCGTGTGAGAACTTTTACTAACAAAAAGATCTACTGTATTCCGTTTTAAATTAATTTTAAATCAAATTTATCTTGAGTATTAAAGAGACTGGAGTTCGGCTCGGTGTCGTCGAGTACAAAGAGCCAGTCATCGATGAAGATATTAATCTTGAAGCGATTGAAGCGAGTTATTAAAGTTGTAAGTTTTGCATGTTTTTGCTTTCACGAATACTAAAATATTCCATCGTCATAGTCGTGAAATAACAATTTCTTGAAACTGCCGGCCCGCGCTCCGCCGCCGGCCAGCCTTGACCTCAACTTTGAACAATTAACAACGAACCTAATCTTCTCGGCTAGACTATGTTAATCCAATTTGAAATTTTGCTCATATTTGACATCTTTGTAGAATTAATAAACCACTATAAATTACTTTACTGGAGTAACAAGGTGTCTTGTAGGTAAATTGATGTCAATTAAAATTTAGCTTGTACTTACTCAGTTCATTGTGATGGATAGTAATAAAAAACTTCATATACATAAGCCACGTTTCTTTTTAAATATCAGGAGATTTTCGTTAACTTATTTAATATTTCTTTTACCGCTCGAATTAAGCTCACCGCCTGCGTTAGGATATGGTTCATGCCAATAGTCGCATCGGATTCGAACTCTCAACCACATGGTCGGAAATCCGTACCATTAACCAATAGGCTACTGGCGCTTTAAGTTAAAATGTCTTTGAAATCCGAAATCAGAATTTGTACATATTTAAGTAATTGTATACCTCCGTTCCCAAGAATTTTAAACGTCATCTGATTTGTGGTGAAAAGTCGTTTTATCGAGGCTTGTTAAGTCTTACTTGTTGATGGGCGCTTGCTAATTTAATTATGCAGATGACTTGTGGCTTGTTATCACGAAATTAATCAACTGTCCGTATTTATTTAGACAACTGCCAGTACAGTCGCGCGCGCTTTTACAATGACATTCTTTTGTTTTCGTAAAATTTTCGTAATAGTCCCGGAAGACATAAATTGTTATTTTTGCAATAATTGTATGTATAGGATCTTTCGTTCATCATTATCATCATCATTTTTTTTCGTTGAGAAAATAGTAGTAGATTTTTTGTTATTTTACTAATATTTCTAGTAACCATTCCTGGTAAGCTTGAGCTTGTGTTAGGATATGGTTCACGACAATAATCGAATGGTGGGATTCGAACTCACGACCGCTAGATCGGTAGTCCGTACCCTTAACCATTAGGCTATTGACGCTTGATCATCATTAGCTCACTCTACGTCTCTACTAAGGGTCTCGGAGGACTTTGTTAGTCACTAGATATGTACACCAAGGATACCCTTTAGTGTCCAATTAATATCCCGGAATTCGGCAGCATGTGAATGAAATGTTGATGAAAATGAAATGATGAAAAAGTATGATCATTTAGTAAAAGTGTTATTTGTTGCCTTGGAAATATGAGTAAACATAGTATGAAAGGCGCACTGGGAGTCTGCTTAACATATATCATTATGCTGTAATGTAATTCCATTACGAATCTGTTTATAGTATTACGGGGTACCAATGAAGGTTCGTAATTAACAAAAAGCCGACGATACGTTCGTCTGTAGTAGTTTTTGTACGCGGCGGTTCCCATCGCTCGACCACTTCGCCACAAGTTGCCGCTGATCAAAATTCATTTGGCGCACGCCACCGACGACTTTTTGCTCGTCACGATCTCTTGCCAAATGTTATATAAGACAGTGCGTTGTTCCTGATTCGAGTACTGCCTTCTCATAAATTACCGAGAGTAATAAACTCTTGTTTCCATTTTTTTTTGCTGCCGCGTACTTCGTAGTATTGTGCCATAGTGATTGATACGGTGTGAGTTCGACTTTTAATTTGTGTTGGTAATAAAAAAAAATGGTAACACCTCCTTGGTTTCTAATTAAAGAGTTTTCATTTGTTTTGTTTGCCAGCTAGTTTGAAATAAGTCTTACGCCATATTAAACATATCTACGTAATTGCAATTTTAATGTTTATTGTAAATGTAGCTTAATTATTTGATTTAGCTGACGAGTGTGCAAATTTCTTTAGCAAGAATTGTGACTCATAGAATTGGTCAACAATTTAACAAATATAATAAATATAATGACTATAATTTTACAAATTTTGACCTGAGTCTTATAAAAAAGCGATTATAAAATTAACGTTTAATGCCATGCAGATGATTTTATTATGCTAACTTCACAGTAATTCTGTTTGTCCGTGGTTTGTTCTGCTTTCTATTGAAGTGTTGATGGTATTTAATTCAGTGCGCGCTCCTTGAACTCCTGTGTTGTTTAATGGGACAATACTAAAACACAATAATTGTATTATTGTAATTAAACATACACACATTTAATATATTAGATGATCCGACAGACGTCCCGTATTAAGTATGATTATTAAATTCAAATGCATTTTCTAATCTTCATAAGATCTGTCCTGAAAATTCTTCGTGACGGTGACCAAGAGATATAAAGAAACAATTTCGTTTGTATGGGTTATTTAAATGTATAACGTTAAACACTTTTCAATCATCGGTAATATAAACGCACTAATTGTATCCAATCAAACATTTAAATGACATCATTATAAAGGAGGAAACGACAAGGCCAATGTACACGGTCATTATATTATGCTACTGGAGACACTTCTACTGTACGAACGGGCAGACACGCAATGTTCGGTTCACATGTACGCAGTAAACAGCATGCTTTTAATAAATACATTTTACAGAAAAGGTTGAGGCTTTCGTTTTTCTGAGTTACTTTTATTTCACCCAAATAGATGATTAATGTGACGCATAGCTCATGACGCAAATGAAACGTAAATAAATAATTAGATACTCTCGTTTGTATGTCTGACATTTATAGCTAGATTGTAAGATAGTCTAGATCAGTTGACGTTAAACCGCGGCCCGCGAACCCTTTAAAAATGTCGGTGGTGGTTTCGATTCTTATCAGAGATTAACATTTGTGTGATCCACTATTTAGAAGAAAAAAAGCCTAACTTTAACTAATAGAAGATTTACAGTTTCTTTAAAATCAAAAAAATAGTTTAAAAAAAAAACTATATCTACGGGGGAATTGTTATAAAACATAAATAGATAGGTTGTGTTAACAACTTGGTTTACGAATGTGCGCCCCCCAGTGATAGCTCACATTGTCCAATTTTGCCGTTTCATAGAAAAGTGTGACGACCACTGGTCTAGATTATAAATATTCATAGTATAACATTAAAATGATATCAATATATACGTTTGCCAGTCTATAAATGTCTCGGTAGCAAATGTTAATAATGCAATTAGCGGTTAGCTAATGGCCCTCCGTTGGCGATCATTTGTACCGAATAGCCGGAGATGAAATGAACGCTTCCTTTTGCTCCTACCTTGAGTACATTCATATACACATTGACTACTATCGAATTAAAGTCGACCTTATTTTATTGAATAAGATTCATTTACACGTAATTGTAGTGTGAAAGAATTAAATTTCCTGCCCACTTACTGAACGTATCGAACTGTCACTTGATGTGTTGTAATTTCTACTCATGCATGTTGCTAACGTATTTCTACGCAATTGCAATGTGTATATCTCATAATCAATCTTCCCTTTTCCCCGAGGGTCGGCACAGTACCATTTTTCATACTTTGTCAGTCATATCCGAACTCACACCTTTCTTACGCAAATCCTCTTTCACACAGTCCACACACACCTTCGGACTTACTCTACCTTATAGCCATCCACAATGAATATGAGAATCGAATGGCAATTGCAAATTTGTCCCTGACTGTACACGTTTTGTACCGGAGTGTACTAGTAGGACGGCCGAGGCGCGGCGCCAGAAATACTCTAGTATGCTTTCCGTAGGATATTTTTGTCTTCTCCGTCGACAGGTATTTAGAACTTGCATGGTGGCGTCAATGTTTAAGACTTTTGTTAAAGGTTTGAACTTAATGGAGTGCTATTTATTGCCAGTTTATTAACATAATATATCGTATATGCATCTACAAGTATTGCTGCAATCATAATAATGTAAATAGTGTATTAAATACTAAGAATGAGGGTGTTACGCTTCACATGCGTTATGGAATGGACACGTTCAGTGTTGAATGTTATACGCACACGATTAGAAGTAAAACGCATTCTTTAATAATGTAAAATAACAAAAATCTGCAATTTAAAAAAAATATCTTATAAACAATCGGTCTCTGTAGTTCTATTTCAAACTGTTGCTATTC
Organism: Papilio gigon; assembly: GCA_027563995.1. Taxonomy (NCBI): domain Eukaryota; kingdom Metazoa; phylum Arthropoda; class Insecta; order Lepidoptera; family Papilionidae; genus Papilio; species Papilio gigon. The sequence goes on from JAODUI010000023.1 coordinate 2,642,352, forward strand.
ACGCGTTGAAAGCGCGTAAAGGTGTACCGTTTCGAAATAGTTTAATGTTAGTTTTATTCCCGTCAACGCCATAAGCTCATAACGGACACAAACACTCACTCTCCAGGGACGCTTATGAATGTTTCTAACCACTTACCACGCAGCTGTTATATACTTTTAGACGCTCCCACTTTTTCCGGACTGTTTTAACGTTAGTAGATTTAACTTGAAGAGAATAAGCTGTTTTAAATAAGTTTCTACATTATAAGTTTACCAAGATTATAAAGAACCAAACCAGAGGGCGCTGCAATCGCCTTCATTATTACTACACTCGCAATTTTCGCAAAGAAATTAATTCCATATTATTATGTAATTAAATTCCCGGTCAGACTATAATATCAAATGATATCGAATTCTCCCTTGTCGATTAATCTACAAAACTCTTTAAAATGTTACATAAGGAACTTTTTAAAGCAAACAAAGTTAGTACGTTTTTGTACTTACATGTGTCCCAACGTGTTCACGTTGCGTGAGGCGAGGATATTCAAAAAATTCAATTAAAAACCCATGTCGGAATGAGCAATACAACTCGATGTAATAGTTGATTGGCAAACAGCCAATTATCAGTGAGATCTAGACTCGATGAAAGTTGATATATGTGTTGAGAACTTTTTAAAACTAATGGCGTAAGCCTTCATTACAGTGACATACACCAGCCTATATTTACCACATTTTACCAGCGGACGTTATTTTTATTTATTTATCAAAGGAAACATCGATTTCTACTTTCTATAATTCCTGATAATCTTAGTATTCACTTTCGAAATTACTTTTTTTTTTCAAATACTATACAATTTTTATGTTTCTACCAACTTGATTGATTGCGATTTAAAAACTTGTTTGTCGGATAAAAACATCCAAGGCAGCAGTCGAGCAATCGTTCGTAATGATTTATCGGTGGTCACCTGACAATATGTTAGGTGACTTATGTATAACATGGTTCGGATCCCACCATCCGATTATTGTCGTAAACCATATCATACCTGTCAGATCACTGAAGCCTGGCGGGGTAGGAAATTGTTAGAGTGTAAGCCACGGTTGGGGACCTTCATTTTATTTATAAAATATAATGTGTTCTATATTTTCTGTTAATTGCTCCTTTACCTACATAGTTTTTGTACCATTACTTCTATCGTTTGATTAACATTTCATTAAAATGGTCATCTTTATCAGTTTACTATACGTCCCCTTT
>JAODUI010000023.1:2653891-2670288 GCA_027563995.1 Papilio gigon
ATAATTGACTCTATAAAAAGCTAGTTCAATATTAGCAGTATAATATATTGTTAAAAATAAACCTGTAATAATTTGAACAATTAAACAAAGAGCTAAAAGAGATCCAAAATTTCATCAAGATGAAATATTAGAGGGAGAAGGTGAGTCAATTAATGAAATAGCTCTGACTATATTCTATTATATACTAACTTTGGTCTTGACTTTGTGTTTAAAAAAAGACTTTGTGTCCTATGGTGCTATTCAAGAGAGTTACCTATTCCTTTGCCAAATTTTACATAACTCCTTTCAACTGTTTATGAGTTAGCTGCTCACAAACATCTTAACTTTCGCATTTACGTTAGTAATTACTAAGATTGTGCATGTTTAAATGTTTAATTACCTCCGTCGTTTGTTCGCACGAACTATCATCCCTATATTTAACAAAAACACAATTATATCATGATTAATACATTAAGAATTTATTTTCCTAACAAGATAAATTTCTCATCGGAATTAGTGCCATATGGTCTCGTTAATAACAGCAAAGCTGGAAGTTGAGGGGCGTTGTTTATTATTATAAGGCACGTATAAGCGATGAGTAAGACCGAGGATGTTGCCGCAGGTACTTGTCGGAGTACCGGCACGTGAAGCGAGGGGCCACGTGGAAAGGCTCCCGCCACTGGTGTCAAGGTCGGACGGCTACAGGTAAATATTATTTCGATGCTAATCTAAACTTTACTGTTTTCAATATATTTGAGTGGGTGTCGGGATATGTGGATGAAATATATATTTTTTTAAATATTACCATATTTTTGTTGTTTTACTAATATTTCTTCTAAGCAGTAGGCTTGTACTAGGATATGGGTAACGACAGTAGTCTAATGAAGGGATTCGAACCCTCGACCACCTGATCGGAAATCCGTGCCCTTAACTATTAAGCTATTGGCGCATTGATTATATGTGCGCAGACTCATTAAGAAAATTAATTTCAGTGTAGAATGAAATGAGCCCATCGGCATACTCTTATAAGGGTTTAGATTTAATAACCAAAAACATTAGTACGGGATACTAAAAATTATTTGCGTAGACCTCAATCCATACAAATGCAGATGCTGTCTTTTGTGTGAAGTTACATGAAAAAAAAAAGCGTACAGACGAATTGTGATCCTCCTTCTGCTTTAAGTCGGTTAAAAAGTCTGCAAATGTAGATTAAAAATAGTTTATATCTTTTGTATTTTGATTTCAAATCCTTTCATGTACAGACTAACTGAATAAATTACTTTTAGCAAGCTTTAAATGAACTTCATATTGAATTAGTAAAACAAAACTGTTGTACGTTTGTTAAGTGTTGTTGTTAATAGAATTAAAAGTTAATTAATTGTTCTGTCGTCGTGTTGGAGAAAGCACTTCGCAGTACGCACGATCACCGCGCACTCAAATTAATGCAACTACCCGCTTCATTAAATCGACGGCGAAAATGAAATCCTACTAGAGACATTATAGAATGAATCTTATCTGGTAGACATAAAGTTCTTTTTCCAATGGCAAATGTTATTGTGTTTAGATTTCTGTATTACTTGATTTCATAATTCATTGCGCTGACGATGTTCGTTTCTGTTTATTATCAAGCAGTTATACATGTCTTTGTTTGTTTTATAACAAATTTATTATTTAAATGTAATTTTACCTGTATATGTTATATGATAATGAAAATCTAGTTAGATTCGAGATTTCATTACGTGAAATGAAAATCGATACATTAAAAAAAATTCATTGTTTGTAAGCAGCGTTCGCTGTCTATACAATTGGATGAAGGTAACCTGGTGCTATTTGCTAGAGTCCTGAAAAGCAATTATGATTTAAAAAGAATCTAATAGCTAGCTTTATTGGTTATCCACTCCGCCATACAGCTTTTATTATTTCAAATAACAGTTTCCGGATTTATCGCGACCTATTTCCTATTAACGTGCCGGCCACTAAATGAATTTTACAAATCCCTAGCTTTGATTTAAATTCGGAAACTCTCCAATATAGAGAGATTCGATTTTAAAATCTTTTGACGAAGTTACGTTTTTGAACAAATGAGTTACGTTAGATGATACGGTTTTAAATTAGTTAGTAATTTATAGGCGACTAGCATTATAACGCGACATCGCTCAAGTGTAATTTAAAAAAAAACCTTATTAGTCTATCCGGTATCAAATCGGTATCTATCGTCATATCGGTATCGGTACCAAAAGACGGACAATGTTTAAAATCATAACTCACTATTATTATATTTACAATAGCATCGGAGGTGCCTCCCTGTTACACTGGGGAGTCGTGGCGCGGCGTGACCTTAGAGGAGTTCGCGTCTTGCCCATGGAACTTGGCCAACAACCGGCAGACGCGCATGCTTGCGGACCTGGCGCTGGTGGGCTGCTACAACGGCACTTTGCGACACCGCACAGCAGACTCGGACCGAGTACTGCTCGCCTCTGCTAAGAGAAATCTCGCAGCTATGTCGTACTTCGGTCTGACAGAGTTTCAGAAGGTGAGTACTGCAAGATTGACCTGCTTGAATGATGCAATACCCCGATCGTAAAGACAGGCGTATGTGGAAGTGTTTCCTCGTTTCATTTCATGTGTTTTTTATTTGTTTTATTGCAGGAGAAGTTATGTGTTCTATTTTTTTTTTCATTTTTACTGAACAATTCTTAAAGTCTAGCAAAAAAATTTAAAAACCCTATATCTAAACGACTATTGGACTCAGAGTCGTTTAATAGTTAAGTAAATCAACATTAAGGTTCTCTCTAAGACTGTTTAACTCTCTCTGTGACTGAGTGTGGCATTTAGCAATAACGTTGAGCTAATGTGATCCTAAATAGATGTCAGCGGACCGAAACAATTTAGCACGGTTAACACTAGACGTGTTCTCGGTCTCATGGCACGACATTTACACGGGCTATTAGCCGTGTTCCTTCAGTTCATAAAATGTTGCCTAAACTACGTCCGATACGTGCAGTACGCGGCGCGGGCGCTGCTGTGTGCAGCTCTCGGTGCGTCGACCTCGGGACATAGATAAGTGTCGTTATTTGCAACGTACACACGCGTACATTGTCGGTACTATTGAAATATAAAAATCGCTAGTTTTATGACTGACGAAAAAAAAACTATCGGTATTTTTTTTTTATTTTCCTGATAAGATTGGGAACTGACATAGATAGCAATCTCGGATATAGTAACGAGGTTGAATTGCATTATAAATGACATGAGTGTAAGTTGAAAAAAAGTACATAAATGTTGATTATTTTATAATATCGCAATATTATAAGTTACTTGGATTAACAATTTTACGGTGATACAATACATAACTACACATATTTTCGGTAAGTGTAATGTCGCCACCGCCAGGCGGCACGTTGCCTCCAGCAACGACAGTTGACATCTCCATTGCTATAATCCCTCGTGTAAGTGCCATTACAACCACAACTTGTCCACACAATGTACAGCATAGATACATCTTATACGATAACTATAAAAGGCGTTATATTGTTTTGTTTCGTGTCCCTAAGAATCATAGTCAAGAAATCTTATACCAATTCTGAAAATCACAAAGTACGACAAGCTATTCATCTCTGGCATCGCTCGACTCAATTTTAAAGTATTAAAAACCAAATGTCAATTCTAACAGTTGCTCGATTATAGTTTAAATCAAATGTATTATTCTAAATAATGTATCGATGAAGCTTGTGGACAATACTCGATGTTCATGAAAAGCAGCAAGCAAGGTTTTTAGTTAATTAAGATAAGGACAGCATACAGTGATGGACAATGGGGGAGCAATGCACAGACAAAGGTCGATAATATTAAAGATTCTCATGTATCCTTTAAAGTTTGTAATAATAACTGTAACATGTACATTATGTTATAAAGTGTTGTTATAAAATGTTCATTTAATCGACGTCAGCTTCAGACAAAATTAGAATGTAGATTGTAAAATTCTAATCCGTCTACGAAATTTGTTTGCTCTAACATAGCGTGCGAGCGCCGGCATCCTTTGGCGTACTGTACATGCCTCGCAAACTCTAGATGCGTGGCTACGCTCTGCTGTAAATTGATACAAGCTCAAATTGTTACAATTCTAGAGACTAATGTAAAAGGAATTTTATTTCGTGAAGTTAAGTACGTTGTTTTTCGTTGTGTGTACTGTTGAATTGTAAAACGTCAAGTGATTATTAATTACACGTATGTTAAAGCTACAAATGATAAAATTAAATTGTTATTATAGTAAGTTGACTGAAGAAGGTGTGGATGGATTGCGTGAAAGAGGACATGCGTCGGAAGTGTGTGAGTTCAAATGACGGCTGACAGAGATGTATGGGAGAGTAGTACGTACTGGGCTGAACCTCATAGGAAAAGGGCAAGTTGATAATTATTATTGTACTTTAAATAATAATAGTATTTATGCTGAAATCGATATGACAAATCTAAGTTTCTTGAGCGTTACGAAATTGTAATAAATCTGATGGTATCCGTGTGCAAGCGACGCGTGGCGCGACCTTACTGCTGAACAATTTCCGATACGTGTCGTGCAGCAAATTGCCCCATTCTACTCTTATAATATAATATTGGATAAATATATCATTGGAGTCGAGATATGTTAAGCACTCGTAAGATGCATCTGGTATGCAAGCAGAGAGGGGGGAGGATTTGGAGCGAGTTCTGATTTCAATCCAGTGTATGAAATAAATATTATTACTAAAAGTTTTGTACGTCAATGCTCTATTATAAGGAAAAGTATTATTGCAAACAATTAAAAAGAAACCGATTTGACACCATCATGTAAAATCACACGTTTAACAAATGGTAAGACAAGAAGAAACACAAATGTGACTTATTAAAAAGCTCACAAATGATATGTAGCAGCAGCTACAGTCAATCCCACACGTCAGTTACAACGCTGTACACAAACAGTTGTCGGTACCGCGCCTGTGATGCGGCCGAGCGGCGGAGCGGCGGAGCGGCGGCGCCCCACGCGGCTGGAACAACAAATAAGAACAAATATTAAACTTGTCTGTCTCCGGTATTACGGTGTTACTCGATAAGACCTGTCACAAAGACTTGTTTCTAATCTCCAGTAATATACCACACAAGACTGAATTATCAAAGAAATTTCACCGAAACTAAATTACGAACAATTTTAAATTTAAAAAGCATTTTTCTTATCTTTGGTATTTCGGCCCTTGACCTTGTCACGTTTGAAAATCGAATAACGTTGTTCAATTGTTTTTGTCATAGATTTCTCAGTACGTGTTCGAGGAGACGTTTAACCTGCGCTTCGCGGTGCCGTTCGCGCAGCATAACGCGACGGTGTCCGCGGCCACGCTGGCGGCGCTCGCGCCCGCGCAGGTGGCCCGCGTGCGGCGTCTCAACGCCCTCGACCTCGAGCTGTACGAATTCGCGAAAAACTTAATGCTCAAGAGGTATGTACATCAGCAAATTGCATATTTCAATTCGTGTACAATGCGTTGTACTGTTGCGACAAATTTATACGTGGCATATCATTGGCAGCCCACTGTCTCAAGTGACTGCCAGCCACCGATGCTTTAGTGGTTACACAGAAAATAAATTCGGTACTTCCGAATGTCAGTAAAAGAGAATAGTTTTTAAATTGTATGTTATCGTATTATTCACTATGTGGAACTTTTTAGGTTTGAAGCTTTAAAAAAGCGCGACTCAGACTTCGATTACCGATGGAAACATCTCGGCGAGGTGTCCCCCCGCAGTGGCGTCACCGAGTTCGACTGGGACAGTAATTTAGAAGACGCCACCACCGAGAAGTATCGAGGCAAGTAACACGTCGACTAGATATCGAGGTGTGACGTCACTACATTGCAAAGAATGCACAAACACGTCTACGCGGGTGATGTAAGGCTACTAGTGACATCTGTTGTTTATATTTGGCTGCTAGTCACCTATGACTTAGTGGTAGTGTTTCGCAGCATTAAGTGTGATCCAATGTGTTCGTTCCGGAATTAATAATCTGCTGCAAAGTATTAACTTTGTTAACATACGGATTTATGTTTATTCCGAACTTAGTTGTATGTAATATTGTATATCTGTAAAATTTGATGTGTTGTTCCATGGCGGCTAGTATTAAGTTCTCATGTAAAAAAAAATAGGATTTAATTTTAGTATGGCAATACCATTGCAGTTTTAACTATGATGTTCCTTAATGGCAACTATTATTGATAACTTTATAATTTTAAAATCATTCCAATTGTTTTTTTTTTAATCGAACATTTAAGTATATATGAAATAATTAAATTGAAACAATATATTATAAAATCGATACCGTGACATCTTCCACTCGATATAAACTGTCAATCGATGACTGACTATCGCAATTTACATCCCTTTAATTTCCGATTCGATTGCAATCATCGGATTTTGTCCGCCGCTATGCGATTTGATTTTTAAATAATCGATTTTTATTAAGCTTGTAATGTTTTTTTAAAGTTCATTATTTCGAAGCGTTTTTTTTTATGTACAAGTTGTGCTATAAGTCCATCCCTATGTAATAGTTAATTCGTTTTTAGATATAGGATGCAATTTAGTATTAATTACTTTGTTGGTGGAGTACGTTTGATAGATACAGGGTAGGTGACGCGTTCAGAAAAGCCCAACGAATTGTAATCTTTTAATTAAGTACGTGATTTAGCGAGTTGCGAGTGATTGCGTCTATTTATACGTCTATTCAAAAAAAACCGCCAAAATTTAAATACACATGTTCTGGTATTTTAAAGTTGCCATGATTAACGACAAAAACTATTTGGTTTATGCTTTTTATGTGTTTAAAAGGTACCTTTAAGAAAAAATAAAATGTCAAAGTTTCCTCCCGCTCTATCCAAGAGTGTTTATTGGAAATTTTAATTTTTAATTCATTATTTTATGTAAACGAATGTTACATACAGCTCGCTAACTTAGCACACCTTGACGTTACGCAAATTGTTTGTAAATAGTTATCGACATTATATACTAGGCTAAGTAAATAACGAGGTATGTACTAAGTATTAAGTTGCATATTGGATTGCTCCCTTTTTAAACTTATTTAAACTCCCTCTCATTCGATTGACCAAAGAACAAATTGGATTAATGATATTGGATATTCTGATTACGAACAAATTACATTATTTTGTGTTTATTTATTGAAAGATAGACTTTAACGTCGTTGTAATAAGAGTTGTTCTTGTTTATGATGGTGACAGTCCTGCTTACCCACGTTTATCAGAAGTAATCTCTAATACAGTGCACAATTAGTCTTAAATAACAAACGTCAATGGAGAACTACGTAAAATGACGTATCCTTTTTAATATTGCCAGATATAAAAAAAATCCCCTGTGTTGTAACAATAATAAAAAGATGAGTATTTGAATGCATTTAATTTTTTGTATGCGAATTGCTTCGGCCAATGTTTTAATTAAAAAAAAGCATTTAATCATGAAACGTTTTAAATGAATTCCCTATTTCAATATGTTTATTGAAATGTTTGAGTTTGGAAAAGATTTTAAGTGATTTTTTATTTTTGTTACATCAGTCTGTCTTGTTGAATCTATATTCAAGTACAATTGTTTACGATCTGTTTATTTGCTTGAAGTTTTATTTTCGTAGTTTTTTTTTAATATAAAATTATTTTTATGTTACTCCTTTTAAATAAAAAAAAATATTCATTAAATTGGAAACTTATACAAATGATATATTGGTTTTTAAAATTGTTGAATACCAAAAAAAAATCACATCGTCTCCATTGATTAGAAAATATCATGTATGAAGTTTTAAACCAATAATTATATTGTTAATTTCAAAAAGAACATATAAAATGTAAGTTTTGTGACCTCAAATAACTCTTAGACATTGTAATTCAAATTGTAACTCCGCAATGCATTTAGAATTCTTAATTGACTCTTTGAAGATCTGGAACACTAAGTGAAAACTCTGAGAGACAGTAAATGGTCAATAATGTCGACTAGTGATTACTTTGTACATGATAAAAGCTCGTTTTTTTCTGTATTTTTTTTCTGTAAATTCTCAAAAGACGTTAAGTGCGTCCTGTGATAGACTATAGTTGGTTAGCTTCATATCGGCGCGTGCTGCCCCAGGCCGCGTGCCCAGTTGAATCCTGTCTATACCAGTGTGAGCAACTACTTGTTAAAAATGTATTTTAAAAAATAATTTTGATTGTAAATAATGTATAGACTGTATAGAGGTGTACGTGGACAGCTATTGCCTGAGCCATATTAATTTAGTTACATATGTAAATTGGAGGTTTCGTTGTGAAGATATATGTTAGATATAAGTTGACATTGTTTGTGTTGTATGGCAGCGTTGTCTAGTACCAAAACATAGATGATAGGTTTTTTTTTCTCTTTAAGTTTCCGACTGAACCAAATCATAGTAGATAATGTGACGTGTTGATACACGAATAAAGCGAATTAAGTAAAATTAAGCAAAGTCTTTTCTTTTAAATCGCATCTAAGTACAATCAGCGCCCTTCGCGGTGTTCTACCCATAAAGCGATTCTGAAACAATAGCCAGTAGGACGTAGCTTTTAATTGTGTCAATCGTGTATTACGAATTGCTTTTTTGGTATCCCATCGTTTGCGCTACCTCATTGGTTATTTGTAATAAGGGAAGTAGTTTTTTCTCGCTGCAAGAAACAATTCAATATTTCTGTAAGTGGAACACCGCTAAGGTCGATGACAGTATACATAAATCGTTTTTGGCTGTAGAATATTCGTAGCGTGTAAATGAGTTTCCTACAACCATATAAAGTACCTAATTAACCCACTAAAGTGGGGAAATTACCAAAGGTTAGTTGTAGCTGGGAGTCCTATATAAATCTGGCAACTGTCGTTCAGTCTTTCCCAAAAGTGGTTTAAATTACATACATACAAGGAATGAAGATTTATTCTGATATGTGAATCTAAAATCAATGTTTAGTGGTGGTAAGGGACAGACTCCGTCAGCCAACTATTCGTCCCTACTGAAGTGCTCTGAGTCTATCCTATTATTAAAGGGTCTAGGCCACAGTCAACCACGATGGCTGGTTGGAGTTTGCTAACATACATTTGAACTTTCGCATTTATAGTACCAGTATGCTTAATCTTAACTATACAGAAATAAAGTTTATCATTTTATAATTAATACAGGTAAGTTATTATTACATTAGACGATATACTGTTTGTATTGGCGCAGTCAGTAGGATAGGTATCTACGTTTCCAGAGAGAATCTGATTTCTAACAAGGTTCATTGGGATTCAAATATTTATGATCTAAATAACTACCATAGTCAAACGCTCATCCCTCGCCTACCTAGAACAAGGAATGATAACAAACATTTTATTTACGATGAACGAACGATTGATCTCTCATACGCAGCATGTCCCACTGTACAGTACACTAGCATCTTACGTATCTTTGTAGCGTGGTATGTTGTGACACGTTTTGTTGCCAAGTGATATGTCAGTAAGTGACATAAATGACGACACGCGTTAATAAAAACGTTGCGTTGTCGCACCGGAGTCGCGCAGGAAACTGTAATGGTCGAATTTGCATTTATATGATTACGTCCGGCGACGGATCGTTGCTGGGAACAGTGCGCCTTGCCACTACTTATGTCTCTGACATCGCTGGCACCATTCAATATGATGAAATGAAAAAAAAAAGAATCTTATAAATGCAGAAGTTTAGACGCATGTTTATTGTTACGTATCTCCAAAACAGCTCAACAGATTTCGCGGAAATTTTGGCATTAATGTGGAACATAGTCTGGTAGAACACATAGACTATAAATGTTTTTTTTTTCAATTACGCGTGGACAGAGTCACGGGCGACAACTAGTTTTATATAGACATGTCTCCCATCTTTTATTAAGAATTAACACACATAGTTGTTCTATGGTTACTTAAACGATTTCTTAGTGTAGGTTTCGCATACTACATCCACACTAAAGAGCTTATTAAAGACCATTTAATTACTTAAGTGTGGCAGTAATCAAATTTTAGAAAAGCGACGTATTCCTGACAACGATTTAAGGTTTGTTTAGCTTTATGTAATCCATTAATCGATGTCCAATTCGTCATGAACTGCATTAGGTGTTAACGCATGAATAGAGCCAGGTCGTCTGTTCATCAATGTGTAACAGGCTGCCCGCCGGCGGCGGCCACACTCCGCTGACCGCCCTCCGAATCTAATTCAGCTCATCTCGTCTGTAACCGACATTGTTAACTCTTGCTCGTGTGGAAATAAACCGATATAAGCTGTCGCACAGCCAATAACGAGCGAATTTATTAAATACTAGCTGACCCCGCGAACTCTGTTTCGCCTTAAAGGCAATAAATAACCAGATTTTTGAATTTATTAGGAAATACAAAAAAAAAAGCATTTCCTCCTCAAAAAAAAACGATTGTATGGGAAATGGAAAAGGCCTATTTTTAAGGCTTTCACGGGAGTTTTTAAAATTTTTCTCACCTTTTAAACCTCCCCTAGACCTCCATGAACATTCGAAGACCAAGATAAGATAAATCCATTCAGCCGTTCTCGAGTTTTAGCGAGACTAACGAAGAGCAATTCATTTTTATACTATAGATATCAATTGTTTCCACCAATTAATTACTTTCGAGTAATCTTTAAGTTATTGGTTTTGGTTTGTTTAATATTATTTCTGTTTAAGAGTTTCAAATACTATGAGTTAGAATCTTTTCTTAGTCAAGAGCATTGAATCTAATGTGAATTTAAATTATTTAATAGCCACAGTATGTTTAACCAATTAGAGATTGAGTTTTTAAAATAAAAATAATTAATGAACGTAGAATATAAAAAAATGCTTAAGATTTTAAGTTTTAAAACATTGTCTTTTATACTTTTTGACTCTATGTCACCAATGAGCTCGGTGCCTGCCCTTTATTATGGGTGACTAGGCCACAGTCAATCACGCTGGCCAAGCGCGGGTTGACTTCACACGTATATCATTGCTGTTCAATAAAACAACGTAACCAACTAGAAATGATGTTAATTCGAAAGCGTAGTGGAATTAATGTATCGTATCGACGAGATCGTATCTATAGATTGCTTTGATGTCTACTAACATTAATTAAATCGATACTCAAACTAATTTAGTGGTTGGGAACATACTATTAATGTTCCCTTACCAAATATGTTTACAACGTGTAGACGTGTAAAGTATTCATGTATTTTTTACTGACCCATTTGATCTCGGAGGTAATCATTTGTTTTTTTTTAACTACGATTATCGATCTTTCTGTTCTATTATATATGTCATCTGCATGTACGTTTAATTGGTTCCGGACAATCGAAGACTACACGAATTATAAATAAAATATAAAAGGAATTCATTCACAACTTTGCGAATTTATTTGAAATTTTCGTCAGTTGGTCAGGGTCATTTAAGATGGACTTATACAGTGCAGATTTTAAAATAATTGTTCGGTACAGTTGCACTGTAGTTCGATTTCTAGAATTTAAATTTTGGCGGCATACGGTCGCCGGGGATATGCGTAGTTTGAATAACAAGCGAGATGTTTCAGGAGTCTGGATCGCGCCATATCGAAGTCCGTGAACCCCTATTGGTAACGGGCGTAAATTGTCATTTATAAACGATTTGTCGAAGCAAATTCAACGCGGGCGACGTGCTCAATCTGTCCGTGATACATCCGGTAGTTATGGTCGCCGACTCTTAAAGTGTTCGTGTCTGAATTGAAAAACTTGAGAGTTTTGTTTGAATATACACTAATTATTATTCACGCCCCATAACATTTACGAACATTATCACCGACTATATACGACTCAGTATTGTTCACCCGAACTCACAAAAAATAGGAATTCATTGTGACATATTCATAGTCGTGCTTTAACAGAATATAGATGTTTTAATTAATACAAAAGGTCTTGTATCTAATTAAAATCAAGAATAACAAACAGAAATAAATTAGTTGCGGAAGCCGGAGGGCCGTATACTGTGGAAGCCATTGAGGAAGGCCTTATCCTGCTGAAGGCAGATAAAGATGATGTTGATGATGATAATGGTAATCAAATCCTTGTTTTTTTTCGTTCAGTATCCTGGTTTTATATAAAAAAGGAATTTAAGGTGTTATATGTGCGGTTGGGGACTAGGAGTGTGGGTCGACCACCCTCCAGGTGGACCGACGGCTTAATGCGGACGGCAGGAAGTCGTTGGAACAGTGGGCAGACAAAGGCTGTTGATGATGATGATGATGATGATGATGATGATGATGTGCTTGCTAAATACGGTACTTTGAGATATCTTCTTTCGCCAAGTTGTGTCCTGTATTTTTCATTTCGATTAAAAGCATGAACCTAAACTAGAGACAAGTCAAATTTCACATATGGCCGCCATATTTAAATTTGACATTTTATGGGTTTATTTTTATATGAAATGAAGTGATATTGTAAAATGTTATATTGTGAGAAAAAGTGTTATAGCAGAGACAATTTACAATTCACGAATTTTAGCGTAAATTGTAGTTTCTCTATGGTTTTGGATTTTGATTGGAATTCGATATAGTCGATTCACACGACATCTAGGTAACAACGTTGGTAACGAAAACAGAACAATCAGGAGATGGAATCGCCGCCGTCCGGCCGCACCCCGCCGCATAGTAAAAAGTTCATATTTCCCGGTAACACCGATACATTAAAATGCAACACTTATACTGAACCGAAACCCTTGTTTCTATGAATTGTATTTTTTTCTTTTACTTATTTAAAAAAAGGAATAGAGAATATTACTTGTGTAAACACATCTCTCAATGAGAACAATAATCTTTTGCTACTAAATGTTTCTGGTATCGTTTAGATGTTTTTAGTGGTACCTTACACAGGAGTATTTCGAATAAATCCTACTAAGAAGAAACTTTATAATCCATAACTTCGCAATACTATGTCAAATTAAACAGTCGTCCAACAATTTGATAGAAGTGTACAATGCTACAGTGAATTATGGTCTCGAGGCGGGATGTGGGCCGCACAGCCATCACTGGCCGCTGCCCCTACGTCCACTCTATTGTAACGCGACCTAAAATTGTAACCTAATGGAAATTGATTGTCGTTTCCACTGTTTGGTAATAGACTGACTGCTGCGTTCTAAGTCACTTAAAGGTGTCACTCAGTGTGTAAATTTAGTTTGAGATACACTGAAGTGTTGTTTAAGTAATCATTGAATGACTCTGAGTGTGGCAGTAACACCAAAGTTCAACTAGGAAGAAAACATATTTATTGCCATACATATTAGAAAACCCATTACACATTATCAAACAAGCAATTGAAGAAAAGTGTAGCAAAAGGAGCCAGCTTAGCGTCTGCAGGGTCGGTTTGGTTCTGCGCTGGTTTTCACCTTAACTAAGTGACTTGTCGTCTTTTAAAACAATGTTCTCCTGCCGCGAACTGCCGAGTTGTGGAATGGTGTGTCCTCCGCGGTATTTCCAAACCAATACGACTTAGGGTCCTTCAAGAAGCGAGCGTACCTCTATCTTAATGGCCGGCAACGCACCTGTGGTTCCTCTAGTATTGCAGGTGTCCATGGGCGTCGATGATCGCTCTTGTGATACCGACGCTCGATTGTCCCCCTTTTCGTATAAAAAAAACGACCTATGTGAAGATTGAATATATTTAAAAATCTTTTCAGATGTCATTGCCATAATAATTTCAATCGGACAAAATTCAAAATTATTGTCACCAGTATTACAAATACGAAAGTTAACATGGACGGATGTTTGTTAGTAGGTAATTATGGAAAAAAACTCTATTTTAACCAGATTGCCTCATGCTTATAATTAATACTTTAGTGATAGTGATAGTGATATCTTTCTCACTTCGAAATTTAACTTCAAAAATAAATATTAACAGACTTTGTCTCGTGTGATTTATATTAATTAGCATATTTGCATATGAACGTACTTAAATTTAACTAAACTCAGTGTTTTGTGATATTGCAATGTACACTTGTTATTGGATTTGTAATCTACTTGTGTGTATTTCTGTTTCATTATATGTTCTTTTATGATTATTTCAGCTGTAAGTGTAAATAGATAAATAAATAAAAAACATAAAATGAAACGTTTACGAAAAAGGGATAAAAAAATTACAAGCCGCTGGCAGCAGACGAGCGAAGTTGTTATGGTAAAAATTAAGTTTTATAAATTTTACAAAATCAATCTCAGCTATGGCTGGAACACCTTGCGGGCGAGCGCGGGCACGCAGGCAAAATATAAAGTTTCAGTGTTTTAAAAATGTTGTAGATACTTGATCAAAAATAGATTTTATTTACGGCCTTTAACTGTTCTTAGCCAATATCTAGGCCGGAAAACAAATGTTTGTCCGCGTGTATCCAGTCAGAACCGGTTCTATCTAATTGTAAAGTACATTATGAATGTATCAGTATTTCTGCGTCCCGCACTCGGCAGTCAGTTAAAAGATATAAGTGCTCCTAGGATGATCGGTTTATTGTTACAATCATAGAAAATGCTTTAATGTTCCATTATGAACGTGTTGTATCGTGTTGTTGTTCGAAGCAGATTGAGTTTTAATTAGATCACAAATGTTATTCTTCATCGACAGATCAAAGTGTGGATTGGAAATCAAAGAATGTGAGATGTAATCCCCGCATGATGGCTTGCAAGAATTCGTTGCGACGAGAAAGCGATATGTCTGATGTCGGTCCCAAGGTACCCGCCCGCCCGCGTCCTCGCGGCACCGAGCGGCTTGGTATAAATATATAATTTTCACAGGCACTAGGGATTACTTGTGTCAAAATAATATTGGATTTAGTTTACTAAATAAACAAATACAAATTACCGTGTTCACTAACTAATATTTGAAAATAACCAACATAGCTTGTAAGAAAATATCGTTCGTGAAAAAAATATTTTCAGTAGAATTATAGTTCACAACACATGCTGTAGTCAAATATTACTTCATTGAAATAACTCAATGATTGTAAACTTCGAAACTATTTAGTACTTATTTTGTGGTTTAATTTCATTTGTTACTCACTTTTATCGTATAGTTAATTTGTCACAAATACATGTTACTTTTTCGCATGTCGCCAACAGTCGTCGTGCATTGAGTTCAGTTGTAACTGCTCGTGTGTACAAAAGTTTGTATCAGAAAACTGAACAAGTGTTTGCTTTCCGTTCGTTGGAGCGTGACCGCGCGGACGCTCCCAGTCTCTGGCTGCTCTCACGTTTGTTACGATATCTGCCTGGTTTTCAAACACGTGCAACTTTTTTTTTATATTGTAACGTACAAATTAACTGAAGGGTGTTGTACGAAACCAGGTCAAATTAACTCTTAATTATTGAATAAATATAATAACATTTTGACCGTAAACCGATCAAATTGTACGCGTAGATGTAAGAATGTGGGAGAGACGAGAGATCCGATAGTGTGCCATGAATCTGTGCACGATGTCTACCCCCCTGGGTTATGGTGTAATGATGTCTTTATTGATGACATTCCGCACCTGTATACCAGTTAATATTATCTTATTAGCTACTTAAAATTTTATGCCGTGAAGTTGTAACGAATCAACAAACTTCCCTATAAACTTGCGCAGCAGAAGTCGGTGTGAACTGTGATGAGGCAGGAGGCACGGTGCGGCGCGGCTGCAACTCGACACCCTTCCCAGAATGTTTCCGTCGCGCCTTAACTTCGCGCTACATCCCGATCGCATCGACACATGAGCGCGCAGCGCCGGCACTGTACGTGTAACAACTAGTCTCGTGTTTCTGTCTCATCCGATGCGATAACAAAACTTTACCTAGATCAGTGGCTATTCTTTAAGGATACATTTTCTGACGGACACATGGGCGTAACGGTTTCCGTATGAATGTGAGTTTGTATGTTATGTTCTTGACTTTTAAATAAACAAATAGTTTTATTTAGTCGCACTTGTGAAGAAAAGTTAACATATTGGGTTTAGTACATTTAGATACCAAATAAGATGTCAAATGAGACACTTGTATTTGTGTATCGGAAAACGTATCTACAAAATCCTACACAATGATATTGTGTTCGGAATCGGCTTTGCGTCGTTCAGCCCGCCGCCGCCGCCACCGCCGCCGCCGCCGCCGCCGCCCTGACGAAGGTCCCTCTTTGTCGCTCGACTACCAATCAGTACTATCCAAATATACAACCTTATGTACATAATATTATATATTAATCCTACGTCGCGGCGGCTCCGAGGGTAACAAATCATCTTGAACTAATTGGGATACGACAGCACTTCGTCAACAAGTACTGCCCTCGCGTGCTGCACTGTACTGCACTGTACTGCACTGTACTGCACTGTACTGCACTGTACTGCACTGTACTGCACTGTACTGCACTGTACTGCACT
>JAODUI010000023.1:2671237-2681354 GCA_027563995.1 Papilio gigon
AGAAGCGAGCGTACCTCTATCTTAATGGCCGGCAACGCACCTGTGGTTCCTTTAGTATTGCAGGTGTCCATGGGCGTCGATGATCGCTCTTGTGATCCCGCGTTCGTTTGCCCCCCTTATAGAATAAAAAAAAATGTGTACACCAATTCCACTGGCATATGCAATAACGCATGGCTAATTGCTCAGTGGAAAGCTGTCTTGAATAACCAGTAACATAATGGTTAAATGTATGTATTTACGATCTACAGCTACAGGGTTGGAATCATTCGACCATTGTAAACACATCAAAGCACCGTCTAGAGTTTAGTTGGTATCATAAAAGAAATATTAGTAAGTTGTATAATAACATACTAACATTTTATATCATCATCATCATCCCTTGTCTGCCCACTGTTGGACACAGGCCTTTCTCAATACCTTCAATATTTTATGTAAAGAACAAAACATAACTTAAGTGGTGGGAGTGAGGAAGCGGGTTTTTTAAAACGAGAGCAAAGAGTTTGATCGAGTGGCTGTTCCAAAGTAATTATTTGTTACAATTTTAAGTGCACTTTGAGACAATAAATATTTAATATGATAATGTATTCACTCATGTATGTAAGATAAATGGATCATCGCTTATAGATGTCTGTTATTTGTTTATCATCAAGATTGTTTTTTATGTTATATATAAAAAATAATCTTGGAAAAGATGTCAAAGTAACAAATGAAGGTAAACATAATGTTACGGTGGAGAGAGACGCATGGGTAGGGGAGATATGCTACTCCTGTGCATTCCCTCCTTTGATTAAAGATAGGCAATTCGTTTACATACCCAGATGTCTATGGACAATGGTCACTTCTCAATTGTAGCGAATTCCTATGGCCGCTTGTTCCTTTGCCGCCTTATAATAAAAAGAAATGTGAAGAAAAATATATCGTTAGACATAAGTGTGCGATGTTAAACGGCCATCGTTAAACTCATATCAACCTAAACTTCATTCGTCATCTCAATTGAAGCGCCAATAGCCTAAAGGTTATGGGTAGGGTCTACCGATCTAGCGGTCTTGAATTCGTATCCCGTCATTCCACTATTGTCGTGAACCATATCCTAATACAAGCCTTTTCAAGATTACCAGGAGTGGTAACAAGAAATATTAGTAAATTAACAAAAGTGTTCTATAATTTAAAAAAAAATCTTTTGCGGAAATTCGTGATCGTCCTTTGTTCATCGTCGTTCCGTTTCCCACATAACGTAAGGTTAGATTCATATACTGTAAATAAATGTAATGAGAATCTTATCACGAGTGTCGCGGCGGCCATGTTACGTGAGGTTTTATAATTGACAATAAATTTTGAGTTGTTTGTTTTTGGCACGTCGACGCTACTGTTCAAAGTGAGAGTCATCTTCCCACGGGAAACAAAATATTGTGAATTTAATTATTATAAATATATTGGTCCCCCCTGTCTGCCCACCGCTGGACGTAGGTCCTCACGCAAATGATTAGTATTATCACTCTAACAGTAGAACGTCGTCGTCGCACGTCGTCTTCGTTGAAAGTTGGTTACAGTTCCCTTGATTCTCCCAGTGTTCTCGCTGCGGCGTGTAAGATAAGTGATAAAGTCTACATTATACAAATTTTATTCATATCAGCGGCTGCGGCGCGGGCCTTCTCGCTCTCGTAAAGAATACGCGTGAGCCTCGATCCAACCGCGCTTTCGGCTTTTATGAATACGTAATTTTGTCATATTTTTCGATATTTATAACCAACTTTATGGGTATAAGCCGCCATTGGTTATCTTCTCTCGATCGCCTTTTTAACATTGTTTTACATCCTTTTAGAGTTTCATGACATAATTATGATTAAAAAACACCGCCATCTATCGGATCATTAACGTAAACTATATCAACTTTCATGCTAGAATTCTGACATTCTTTACACGCACTAACACTTAATTCTCTAATATCACTGTTCTATATAAAATGTATTAGTAATTACGATCTCGTACTAAAAAAAACTATTATTTATTTCGTTGACGGTTCAATGCATTCGATATCAGAAACCGAAGACGATACATCGATTGAAATAATACTAGTGATAAATTGTAGTTTATAAAATAAAATCCCTTTCGCCGGCAACATTATCTTCTTACAGGCTCGCAATCAAGCTTATAATTTTCGCACTGGAGCGGTCGCAGCCGATTTCATTTATAACTTGGAAGACCTTGGACAAAACTGTACCCCATTACATTATCGCCTTTCGGTTTAATGATAACAAAGTTTATTTTCATTTGACTTTCTATTTTTTAATCTTTTTAAGTAGTAGAAGACAAGACAAGACGGGTTACCACTCTTAGATGTTCACTCAAAGCAGTTATCGGAAAAGTTACAGGGTAAGTAGATATGACGAAAATGCTAAGGAAAAAGGAAATGAAAGGTTTGGCGGACTTAATAATCTCTACATTTAAAACAATCAAATTTTTTACAACAGCATTGGTCATAAAACATATTGGTAGGTCGGCGCACACGCGACGCGACGGCCGCGGACGGAAGTGCTGCATTAAGCGCTACTCTCTCCGTTTTAAATAATAAATGGATGATCGATTAACTTGTCAACGTTCCCGTGGGAGTGGGACCAACCATTTTTATATTATTATCGAAGTGGTGACACAAACATTATCTAACTTTATATTAATACTTAAAAAACAATTAAACTAAATACACATTCGACTATATCCTTCATCATCAGCCCTTGTCTGCCCACTGCTGGAC
The DNA here is from genome assembly GCA_027563995.1 of Papilio gigon. Classification (NCBI taxonomy): domain Eukaryota; kingdom Metazoa; phylum Arthropoda; class Insecta; order Lepidoptera; family Papilionidae; genus Papilio; species Papilio gigon. Next base: position 2,673,990 of record JAODUI010000023.1, read on the forward strand.
GCAGGCTTTTACCGATGAATAATTGTTTGATATTTAATATCGCGTATATTTAATCACTAGCTTTTACCCGGCAGGAATTAAAAACAAAACTTATTAAGTATCCTAATGAAGTACTGACTAAAATCGAGAGGACCCTGTGACGTTGCCGCCACATCGACACAAAAAAAAAACAAGTGAACAAAATAATAATAATAAAAATAAAAAACGACAAAAAGATTACAATTAAAAGCAATTTTATATTCATATTAATTTCTAACAATATGTTCATTAGAAACGGGATTCTTACCACGTTTAGCCGATTCCGGATTGTTAACCCGTGACCACGGCGCATGCTTGTGCCGAAGTGTTGGGAGCTTAGAGGCTATTCGTGGTAGTAATCCTTCTTAGGAATACTCTGTTTGTAAAAACCATGAAAAATTGAAATTATATCCCTGTATTAATTTCTGTTTGCGCTAAATAGAAATGTAATAATTCATACTTTAGCAATTAGTTCATTGCGATTATGCAGTGGCGTTGCGAAATGTGGCTAGATTAGCAATGTGCTTTAAAAACACATTAAAGAGTTTAGCAAAGCGACCCGGCAATTTATTAGATCTAACTAGAGCAAAACCGCTGATTTATTAGACTATTAACTAAAGATTTCCATACAAATAAACTATGAATTAAGGATGTACGTCCTCTCGTTTATTAATCACTTTTACGTAGTATAAAGTAGCAAAGAAGCTCAGACATACGCAATGGCAAATGTTGCAGAGCTTTATTCAATAGATGAGGGTCCGCAAAGGAATAGAACATTTTCTTGCCGTATGTATTCCTTCCACTACCAATTCCACTATTCCTTTCCGTGTTTTTCCAAAAATGTCTGTGGTATTAAACTTCTGAATTGGTCATTCGTGCCGCCGCTGATGCGGACTCTATCACTAACACCGTTCCGCAATTATGCAAAACATAACCGACATTATTAGCAACTATCCAACGACTTTGCAACAGTTAGGTAATATAGTCAAATTAATTTCTTTACCAAAAAAGAAACCCCAACCGCAATTGTGAAACACGTTTTGAATATCAATTTTTATATAACGATCAAGCCTTTTGCAAGCCACCCCTAGGCCCCTCCTAAACCCTATCAAAATTAAAAATTACCCTTTTATGAGTTAAAAAAGGCCCTCTAATTCACTTTGATCAAAAGTATTCACCCTTAAACTCATTAATAAAGAAAAAAGTTGGCGAACTTCGAATCTTGTCAGGATAAGATAATTACTTTCGAACGGGAAAGGCCGCTATTTGAATACTGAACTTGATTTTTACATTTTGTTTTTAAATACGTTCAATGAATGATAACTATTTTTACATGCATCGTTAGCTAGTTTATTTAATAGTGTTACTACACAGAAACACTGGTGCTTTCTAAACGAAATTTCAATTGATGACCCAATTGTATATCTGAATATCGTCTCTCCTAAATGCATCATAATAATTACACTAAGATAACTTCTATGTAATGATACAACGCGAAGCAAATTTTAAACAAATGATACATGGAATTGAGTGGTTTAAATCTGGCCGTACTCTATCTGATTACAACGCGCAATCATTGTCTCGTTAATTGAAAATTTGCGTTGAAGCTTTACGTTTGGCAATTAATTGTTCTACGAGATTATCTTGTCAGCGCCCGGAGATACTGTGATACAGTTAATTCGCAATCTTGTTATTAATCTCGAATTTATTGTTACTGCAATATCAAGTTAATATTTCAATAAGTAAATTTTACCGACCATGGCCTCAACACCTTTAACATAGTATCAGAGCGCTGGAGACATCTAGTGAGCTTTTGTTGAACTTATTTTATTAGCTTTAAATAAACTTCTACTCAAATTGCCGCATTATTAGTTACAATTTTAGGGTCCGTTCAATTATATCTACAGTAGAATGAGGTCATTCTTGTAATGAACCATGCAGGAACTATCTGCTTACTAATGTCTCAAAAAATGAAACAAATACGTTTTTTTTATTTTTTATTGGAACTCTTTTGCCTCATTGTTATTTTCGTACCTTTTATATTATCTGATGCCACTTTACGCCAACATGGTAGTATATTATATTTTAAAATAAGGTTTATTTAAAATTACCCGTGCAAAGGAAATGATATGCTAATACCGAGCGCTTTTTAGCAGCAGTTAGCTTTTAATGAGCTTATTTCCTTGCGCAGTATAAATTAGTATGTAGCCCCGCCGCGCGGTGTAGCGGCGCCCTAATTATTGTAAATGATATTTTACGATAGCACACTGCTTTTATTATGTATCTTGATTTACTTTTTATCATGTTGAAAATATTGTTACAGTATTTGTCATACATTTTCTAGCAAATGGATGCTTATTGGCTTCCACCCTATATCCGTTGCTGTGTTCTACTTACTTGCTTCGTTTCTTGCAACGAGACAAATTCACGTCTTACAAAATAATCAATTAATCACCAATGAGATACGCTAATTATGGGATAATAGTAAAACGCAATATCCATCTATGTAGGCCGATTTTTTTTTCGTACGTTCAAAATTAAGTTTGCGTCCTATTCGTTACTGTTTTCTAGTCTCAAAACATACGAATTATGTAGTACTGTAGCTTTTAAAGAACACCGCGAAGAATTACATATTTATATAGCCATCATCCTCTTTGTGCATAGCGTTAACAACATATTTTTGTTTCTGTGACTATTTCAACAAGTCTATAGTTAAATGAAACATTTAAATGTGTATGTTCAGTAGGGAACGACGTATATCAAATTAAAACGTAATGCGTTGTATTTGCAATCAGATAGAACACGCCGGATGCAATCGCATGTTTGACGCGAGCGCGCCCTGTCGAACACTATTCACCAACATATCACGTTTTAGCATAAACACGTTGAATTGTTATTTATGAATAAATTGTAAATTCATTATACAGAAGTTCACATTCTTGTAACATCTGAGTTTTATGCTCAGGAATTTATGAATCCCTGCCGCATTATATAAACAAGCGTTTGAAAAACGAAATCTATAGAATTGTAGATACTAAGGATGTAACGCACAATAGCGTACACCGTAAATGTAGAGTCGGATCTACGTAGATTTCCCCACCCGAAAGAAAGAGGATGTGTGGGTCGATTTCCGATTCAAAGAGGTCGGAATTTACGATTGATTTTGCACTTCCGATAACCAAATATTAAAAATCGGTTTTGATTTCTATTCCGATATAACACTTCCGTATACCTGGTAGATATTAATCAAGTTTGAAAGAAGTAATTTATATAGCTTATTGCAAAGTTCTTCTAACTTCCTAATTATGATTCTAAGCAAGTGATAGATACTACACATGAAAATAATATTTACACCAGCTCGTTAAGGCCATGGTACGACCTGCATCGTTTTAAAATTGAATTTAATTATAATAAGCAAGTTTCCTTCCGCTGCATAAATTAGTCATTGCAGCGGCCGGACCGCGCGCCGCCAGTGCATTTTAAATGAGTTCCCCGTGGCGCCCTCTCACGGACTTTGCGATAAATTAACATTTCGCTGAACTAGGCATTATCAAAATTGACACAAACTTACAGTTTTTAGACCAACTTTTTTTTTACATCAATATACATCGTACTAGAAGCAGTTGAATTTTCTTTTCACTAGTAAAGGCTTAGAGATATCTCTTAATTTTAATTAACTACGAGAAATATTCAGTAAGCGAGTATTATGTAAAAATAATCTAACGCGAAGTTTAAAGCCATATTTAAACTCGTAATCATTTAAAATGATATACAACATTTGGGTGGGATTAATAAAATTTGTATATAAAAAGAAATGTACACGAATTTACAGTCTTATAATTTAACTAAATAATTGATGATTATCAAAGAAGCTAGGGCAGCGAGAATGGTGACATTGTAGTCATTAGTGTCACGTAGTATAAGATTCTTTTCACAATCTCCGCTCGACAGATGTTAAGGAAATTAAACGCTCGTGATTTTACCTCGTAATTTAAATACAAGAATATAGATAATTTACATTTACTGCCTGTATAAAGGCGTTGGGAAAGCTTATGTCCAACAGTGGGCAGACAAGGGCTGATGATGACATGTATAAACTAGTAACATATATAATATTGTAAACGCATTAGTTTAGTTGTATGGATGTTTGTTATATAACTCCAGAACGACTGATCGAATGAAATTTGACACAGATTTTTAAAATTAAAATGTTAGTAGATAGTTTTTGTAAATTTACAAATGTATCCTGAAACCATTCCTGGTGAGATTGAAAAGAGTTGTATTATGATATTCACGACAATAGTCGAATGGCGAGATTCGAACGTGCGACCGCTAGATCGGTAGTCCGTATCCTTAACCATTAAGCTATTGGCGCAAAGGTACAGCCAGTCTTTATAAAAAGCATATATTACCAACTGATTTTTTTTAATTTGATACGACGTCGAAGTGGTTGATAAAAGAGCTGCAAGGTATACTACACGAGTATAAAAGGCTCATAAAAAGTCAATAACTTTAGTTATATAGCGTTATTTGATTAATTAATTTTAACGAACCCCGAGAGCCTCATTCAGTTGTGTCAGTTTCCTCGCGTAGCTGTAATCTGATCTGAATTTTTGCATCACGCCCACTTCAAATGTTTGCTAATAATTTTTGAAATACTAAAGAACGAAATTTCATAAGGAATAATTACAATTAACAGTTGAATTTTGGATAAATTAATATTTTAACTGACAACGAAATGTACTTACAACAAAAAAATGCTGCTTTTATATTTATCTATATGAATTAAAAAAATACTAATAAAATTATATTAGTACCTACTTTCGTAGTCCACAAGTCGACAATGTAGCTACGCAACATTTCTAAAATAACAATCTTCTGTGGGACATTGCGTTCGTAGCACTTTTGATATCTACACGTTTTAGGCTACGCCGTAGCAATGTTTAAAGTTTTTGTACGTTCTATTAATGTTGTTCATTTACAATGTTTCTATATAATTATTTAAGGGAATATAAAAGTATCGCCAGTAATAGAAAAACTGAGAAGCATAAGGTTATGGTGGTATGGACGTGTTATGTGTAAAGACGATGAGCACATAAGACCTAAGATGATAAGCTAGAATTTGGATGGCTATAAAGGTAGAGGAAGACCGAAGGAGGTGTGACTGGATTGTGTGAAAGAGGATATGTGTAAGAAGGGTGTGAATTTAGATATGACCATTACCATAGATGTATGGAAGGTCATACTGTGCCGACGGAGGTAGGGAAAAGGGTAGGTCGATAATGTCTCTATATTTATTTCAATAAGTAATTCGATAAAGCAATGACATTGACGTTTGGTTGATTTAATAACAGTTCTAAAACATAATGGTATGGTGATTAATAGAATTCAAAGTAGATTAAAATGCTTTGTTTAAGGTTGAAATTTTCCACTACACTTTAGTTTTCCAAAAATGCATTGAGCAAGGGCCATGTCCAGCAGTGGGCAGACAAAGGCCGACGATGATAATGATGATTACAAAGATCAAACTACAAAACAAATTAATGTGAAATGTTTTCTAATAAAATTATTGTTTTATAATAAGAAGTACATCAACCGTGTTTTATTTATTTGACTTTTTATCGTCAGTGTTTATGACCAAAGTTAATAACAAACAAAAAATAAACTAGCCAACATTAACGAACTCATCCGGTGTCGGCACCAACTAGTTTCGAATCCATCGAGGACTATTCTTCAAAGGTGAGCGGGATAGGTGTTTAGTAGTCGTGGCCCGTCGCTCATGTGAAGGTTTTATTTTTAGTTTATAATAATAACGTAAGTTTAAATAGTTGAAAGTAGATTAATTCGTCGAATATGTTTTCTGAGAGTCGGCTTACGTAAAGCTATTAATGTAAAACATTTAACACCGCGCAGTGGATCGCGTGAGATTATACTTTTGTGTGGTGCTAAACAATTTACATCATTTGTATGTATGCTCGCGCGATAAAGCTTTATGTTTTGATAATTCCACTAACACTTTATGTACGTGACGGTACCGAAATGGATTGTACGTCTATAGGATTAAGTCTTTTTAAGATATCATGACCGTGACTAGGCGTTACTGCGACACGCGGTCCATTAGATCTCACCTCCTCTAACAAAGTTAAGCCTTTCGTACCATAGAGAAGTTGCATTAGGGATGATTTAGGCCTTGATTTGCAGCGAACGTTGTTTAGCCAGTTTCTAGTTTGCTACCGCAATCCGTACGATTGATTAATGAAAATAGATTGAAGATCACAATTTAAATGTAATAGATAAACAAAAGAGGATCAATATTGTTTCCTTCGTGGAACACTTACCTGCGTCATTCAGTTCACTCTTCTATATTTTATGGACATCTGGTAATATGTTATAAGATGTAGTATTAACATTGTTAACTTGAGTATATAGTTTAGTGGAAAACGTACAGCTGACGTAAGTGGTTTGTTAATCTAATCTATGGCGTTCTCACAAGCCGCTAAACTTGCTTGGCGAAATCTTAATTCCTTTACAGAGTTAAACTATTCAAACCATGTTTATTGCCAAAATCCTTTGATAATATAACCACCATCAATTGAAAGTTTTTAATTAATTTATGTTCAAAATAATATTTAGAATAATTTATAATTAAATATTTCGTGAGCGTACTCTTTGCTTCTAATTTGTAATTTTACAATTTTATAAAATAAAGTATTTTTTTAATTTTAAATACACTAGTTCAATAACACATTTATAAACTATGGATAGAATACTTCACACGAATTTGATTTTTAAATTAAAGACAATATTCCAAATGTTTGTAATTAATCATAAAAATTAATTAAAATTACATTATTATTTTACGCCAGTGTCTCTCACTTGGAACGGTCAATTAATTGTAAAGCATTGCATTAATTCAATCGCTAAGCTATCACACTTAAGATAATTAACTGTATCAATAATTGGCTGTAACTCGTCCCATTAAATCAACAAAGCCTAATCGACTCAAAGGGTGACATAGGTTAATTTACAGAATTAATCAATCAAGCGTATTAAATAGCTAACTGTTCCCGGATTGCTTTACCTTGAATACATATAATGTAATTTAGGTAATGTATATATATATATATATATATATACAAGAAATGACGACGACAAACAAAACGCTGCCATATCCAAGCAACGACACATTTTTAAATTCTACTTATAAAACGGCTTAACTCACGTGTAAATCGGTGTCAGTACCGACTAGTTTCGAATGCGCTATAGTACCGTTCCCACTCACCCTGAAGATGAGCTCCCGATGGGCTCGAAACTAGTCGGTACTGACACCGATTTACACGTGAGTTA
>JAODUI010000023.1:2682079-2694223 GCA_027563995.1 Papilio gigon
TGTTATTTCTGGATTATATTTAATCTATACTTAGTTAAATATTTTATTTAATTTTTAAATGTTATCGAATTTCTTGAAGCTGTTAGTATACGACAACACTAAGTTATAGCTTACTCGCAAACAGCTTGGAAAAGCTCCTTCCTTCAATATGCTATACAATTGTCGAGTAAGAAATTAACTTTAATAGAAAATAGAGCGGAGTATTTTTTGTGCTTAATAAATTTTAATACTTTGTTGTCTAAATCTAAACCTAGCATTATAAGGACACAGTTGTCGTGATCAATTTTCTTTAACCTCGAACATTTCAAGTGGTCAAAGTGAACGCAACTTCCGCAATATTTGCATGTATATTGGTTATGTTATGACAAACAAAACTATTAAAACGTTTATACTAGCTTGTTGTGAAATATGCTAATTTCTAAACGGCGTCAAACAAGATACTATTCAAGAAGCATACCAAGTTTTAGGATGTAACCATTTGTTTGTACACTACTTGGAGTGTCTCGGTATTTTATCTACTTTGTGATTAAAACTAAACATATGAAAAATCGTTGTCGTTACAAGAATTACGTTGAATTGATGTAACACTTTGTATTAATTAAGTAGGTACTCGTCAATTATTTGACATTCTACTTGAAAATTTTAAATCGTCCATTTCAAGTTTACAGCGCCATCTATCGAGCCTCAGTACTACTTACCTACTCGCAATGTTTTGTAACACAAACATTGTCTTTTACTTTTTTTGTCGTATCGTATCAGTTATGACATAATCAAGCTTTCGTTGAAGCAGTTGTAATTTCCTTCCTTTTTCATAAATTGCGATTGAAAAATTTGTTCAAATATGCTACAAAACTCGATTATGGCAAAATATAGAGCATTTAGCGAGAATGTTTGCTGTTATATCGTTGTGGGCCCATTAGGGCGGCGCAACAGCTATCGTTATGAGGCTATTTAAATGCGTACTAACGTACAGATAGCACGGTTATTTGTTATTACCGTACATTTTATGGAAACTAAAATGTTAAGGTAACTAGTTTCTTATTTAATATTAAAGTTTCGTTTCTCTTTCTATTATGAACTGATTAGAGATAAGAGACATAGCTTGTGCCAGTTGCAACCGGAGTTAACGTCGGAAATATTGAATACTTATCAGAATAAAATAGATCTATATCTTCTCGTAACTTTCCCGAGTGCATTAAAGTCTATGCAAGTGTACATTTACATGAAAAAAAAGGTAATTTCAAATGATTCATATCTCGTTTAATTATTAAGAGTATTTAAAAGTTTATTGTTGTTGTGTAATTTACGTAATAACTAATTAATTTAACAAAAATGTGTGTCGATAAATGTAAATTTAGAAATTCACATTCAACAAAGCAAATCAAACAATACTTCTAACGTATATTTTCAGCGTGGTAACAATGTAACCTTTCAAATTTGCTTTAATCTCAAAATTACAAAACAACAAAAGGAACTATAAGGCTTTGTTAGTTTCGAACGGTTTCCGAATTAGATTAAATTCGGTTTATTTCTTTTCAATCTGGTACGTGTTGTACCTTTTATTGGTTTGTATTATAAACGCGAAAGGATAGATGCATATTAATTAACAACTGACCACACCGAATTTAATGAACTTTAGCAAAGCCGAATTTAGCATAGAAACAGGGCATAAGCTACTTCCTAGCTTTTTTTAATTCCGCTCGGTCGTCTCATTTTTAATTGAATACTCCAATCTCCTAGTTGTAAATTGTAAATCGAAAGTCCATTAGAGTGAACACGATCAGTAGATAAATGAACTATTTCCGTAAGTTAATTTAAGTTACAAATAAGACATTTAAGTAAGGGTTTTATCTTAATAGCTCTAAGTTTAATTTCCGTCTCCCTGCACGCCATTAACGTCGTTTTCAAATTGAAACGGATCTGTGCCGGATATATCCGGAGGGGGGGACTCTCAATTTGATATACTCACTTTCTATAACATTCCATTTAATAAGAAAACGACGTGAAACTTTAATGTTATTATAAAAAGAGGTTTGAAGTATTTACTCACGAATATTCTTTTTGATTATTTTTCAAGTGTCTGTTGCAGAGACAAATTGAACATAACTTTAACGTAAGAGTACGTTAATAACTCTTTAGTGCAAAATTACGGAATACAAAATCCTAAAACTAATATTAATACATTTTATAAAAACATGTTTTATACATAGTAATATAAAAATAACTTTTACATATTATAAAAACGTCATACACGCAATCAGTTTTGACGTCACATTTTAAAAATTCTATTAATTTTAACAACTTTCAAAATGTACTCTGAACGTGACAAACGCTGGCGAGGGTTAATTTTATTACACTTCAAAAATTAACACGCGTAACACGGCGGACGAGTTCTCTGGCGAAACACGCACACAAGTCATGAAAACAACACAGCGTTATCCCGTCTTTCTCTCTCCTCTTCCACCTCACACCGCCTTCGTCACCTACCTTGCAATACTTCTAACCCCTTCCTTCTCACAAAAACTATTGTATTAAAAAAGATCAGTAGAATTAGGGTAAAATACTTAATGCTTTATCCGAAAATTACTGTCAGAATAACCTTTCTAACCTTTTCTCATAAATTGGCAAGTAACTTTAAGTTAATAGAAATTCGCATTTCAATTAAATTAATTAACAATGAATAGTCGAATTATTCGGATGGATGGAGAATTGGAGATACTCGGGTAAGTTTTAATTGTGAATCAGCTCTTAGCGAGGTTTTATCTTCACAATGGCAATTTGCACTGACGCCGTAAGCGAGACCCTCACAGCTTCCTACTAATTACAGTTCATTACCGTAATTCTTGAAACACCGATGGCTCAGTGGTTGTTAATTTTATATTCAAATATGTAGTATCACGTTATGTTCTCACTCGTTTACTACCAAAACCAACTAAACGATGCGAACCAATTTTGTTTCCATAGTCACAGACTACAAACTTTTCTTTCAGACTATTTTTAAATCTGGCTTTGATCTGTATGGACATGTATGGACCTTGCACATTACACCTATTGCATGTAAAGTTATGAAATACTGTAAAGCGTCAATAGCCTAATGGTTAAGGGGTTTCCGATCACGCCGTCGAGAGTTCGAATCCCGCAATGCGACTATTGTAAACCATCTCCTACCACAAGCCTAGACCTTAGTTGGAGTGGCAAAAGAAGTGTTAGCAGACTAACAAAAATTTGCTGATATTAAAAAAGGCCTACAGGAAATCTGGCAGCAGGGCTCTGTTACATCGTGATCCTGGGGCCTGGAGGGGGTTTTAGGAATCTCAAATAACCCTGCCTTTCCCTCAGAAAGCAGGTTATCTTCTGAAAATATCCCCCTCGTTACAAAAAAAAGGGCTCTGTTACATAAAAAAAAACATTTAAATTGAAACAATGGGATTGCAATAGTATTCGAGTAGGATCCGTCTGGACGTCGACTACACTTTCACAGGTTATATTTTTAATTTAATAAATAATTAGGTTCTCTATAACAAAGGTTGTAATTTTATAAGAAATTCCAATACATGAGTTTGACGTATGCATGGTTGTTCATAATATTTCCAGTTTGTTATAAAATTCTCTTCATTATTTCATGTTCGCATACTTCCTGACGCGCCGTCTGGTACGCTTGCATTCATTAGAAAATGAACTAAATATTGAAATACTTTGTACATGGCATTTTATTTCATACGTAATATATGATGCAAATATATAAGAGAAGTTACTGCTAACCATACTGGATGCGTAGAACCGCATCCTATGTCCAATAGTGGATAGGCAAAGGCTGATTACTATACTCTTTATGTATATATAATGTATGCGAAGATACAATGTAAAAAGCGCCATCAGCCTAAAGGTTATGGGTATGAACTACCGATCTAGCGGTCGCGGGTTCGAATTCCACCATTCGACTATTTTCGTGAACCATGTATGGTTACAAGAAATATTAATAGATTAACAAAAATCTACTAGTATTAAAAAAATAATACTTATTTATGTTGCAATGACCTGGTAGCAGGTAGGTAAAGCCTCAACTGTACTAACGAGGAATGGTCACCGCGGCGGTTACAGTGGGTACAACTCCTCCGAACCCCAGTTCCCCTCAAGCAACAGTCGATTTTTGTTTGATTTCTTCAAGATACCAGAAAACAGATGAAAGCGTGTTTTTTTTTGGAAATAGAATTAAGTTTTCCTGCCAATTAATATAGAACACATTCAACTGTTTTAGATTTTCACTTCTATTTATTTAAACAAATGTACAAAAACTGAACAAAACAATATCAAACTTGTATTGTATAATTGAATTGAAGGTCGGCGGAGTTAAATAATATTCGAACAGAACGTGAGGTAACGACCACGATGTTACGTGCCTGGCCTTCGACTAATTGAAATTTGGCTTTCATTTTTGTTTAATTGTTTTAACTTTACAACACTAGCTGTCGCCACCGACTCTGTACGTGCAAAGTAAAAAATAACGTGATTAGTAGCCTATGCGTTATTCCTAGGTGTAATCAGTCCCTATTCCAAAAATTCCATCCATATTTGTTTACGCATTCTAAAGTTACTTGATAAAAACATCCGCCAAATGAACATTACTAAGAAATGTCAATCAATATATTGATGTTATGACAATTTTATAACCTTAAAATATTTCCTAAAAAATCCATTACCAACAAACGTTTCTTTACAATCTAAGCCACGTAGCTCCTTACTACGAAGCAAGTGCTACGCTGTAGCGTACTCCGGCGTAGCAGGTGCTACGTAGCGCGCGCCATATTAAAAGCAAACACCTCTGTCATACCGGCTATCGATCGGAACTCTCCGCTCAACGTGAGGCCGTGTTACGAAGGAAATTATAAATAATATTTATTTAAAAACGCTAAGGAAATAAAATTGTTTTTTTTTTTAATTTAGTTTTTTTATTTCATATTCTTGGATACAATAAAGTTCCGGCAGATAAAAGTCATGTTGCCAAAACAATCAGATGTAGTCATTTAGCAATGATAAAAAAAAGAAAAAAAACGTAACTCTGATATTAAAGTAGAAATATATGTTACCAAGTATTCGATGGCGAAGTAAAAACACTTAGAAACTTTTCGTCAAGCGACCCTGTTGATTCCCCGCAGTTCAGCAAACTTCCCTCGAACACTTCCACTCTTTGTTATAAACTTTTATTGCCGACGTGGCTTTGTTCAAACCACAAACTTATAGTTCATTTCTTCTTCATTCACTCACTCTTTTGATGTTTCAATTGACTATTAATTAAGAGATATAGTAAAGACGGTTTGTAACAGTTTTTGATTCTATTAAGACACAGCACACGTATTTCGTAAAACGTCAAATTCACACGGCGGTCGTTACGATAGAATTATTTTAATTTGTTTTGTGTAAACTTATTAATAAAAGGTAAGTGATTTCTGTTATTAATGGCAGGTTGTATTTTACAGTTATGTAACAAAAGTGTTTTACTGTGCAGGTTTTTTGTAAGTGAAGGCAGCAAAAGAGCGGACGGATTGCCTGATCATCGACGTCCATGGACATCCTAAACATAACATGGGTTGTCAATCAACCTGTATCTGATTTAGGTTAAAAGGTAAACACGAAAATGAAAAATGATTTTATTATAGCAAAAATATTATTTCCATTTTTGGTGTGAATAGAAACGACATACATGTAATTAATTATTTCTGATCTTTAAATTATATATGAAACTTATCTTTAATAAAAAAGCCGCGAATGATATACCGTCGTGCTGCATTCACTTCCGTGACATTTGCGGTACTTAAAGTGTCATTTGGTTTTACGACGTCTCCCAGCGTTACGATGTAGCCCGGCTCATCCTAGATGGCGTTAGTGTCCTGCATTATGGATGGCTCCGGGACTGAAGAGACACTTACGATGTGTCCTCTCGAATAGACATTTATTTTGCCCGAACTATGTATATAAATTGAAAATATATTTATCCCGTATGTATAACATATTTTTGTTTAATAGTTTATTGATAATTGCTTTAATTAGAAAGAAAGTAGTAATAATTATATTCTAATAGTTTCAGACATACATTTCGAAAATTTAGTGGCAAAGGGAAGAAAAAAATTATCAATTTGTAAGTTGTGTGACAAAGAGTGTTAACACTGTCTGACACTGATATAAAGTACTTATATAATAGTTGATGGAACGTTGAAGTATTGCAAGTCACGTTCAGGCAATAACGACCGTGGTTGTGCCTCCAACCTGAAATTGTTATCGACTTTGATAAAATTCATGTCATAAGATGAAACATGTTAGGTATATAGATTTTCTGACAAACAAATTGAAAGTATTATACCAAAGGATATATTACAGCACTGAGTATTTACAAATTAACTTTGTTTAAGAGTTAAAAGTTCTAAATTTGTTTATATATTTTTTATATATATTAGAAGACAGCTTTTCTTCTAGAGGATGTAAGTCACGTATTCTTCAAAGAAAATGATCACTAGTGATATGGTGGAACTGCGGACGTCGATGCGGAAGAAGGAGGACTGCATTGTGGAAATCATTTGAGACTAGGCATAGCAGTGGGCAGACAATGGCTTCTGTAGATGATGACAGTAGATGGAACTAAGAGTACACAATTTATCAATGATTTAAAATAAACTTACAGAAAAAAAATTCGTTGAACATTTTTGTTGTAAATTTCAAAAGACAAGAAAAGTCCATTAAAATTATCAGAAGGAAAATGGCGTTAGGAAAGTAAACAAAAAGAACGCCGGAACGATAAAACTCTCAGCTTTTTGCTCGCGAATGTTGAAATAAATGTATATTTAGTTAAAGTTATTCGATACTGTTAAGTAAACGTACTTTTACAAAGAATTATAAGTAAATTTTCCAATTATTTCACTTGAAGTTTCAGTCTGTTAGTACTGGCGGTCGCGTGCGACTTGGTCGGCGTCAGATGAAAAAAAAACGCGAATTATCACAATATATCCAATTAACTCTCCGTGTTCGATACGTTCCTATGGGAACTGTTATTTAATTTGACAACGTAGTGTTCGGTTTGACCGTGAATTTTCACCGGCGATACGACTTTACTGAAACATATTGCTATCTCTGTTTTCTCAAAGGGAATGAAAGAGATGACTATATTTTTTCACGTTGCTTAAAAATGGAATTGTTATTTTGTTGTAAAAATTAGTCAATAAATATACTAGTTAAATTGAGTGTAGTCTCGTCGAACCGATTGGCCTGGCAATCAATCGGTCCGATGGGCACCGCTCGGTAAATTATAGCAAATTTCAATTCCTATTTTTAAAACCAAATTACTTAAATCGTCCTTGTCGTATAGAAGTTATTAAGAAATGTCAGTGTATCTTTTTAACTTGTTAACTAGAGGTCGCTGTTAATAAAAGTTTCTCTAGAGCGAGGCAATAATGTGCTAGACTGTAACTTATAGCGAACTTATTAAAAGCTTGGATAAAGTTTTCATTGAGCTTTCAATACTGTTTTATTTTTCATTCGGGACTTAGACCCTTTCTCTTTTGCAGTAACTAACAACTAGTTATTAATTTAAAAGCATTCCTTTGGACTGTACCCTCAGGGGACTAATACAAATCAAATGATAATTCTCTCTAAATGACCAGACCATTGAGCGAATGAAACTAAATGAATTGAACATTTTTATGCAATAAAGAATACGTAATACACGTCAGGCCTATTGCTTCTATAGATTAAATAGGCCCAAAGGGAAAAAACACTACACCCCTAAAGCAGGGAAACCTACTTCATATTCTGAATTACTTAACTTTACCGGGTTAGTGCTTTCAAAATATGTCCGCAGCTAACTAGGTTTGAGGCAAACATTGACCGTTGGTTTAATAAATTATAAAGGCGAGCCTCGTTTAGGAACTGACCAAACATTGCGGGAGGTCGTTTTAATATGACAACAGTATTAAGTAGACACATTATGTTTTTATGGATATAGGCTTAGACGTTAAGCTACTTACGATACATGAAAGTGCGCACAATGTAATAGGAAAAAGAAAAATGTAAGAACGCTGTTAACTTAGTGGTTAAAACAACGGATTGCGAGGCATAAGGTGTGGTTTTCGAGTCCGACTTTTGTCTTGTAAATTAATATATTTTTTTATACACAAATTGAATATACTTTCGATGTACTAATTTTAAGGGATGAGTAACTATCAAGTATGTAAACATAGCAGTATATTCGTGCGCCAACCCCACTTCATCAAGAATGCAGCGACATTTGCGTCTATAAAATGTTAGTCAACAGATTGCATTGTTCTTAAAAATGAAAACGTATTTTAAAGTAAAACGGGGCAGGGAGCTGTCGGTGGCGCGGCGACTGTAGCCGCGAAACTGTCGGATTACTTCGCTATTCCACCTTTTGAAAAGGTGCGGTTGAATAAATATTTCAAGTGTATTTTGTCTTTTTTACTTCCTTGAATGTATTTTAAAAAAATGTAATGTATTTAAATTAAAAGATGGTATAAAAGTTTCTTTACATTAGTAGTAATTAACATAAATAAAAATAACCTCAAAATCCAATGCACGTATTTCTATGACACTTCAAGAAAAAACTATAAATCGAATAACGCTTTATTCGTTAAAATCTATGCAACTGTTAAGGCTCCAGGCGGTCACAATCACATACAGACCCGTACACCACTACATATATACGAAAATGAAAAGATAACAATGCCTTATAGAAATATTTCAATGGTGGCAGCCCATCATGCCTTGTATGTTCGTAAGTATTTGAGGTTATATAATTCAAGACCTTATATCAGTGTGAATGTGAAAATATTCCGAATCCCTGAGAAACCTTAATGGAATGTTTACGGCATACCGCAGGTTGCCAGCTTTTACAAAGGATTTACCGTATATCACGATATTTCTCTCAAAGGGACACACTTACGCTAGCCAGTAAATCACGTTTAAGAAGGTGGTACATAAGAACGAATTCAGTATACAATTATATTTTAGTGTTACATGTTGATTTTAATAAATAAACAAATAAAAATAAATAAATTATCGAAACCGTTGCAGTAATAATATATAGGTTTATTAATAAATCAACATTTTGAATACTACAATATCTTGCAATAGAATTAAATTTATTTTTTATTTTACACAATATCTAATTGTACACAATTTTAATGTTTATGTAAAAATAATTATTAAAAATGAAGTATTTATAAAATATATTTTACCTCTATAAAATTTAATCTATTTTAGCAGAGCCCAAGACAGAGTGAGCTGGCGGCGTACTGTGGACGCCCTCTGCACCACTACGGCGATTTAGGAACTTAAGTCAGTCTATAAAATTTAATCGTAGTATTAAGAAGCTATTAATTTGCACTTGCATTGAATCAGTAATGGTTTTGCTTTGATAAACTTATACAATCTTGTCTTGAATCGTAACAGTTCCTTTCTGAATACGCTCATTTACTTTGTTGGCCGTCTTCAGCTCAAATTTATCGTTGTTGCTCGGCTTATCGCACACTAACCCCATTGTTCTTGTTAACTAATTTGATTTAACGATAATGAAAATTACTTTGTGATCAAAGTACTATATATAGTACTTATACAGATAGATTATTCTAATTTAAATTTCAAATTTGGAATACAGAGTTGATACCTATATCTGACGGATATCAGTTACGGAGAAATATTGAACTAATTTCATTGCGTACATTGGAAATGGAAAAGTCAATTAAAGGGTCCTCATGTAAGAAATGTTGTCTTCTAGAGTAGGTTATACAGTAAACTACATTCTCTAACTCCAATATTATTTTCGGTAAAGAAAATATAATTTCTCTAATACGACTGGTGGTATATAGAAATGAAGTTTTTTTATTTATTTTGCTTACTTCTAAACTAGTCTAACCAATCTAGTTCAGGGATTTCCCGACCTTTATTAAATTTCATATAAAATACTTTATTCGAAACTGAAATCGTTTTTATTTTATCATGTCAACAATCTTTGCCCACTAAAGAGTTTATATAGGGGAAATGTTGAACGAGTGCGTCGTCAAAGTATACGGAATTCTTAAAAGCTTTCCAACTAAGTATTGACTGGTTAAACTTGATTTCATTATATATTATAATGAAATAACCTTTCCTCGACGATACTCCTAAACAGCTACGAGTTCTCCTCGACCGATCCTTCTAGAAGAGAACGTAAATTACCCTTAAATGCTACAATTTCTCTAGTGTTGCTGATGTGCACGAGCTTCGGATCAAATAATTACAGACGATTCCTGGCTCGTTTGACCTCTTTTCAAATAAAAAAAACAATAATTCAACCTTTCAAATTTGGTTTAATTAATTGTTCAATTGAAATATAGCAACTTGTGCTGAGACTACATATAGAGAAACTAGTCGGTACCGACAACGATTTACACGTGAATTAAGTCGTTTTACAAGTAGTATAAATTTATCTAAAATTTATTAATTAGTATTAATTTATTTGAACTAGTATTGTAGTTTTGTTTTCTTTGATATTTATAACATGGGATATTAAAAAAATCAGGACTGTAATAAACATTTAAGAGAGCTTCTCGTGTATTCGTGCACGCGCGACGGCGACTGGCGAACGCGCAATGGGATAAGTAGGTGCTCTACAGTCGTCGAGAGGCAATCGATGTTCGTTAGCTTTTATTGAAAATAAAATTCATCAAATAAAAACCAGATAACTACTATATGAAACAATATAAAATAGTTACTGATTAATAAAAAAGTCAAGTTAATTATTAGGAAGGAAATTATTAACATAAGAGGACTAACATTCTTTTTTTTTTAACGATACGAGGAAATTTTTTGTCTTATTACAATCTTGATATTTCCTTGTGTCACATACAAAAAACTTTTAATTTTAAAATTTCTAACAATGTAACCTTTGTAGCAAAAATCTTTATTAAAAACTTTTATACATTGTTCTGTTATAATATTTCATATTTGTTAAACGAGGGTTCACAAAGATTTTGTATTTCGGTAGGAACAGTTTCTGTGGCATTGTTTCACGATACTTTGTTATTTGCAGCCGCGCTCAGCGCCCACTGAAACTTGCCAGCTCAACTACGAGGCTTTAAAAGGAGTTTCTTATAAAATTGCTAAATCCATTCTATTCTCTTTATTCCGTAAAACTACGGAGAAATTTTTAGTAGATTTCGACAGTTTCGAATTTTGTATCCATTTTTATGTTATAGCATTTAATTGTTACATATATTAACTTTAAACTTTCATTGTTTTTGTTAATATAATGTTTGGCATAATAGCGGTACAATGGCATATATAAATGTGCCGAATTATCAGGAGCTCCAAGAGGCTAATCGTGGTAAGAATCCTGTTTCTTACGAACATTATGTATATTCATTATTAAATACTTACTCCGCTGGCGCAGCGACCCTAGTCTTGGCCTACGACACAAGAGATCGCCAACGTCGCCTGTCCTGCATCGTGTCCTGCCAGTCACACGCTGCAGCTCAACCAGGTCTGCCTCCACGGCGACTAATTATTACAAGTTATTAGTTATTTATTTATTAGAATGGATATAAATGGAACTCATCTGCTCCAGAAAATTTCTACAACAAATTATATACAAAATTGACTCAAAATACATTTGGATTGACTTTTACAAACAATAATTGCAAACGTTGGCATCGAGGGCGGTTCCCTCGGGTCCTCGGACACTGCGGAAGGCAGTTTGATTAATTTTGGACAAGTGTTGAGAACGGACCCTTTTTTTACTCAACTAGAAATCCCCTTGAGGTACACCACTACTGTCAAAGAAGACCTTCTCATTAATATCGAAAAGGTTTTATATAGTAGTCTATTAGAGGCATATAACAACCCCGAATTAAAAAATATATTAGTAAATTTTATTACCATGATATAGAATATCAGCAAATATTTCAAACTAATGTTATCTTCCTCGTTTCCGGTGTAGCGAAAATGCAAGATTATTGAAGAAAAGATATGGATATGGTTACCTTTTGACTTTGATTGTAAAACTCAGATGCGCAAGGGGATATGGCGCACTTGGATTCCTGACGAGTATAGTGATAAGACCTCTTGCTGATGGTCACGTTGTTTTAATATTGTTGTCCAGTA
>JAODUI010000023.1:2694323-2715846 GCA_027563995.1 Papilio gigon
AATATACAGTTTAGACAGTAATTCAGAGCAATCTATTTCATTGCTAAAAGTTTTTAGTAATATGGTTGCCTTTTGACTTTGATTATAAAACTCAGATGCGCTAGTGATGTGACGCACTTGGATTCCTGACTCGTATAGTGATAAGAACTCTTGCTGATGGTCACGTTGTGTTATTATAATTATAGTCTTGGATAGTGAGTACAGTATAGTTTAACCTCTTGTCTACCGCCGTACCAGTACAAACGGTAGATTACACTAGTGTATTTAATGTAAGATTTTTTTTATACATATATTCTATAAAATCTACGAAGTTCAGTTCGGAAATAACTCGCCGAATTAGAAGTTAATGGAATGTACCGTTAGTGAGGTTGCCTTGTGAAATCCAATTTAAATAAGCAATTCGCCCGCAAGCTGGAATAACTAATTTCTGCAGCGGAAGGAAAGAAACTTTCATGTTACAATGAATAATATTAAATCGACTCAAGTTACGAACGCAAATAAATTAAAATATTAGAAGTCTAAAGATCACATAAAACTCAAATTGTACATTTATTATTAATTTATTAAAAATATAAATAGTTCGTTGTACATCCGAGAGTCAAAATGTACGTTTAAGTTGTAAATTGTCGCAGTGATCAAAAAAATAAAATGGCGAAAGATGCCTTTCGAAGGGAAACTGGATCAAAAAAAATCGTAACAACAATTTCAGAAATGAATTACAATTACTCTAAATAAGGTGACCAACAATTTATCAGCGTACTCACTATTTTATAAAGCTTTTTTATACTAACAGGACTTGCTAGTCGTCTATAAAAAGCAAAATTAAATATGTATAACACAAAATGAAAGTATACAAATAGGGAAATACAAACGTTAACTTCCGCGACGTAATTGTATTCTTTGGAGAATTAAAATGTAAAGTGTAAGGGAGGGATTGTAACCGCGTTATGCCATTACATACACGGGCAAAATAGGGCAGAGCATTAGACAGGACAGTGCTGCTACTGATTGAACCCACACTTACTCTAGACTGTGCAGTACTGCTATAGTTTTACTAAAGTAGTTTACTGCTCTGTTATTTTTCTGCCCTAGTGTAAACATTACCTAACGGAGCGTAAATAGACAGGGGAATTGGATGGAATCACCACAGCGAGCTGTTATCGGCCACCGTCTGCGGCCGCATCCGCCGCCGTGCGAAATACAATCACTTTCAGCGTCACTGAATGAGAATTACTAGTGTAACTTAAGTCGACGTAACGAAGGTACACGGAGAGATTGCATCTGATTTCAATGTGGGCATTTTAATTCTTTACTGTAATTAAATGCGAAAATCGTTTATTTTAATATGACTTGAATTACTCGGTTGAGATAGGAATAAGGTTTTTAATTTCCTTTGTAATTTTCTATGTCCTTTATTAGGATAACAAACACCTAGATATAAATTTTAGTATCATAATTCTAGTTACTGTTTACTCTGTTTTCAGTATCATACACACGTGTTTGCAGAAAAAATAGCTCCATGTGGTACATACAAATAAATGTGTGGACGAAAAATTCTCACATCGGCACACTACCTAGATTTAGACTTAATTCCCCTTCGAAACGTAAGCCGTCGCCAGTAGCGCCCTCTTCGGTTGTTGGCCACACTCGATTACAATCTGTCGTTGGGATCTAGGTTTACGCTCCGTGAGTCCGTGTCGAAAGCATCTTTGGTCACGACAGTTCAATCTCTGAGCTTTACCATTCTTTCAATAGCCATGTTAGAACTTATTTTTAAATCTTGGAATAAAAATTTCAGGTTTTCCAAAACATTTTAAGTTTATTTTTTTGCACCTAAACATCACGAGTTCGTTATTGGTTGACTTATGTTAGAAAAACTAAATTTACTTCCGTAAATGTTTTAAATGAGGTTTTAGTACTTTAATTTGTTACAATTAAATTTGTCACTTTTATTATAATCTATATATTAATGGACAGTATTAAAAATATGCGAAATTTATTATTGCACCACGACATAGTTAATTAATAGGAATTTATTCAAACATTGTAGTGTGTGAATTAAAATGCCGGCAGCACGGCGCAGGCGCAGCCAGACCATTGCTGATTATTATCCAATATATAAATATTTGTACGCGCGCTCTCACAACACCACATACATAATTTCCTGCATAGATATCCGCATGTTAATGACCTTTGTACTATGACAAACATGTTAAAAAGTTTATAATTAAAATCGTTTCTGATCATCATCGACATTGTTCTACCCACTGCTGAACATTGGCCTTCCCGAATGCCTTCACAGTATGCGATCCTCTGTCTCCCACATGTGGTCGGTTAAAATTATTAAATACGTTTTAAAAAATCAAGAAGCCAATGAATGTTTCTAAGGAATAAAGAAAAATCTCATTCTATTTGGTAACGCAAAGAACATATAGTTTATTTTCATAGTATACCTTCTATCTTGTTCACAATGTTCCGTTGAGAAGTCGCCCATCGCCCCACCCCTCCAACTCCCAGGCGGAGCTACACACGAGCTTAGGAGCTTTAACCAAAGCTTTCACCAGCGCTGGGCTTTAACTTTATATTTATATTCAGTAAGTTTTTAATCGATACCGTATTTAGGAGAAAATCTGAAACTTTATCCATAAAAAAAGTACCGACTAGCCTATTCTAATTTTACTTCCTGATCAACTTGATTGTAAAATAATAGCTCGGATACGGTGTAACGTGTATCTATTTGGGAGGTAAGATATTGGGGAATTAAGTAGAAAAAAAAACAACCTTAAATTGTATAAAACCGTTTGAGGAAGGGCCTACAGTGAAGCGGGACGTTGTCGAGCGTGCAGAGCGACATGGCGCGGGGCCGCTGGTGAGCACCCTCGAGCAATGCTTGCAACAACCTGCCGGATGAGGTCACTCGGAATGAGGTCACATTGACCTCTTCTTCATGTTAAACTAAACGTTTTCTTTTCAAGTTGGTCTGGATAAAAACTGTCGTAATTTCGACATTCTTACTGGGATTTAAAAAAATGAAATTCTTGAAACTAGCAATTACTTTTTTTTTAATTTAGAAATATTTTTCAAATTTGACAGTGAAAGAACAAATAAAACAGTAGCCATTTTTATTCCGTAAAATAAATTCAAGATGTCTTTAAACTGATCTTTATTCCCACAAAGAGATGGCGCTGTCGCTGGGACTGAATGTGACTTGTCGGCTCTAATGTCGCGGAAAGTGATAAAATGTTCATGGAAGCACTATGTTTAAATGTTTTACACGACATTTAGCACGGAAAATAATGTACGTATGTATACATCACATGTCTATTTATTGCTTTTTTAAATGCTTATTCATCAACCAATCATATAATTCAAATAGTTATGCTAATTCTTACTGTCCCGCCAACAGAATAACATTCATAGTTCAACTTTAGGCTATTGTTATTTTATTTTTTGAATTATGTCGCTCGGTCAAGATGAAACAAAATTGTTAATTTCCCCCGGGGCCTCTTAAACAATTGGAAAGACGAAGTCACGACGTAAAAAGTTAACTAACGACTTAGAAAGACAGAAAAGAAACGAAAGAAAAATCATCAAAAATGGTTTGATACAGAAAATGTTTTTTACCTCGAGCAAAAAGCAAAAAAAAAACATCTTACATAGTACTTACTAACCTACAATTAAGATGCAACGAACAAGTGTTCAACACTTATAGCCTAAGAATAATAATAATTCAAAAGATTCAATAGTTTCCATTATTACGTCACTTTCTAATATACGCAAAGAAATAATGCCATATTTTTCCGCAATATGGCGTGTTATTCCAAGTTAACTCACATAATATCCTTCAAAGATTATTAAATATGTTTGGGTAAGAACAATAAACGTTTATTCAGATCCCTTCATCAATCAAGTCCGCGCCTTAATTAACTTTCTTGCAGTCAGTAACATCGCTGCTGCGAGCGGCTGAGATGGCATACTACTGAAGGGAAATTAATTGACTAATAAGTTACGGGTAACTGGGAAGCTCAATCATACATGACGGATAGAACAGCGCGTATTGACAGAAAATATATTCTTTGTATCCGTTATACAACGAAAATAATACGTTATTAAAACTACATTCATTTCATCTTCTTATATGTTAGGAGCTACTAGATTAGGATAAAGAAAAAATGTTAATTACTAAAATAATTTTATTAAACATTGTCAATGTTGAAAATGTCTTAGAAAAATTGTCAAAACAGAATTTACTTTAAAGGCTAAAACAAATTATTTACAAACATGGTATTTATTATGTGTATTCGGAAAGTACCAATCGGAGAAAAGAAATGTAGGCAGACCGTGTAAACGGTGGTATGATGATATTAAAGATGAAGTAGAGAGAAACTAGGCAGGAATGGGGAAAACTGGAAAAAAATTGAGGAGGACTTCACCCAAAGTGGGGTCCATATCTAGCTGCTAAATTTAACAATACTTATATAAATATAAGAAAACCACTAACAATACTAACCAATACCATGCTATATTATACCTGTAAATATTTAGGTAGATATGGAAATACACAAGACTTATTATTGTTTTTATTAAAGCATCAAACGACAACTGATATATTTTTGAATAAGCTGAACTATTTTTGTTACCTAAAATCTTTTTTACGCACGTCTGTCACTACGTTGACGCCGGGCGAAATTGAAATGGTCTTTCGAGTTGAAGATCGACTGACCTGATAGTATATAATATGTAAGTAAATATTTACATTGTATTTTAATCCGAATCCAATACACATGTACATAGATATATTAAAAGAAATTTAGATAGAAATTCCCAAGATTGATCACATCGGTCAAGTCAACGCCGTCTTTTTGATATGGGTAGGCAATCTCCCGGGCCGTTCGCCGTTCCGAATAAACTGTATTTGTATGACAAAAGGAGAATAACTTAATTACAATATTTTGGACAAACTAAAATCGAAACAAACAACTAAAACAATAATATATGATAATAAAAAAAAACGACGTAAAAAATATATTAAAGTTTGATAGATCTGTCCGACAGATAGACATTTTATAACCTTTTAAAATTATGTCACATACCATATACGACGGCCGTTTATTTTGACTGACGGACGCCTGACCATATTATAAAGGCAAAATCAACATGAGACATTAGATGCTATTCTCGCGATAGGCACTAGCTCTATTATTTTAGATAATAATTTATATTTGTACTCCTGCCTTCGTCATATCTTATTGTGAACGCGTGGCGCAAGCGAAGATAGACAAAAATTTACTAATCTTAGCATAGGTATTTATGAGTTTACTAAAGTTGATAATGTTCAGACTACTTTTTCGATGCATTGTTAAATACTAAGTTTTGTAGGTGCATATATATTTTAAATTTTAAGGAATTAAAGTTCTGCCGCGAGGCCTGCGGCTTTCGTGAAAGCTTTCAAACAAGTTAAGTTAAAGTAGGTCTGACACTTTTGGATTTTGAGTAATTTTGATAATTCACGAAGAACGGACATTTTACTGTCGAATAAAGCATTTATTAAATCCAATAGAAAAGATAGATATATAAATAATTAATTACGTCGAAAATGATAGAGGACAGACGAGAGCTGATTATGGTGATGATGATAGAAAATTGCTTAATGTTTTTTTAATTTCTCTTTTAAAGATATCATTTGATTTTTGATAGGAATGGTGAATTATTTCACCGAATACTTTTGATTGTTGAATGTTTTGTTTTTCGAATCGTTCACTTCACTCTTTTGTTTCCGACGGTATTGATCGAAATTAAGACTGCCACCAGAGTTGCCTTCACAGAATAGGAGATATATAAATCACAGAATAAAAATATTTTCAAACAATCCTTAAATCACAGACTCGATTGAGAATCGAAAAATATACTACTAATGTTACATACACATATATAGTCATTTATTTTTGAAAAGACTTTTCGTTACAATATTTAAGTTCACATTTCAACGGTCAGTCAAGTAAAAAAAAATGTAACCCAATTTTTGCATTCAATAAAATTATTTATTATGTAAACTAATGTTTACATCCAAAAAGTGTAATTAAATAAAAAAAAATATTTTTGAAATTTCCCGTTTAAAAATAGGAAGAACTGTTGTATCATACGGAATAAATTCATTCGCTCGCAATGTAAATTCTGTGTTGCTTTAACGACATTTTCATGTTAATTTAACTCATAAACTAAAAACCGCTTCCAACTATATTTTAAATTGCAACTATACGCTATCATCTCGAAGAAGAATTCAGTATTAAACATTTATATAAAATATATCTTAAACAGTTATAATTAAAATTAAACAATAGACTACGCATCATCCACGTCACTTGGACGACTAGCGTACCTGGCGATTCTCGTGAAATTTTCTTCCGACTACAGCGTTGTAAAACTACCTATCCTCGGCGGTATTTCCAAACCGGTAGGACCACGTGTCGCATAAAAAAGCAAAACATCAGTTTAAAAACAGTCACTCTGATCCGAATTGTGTTGAATATCATCTTTTAGCTACAAATAAGTACCCACGGATCGCCGTCCTAAAAGATCGTTCTAGAAGTTAGTGTACCTTTTACTGAAAGACCGGCAACGCATTTGCTTTGGTATTGCACGTGTCCTTTACCTTCGAGTATTATAAAAAGTCAATATCGTACTTTACATTGATGTATTAAGAAAAATATAGAAGCATAATAATATGTGAAAAATGTACGATATTCCATCCAATGGGAAGTGAATTTAATTCTAACAGGTACTTAGTACTCTAGAACAATGGTATCGAGCGAAGTCTATGCAATCTGGAATCAATTGTAAATTGGTGTTAGCTTAGTGCGGATGTATTGGGAAGCAGTTTTAATTAGTCTGTATAACTCTCACTTCAACTTTAGCTATTATGGCACTGCTCGAAACAGTTATTACTGCAGTAATCGTCAAAAAGGAAATTTACATGTTAATCTTAAATTTTAGAAATCAATTGAAATGTATCTACGCATGGCGGCCGTTCAGTTGAAACCGACACGTGTAACGGGCTTCACTCTGTTTACACTACTGAAAATAAGTTTACGAAAACTTATACTAATTCTTCCTTCGTAATACCTTCAGATCTTATTTTGTTTTCGTCAGGATCACTTCCAGCATGTTTAGAACTATCTGTAAGTTACGGGACAATCGCTGGCTATTTATTGGCGGTATAATGAAACAAGTATTAAATTTACGACACACACAGTAACCTGCAATTATGCGCGAAATGGCTGATAAAGTTTAATTCAAAGTTCCCCTCTCCCCGATCCTTCCCCGCCATCCCCCGATAGCATCAGGGGCTGCGTGACGCGCCGCACTTATACCTGCACCGTGTTTAACTGCTGTAATTAGAGGCTATAATAAAATATTATAAATTTCAAAAAAGGAACACAGTATTTTAGAAACATTAAAATCCATTCAATTTCTAATACCATATTTCATGAGCTTCGAGAATGTATTGATAATGTCACAACAGGTGGCATTGTCATAGATTTCTGCTTTCGAAATGTTGTCATCCATACTTTATAAATAAAACATTATCATGGCAACACTGGCCCCCAAAAATACTCGTAGTCATAACTATGCTATATTAGGCACATCTATATTTAAACGATTAAGGAAGTTAAGCAAAACCTCCTTATGGCAACTCCCCGAAAGAATTCGAAAGAGACCTCCCTGGTCAAAGTCGGTAGTTGGTCTACCGGTTACAATGCAACGAACGTTTAAACACGCGTACAAGAATGCATATACGAAAAACATTACTCTGACACTGTTCTGGCAACAAGAACATATATTTGGTAACAATTAGGGTTTTTATTACCTACATATCGTAAACATGGCGCTTGTGAATTTCCGATCGTAAATTACTGGCTGTAGCTCGGGACCGCGCACAACGATCTCTATAATATTCCCTGTGTGAATTCAAGTTGTACAAGCTCATACAACTTTCAACTTTATTTACTTCCAATTAGAGAACATTTTAAATTCACTGTTAAATGTAAAAATATTACTAAAACAACTGTGCAAAATCATATCAGCCATTATACGACATTTAGAATTAAAAACGGACATGTGCTTGTAAAAGTCGAAGCGCCAATAGCTCAATGGTTGAGCGTACGGACTACCGATCTAGCGGTCGTGGGTTCGAACACCACCATTTTATTGTCGTGAACCATATCCTATTAGTAAACTAAAAAAAAACTACTGATATTTACAAAAAAAAATCATAAAGCATAACAGAAGTCATTCATCCTTGTCAAGTGAGTAGTATTTTCACGAGCAAACGCCTCAAGAGTCTCCCATATCGAAAGAAATCGTAGACAAAAGCAACCAATCTAGATTTTATTGTCTCGAAAACTTAATCATCTTCAAGGTAAAAAAACTTGACAGCTAAAATCTACACAGTTACTTAGGACATTAAAATAAATGTAAACAAACAAATGGAACGGCGGCCACGGACAGGTCGACGCAGCGTTGCTAGACCTCCCGCACGATGGACCGATGACTTGGTCAAGAATGCGGGCGGCACAGGACCGGTCATCGTAGCAATCGATGGGGGAGGCCTACGTTCAGCAGTTGACAACATTAAGCTGATAATGATGATGATGATGAAACAAAACAAATTGTGTAATTATCTAAACTTAGGAAGTAAGGTGGAATTCTGTTTCACCTACACTAGACAATCATAAAAACAAACGAATGTGGGGTACATCAAACGTTTGTGACAAATCGAAGATTAATACTAAATTCAAAAGCCTGCGGGCGGTTTCAAAACGTACTCGGACTCAAACTCTAAGATAAGACTTCAAAGTTTCCTTGTTACCCTTCCTTTATTGCGCTATTAACTGAAGCTTCAGCGTGAGTTTCGAACTATTTTATCGTTTCCAAAGTTTCCTTTTATTCCACTCAGTATCTTCAAACAATCAGCATAAATGTTATGAAAACTTCGGCACGAGCAATTATATCTTTACGAATTATTTGAAATGTTTTTCAATTTTATCATACTAGGTTTGTTAATTTAACCTTGGTGAACTTACCACCTATACAACTACAAATTTAAAAATAAATAATTTAATAACGTGTGAGTTCGTTGGATTCAAAACAAAAAAGTATAACTGACCCCTTATATTGTATTTGTTATTTTATTTGTACAACTTTCTGTTTTCTATGTAGTAAAAATTACACAGTATATTTCACTCCCAGAGTAGGCAGAATTACTAAAAAAATAATAAAGTCCCTTTTATATAATTACAACTCAGTTTTTTTGCCTCGGTGGTGGCGTAGGAGGCGGGGAAGGAGATTTATAATATTTCCTATAAATTTCATCCCAAAATAGTACACGTTGCTGCAGCAGTGGTCCACGCAGCTTGATAAACTTGTCAATGCGCATGTGAGGACCTCCATTAGCTTTAGTAGGCGGCCAGTTCGGCAGGTCAGAGCCCTCTGGTATAGGTTTACTGAAACACACAAACAAATTTACATATCTCTTAATGAATTTGTATTTGATTTGTTTCAAATATCAATGCAAGAAACTTACCCAGTTGTTATAAAGCTAGCCCAAATTTTTCTCATAATCTTTTTCACAGTCTTAAAATCTTCAGTAATGTTTTCTTCGGAAGGGTTTATTAACGTGCCGTCGAAAACTCCTGCACTTTGAGAGCAGTGATCGGCGCCGCGCAGCTCCGTGTTATGTATATAGGGTGCGGTCTCGTCCACAAAGTCGTATTGATATAAATATACATTATCGTTGCCAGATTCCACTTGCAACCTAACTGATCTTACAGTACCGTAAGCGAAAAAAACATCAGTATAATAATCAATATATTGAAATATAGTGTCTTCATTAATGGGTTGTTGACCAAAATAAAATCTTTTCACTTCCTCACCCACTTTTACTTTTTCCGCTTCAGTTTCAAAATGTAAATCGCCAGGTAAGTAATCTGAAAAATTCTCATTCATATCATCCTTCCACATGTCAAAGAATGGTAGTCTAATCATCCCTTCCATTTCTGCAAATCCGTAAAGTAAAGGCACCTTATGTTGCCTGCCGTGCTTTAGTATATTGAATGGAGAGTCGTCCAGGAACATCTCTTCGCCGACGTCACGTTCTACGCAAGGCGAGAAAATAAACGTCGAGTCCTTTTCGAACATTACATTGACGGAATGCAAAACATCTGTAGAAACCGTCTTGTAAAATTCTTCAAGGGCATAAACATCGTTAATGTCACCTGTAAAGTTCAACATCTTTGCGTATCTTTTAGCATTTTCTATCGGGTTTGATTGTACACTAAACGCTGCTAGATTGGGGCCACTCTCCGGCACCACCTTGTTAAATAGACCTTTAGTCATGGATGATACCATCAGCAGGTCTACTGCCGATGCTCCTGCACTGGCTCCATTAATTGTAACATCTTCAGGATTTCCACCAAAGTTAGCGATATTTCTTTTAATCCAGCGAAGTAAAGCCACCTGATCTTTCATACCGGCGTTACCCGGAACATCTGGTGTGCCTAAACATAGAAAACCATGGGGACCGAGGCGATAATTGAAATTGACAATTATCATTGCTCTCTCCTTCATCAAGTTTTTTGCCGTAGCAAAGTCACCGTACCCAATTTGATATCCACCTCCGTGAACTTGGGCTAAGACTGGTAAATTATCTTTTTTTGTATCCGGTACGTAAATGTTTGCAACCAAACAGTCCTCGACTTGAGTACCATTCGGGTGTGTCATGTAAACAGTAGTAATTTGCGGGCAAATAACATTTCGGTTAACAGCATCGAGAGGCTCTGACCAAGTAGGTCCTGGAAGTGGTGCCTGCAATAAATTAACGTACATATTATTTCTTGATCCAATTACCTTCAGTTTCAACTTACGCGTGTACAAAATTTTAACTGTCAGTTAACTGCACAGTTCTCAGTTGTACCTACACTGTAGGTTTAAACAGTAAAGTTAGCCAGGGGTCCAGAGCTGCTCTGTATACACCGAAACCCGCTAGACGTGGCATAAGGCCTAAATGAGGCTGTCAAGACGCAACGGCTATATTCATAGCCAAGGCTATGCATGCACCGATCGAGAAAATCATAGAATACAATACAAACATGGCAATCCGAAACGGAGACGCAGCGATCACGTAGGGGCTGGTTAAAATCCAGAAAGCCCTGTGACGTTGAGGCCCCATCGGCACAAAAAAATAGTATAGTATAGTTATATAAGTAGATATAAATTTAAATTCATGAAGTCAGAGCTGACTTCATTAAGTGGACTGAACCGCAAGTCTTTAGAGACATAAAAATTGTTCAAAAAACAGTATAGTCAGAGTTCAGTTAAAACTTATTCGATCTAATACTACGAGAACCAACTTACCTTATATTTATTTGGCCCGGTGGGAGCAGTCGCGAAGGGGATACCATAAAAAACAAACACATCGTCACCAGGAGCTTTGTACCCTCGGACAGGGCCCTGGTCTGTGCTCACCAGCCATGCCTCCTTAGTATCTCCTCTTCCCACCGTTATTAGTGCTACTAACAGAAAACATTTCAACATGTCTATTGCCACCACCGTTTCCAAGACAATTGTAATACCCTTCGTAAATGCATGTGTTTATATTTAGACAAACAACTTTTTTATCTTTACGATAACGAGCTAAAATATCACGATGATGTGTTTATCACTACGGGCTACAATGATATGATAAACAAGAATTATTTGACTCATTATGTTAATCTAATTCATTATCATTTATCATTCATAAAACGTGATACAGTATTGACGGTGATCTACCCTATTTAGGCATCCAAAGATAATCTATTTTAAATTTACACGTTTATAATCATGTTGTCACAGGGTACTAACCTACATTTAATTGATCTTTG
This sequence comes from Papilio gigon, assembly GCA_027563995.1. Lineage (NCBI taxonomy): Eukaryota > Metazoa > Arthropoda > Insecta > Lepidoptera > Papilionidae > Papilio > Papilio gigon. The sequence continues at coordinate 2,706,245 of JAODUI010000023.1, forward strand.
AAGTCAATTTTTTGAGCCAAAAAATTCGTCGAGTTTCCTGAATATGTCTTCACATCATCAACCTCAAGTTATCAATTACTGAGCCTAGGCGTTCCCCAGGGGTTCCCACAATAACCAGCCCTGTATCGCCAGCAACTAATGCCATACCAGGACACAATTTCACAACCCAGTTGCAACATGTTTAAGAATATGTGACGTTGAAAATAATAGGTTTTATCAAGGAACTAGTTGAAGGAAGATAGCCTCGTATCTACGTCCATTATAATCAGTACATTTTGCATATCATGTTGATTGTTGTAGTTACTATTAACACGTTCGTTGCGAAACAAGGTCTAAAGAATCCCTAATTCAACTTCCCTGTGGTGCAGCAAGGAAAAACGTGTACTTCCCTGTACTGCGAAGGGCATGACGTTGTTAAAGGAGGTGGGGTCTAATAGATCGCGTGTCGAACTAACGTTACGGAGCGGGCCGATAACACCTCGTTAAGCAGGGACAGAAAGTACGCAAAAATTCGTGCCGCAGCGAACATGTTAATATGGGGGTAGTTCCGGGTGCCAGAGAAGTTTTGTTATTAAATCAACTCCGATTGCTAGAAAAAGGTTGCTTTTAAATGATACATATGTTTTACAAAAAAGGGTTAATTTCTAATTTGTCGTAAACAAGCGAAAACTAACTGAAATATGCGTTAGTGATCGCTTTATCATATTTTTCTTACAAAATAAATTATAGTAGAATGAAGCTGTACATGAGATACGTCAGAAAATAATACATTTGCTATTCAAACATAAAATTTTATTATTTCTTTACAAAAACATCGTAAACCATTACAAGTCCACTTTCTGTCTCTGCGGTGGCGCGGGCGGGGGACTCGGGAAGTTGTAATATTTATCATAAATATCGTCCCAGAAGAGCGCACGTTGCTGGAGCAGTGGACCGCGCAGCTTCAGCGACTTGTCTATGCACATGTGAGGTCCGCCATTAGCTCTGGTCGGAGGCCATTGAGGAAGAATTGAATTTTTGGGCACAGGTTTTCTGAAAGGATATAAAGTAATTGAGTAACATTGACCTAATGATTTCCGATCCGATAATGATTCCGATGGGTTAATATTCCGCCGTTCAAATTAAGTCACGAATTATATCTGGACACAGGAGTAGAGCTTAGTGTGAATGGCAAAAGATATATTAGTGACAACAAAATCTATTTTTTTATATCTTACCCTGTGGTAATGAAAGTGGCCCATATTTTACGCATCATCTGTTTCATTTTTCTTGTATTTTCGGTGAGTTTATCTTCAGTCAAGTTTGGCCAGGCCCCGTCGACAACGCTATAGGTCTGCGCACAATGGTTGGCACCTCGGGTCTCGGTGTAAGGTATGGGCGGTACGCTGTCATCCACGAAGTCATATTGATACAGGTAAATATTGTCGTTTCCAGACTCCACTTGCAACCTCACGGATCTTAAAGTGGGGTAAGCGAAAATAACGTCTGTAAAAAAGTCTATATATCTAAATATAGTTCGCTCACTAACTGGTTCGTTGCCAAAATAAAATCTTTTAATTCTCTCTGCCACTTCTTCTTTTTCTGATTCGCTCTTAAAATGAAGATCGCCCGGTAAGAAGTCGGAGAATTTCGCATTCATACTATCTTTCCAAATGTCAAAGAATGGCATTCTGAACAGGCCTTCCATTTCAGCAAATCCATAAAGCATTGGCAACTTGTGTTGTCTACCGTTCTTTAATATGTTAACAGGTGAGTCATCGAGAAACATTTCTTCGCCAACATCGCGTTCCACACAAGGTGAAAAAAAGAAGGTTGAATCTTTTTGACTGAATACGTCGCCGGAATGCAATACTTCTCTTGAGACAGTTTTGTAAAACTCTTCCAGATCATAAACATCATTGTCACTGTCGGAAAAGTTTATTAATTTAGCGTACGCTTTAGCATTCTCTACCGGATTTACTTGAACACTAAAAACTGCAAGATTTGCACCACTCTCTGGTATCACTTTGTTAAACAAACCTTTGGTCATCGGCGAAAGCATAAGAAGGTCTACCGCAGAAGACCCAGCACTGTATCCTATTATAGTTACATCATCAGGATTCCCACCAAAACTGGCGATATTCTTCTGAACCCAGCGTAGCAAGACCACTTGGTCTTTCATTCCAGCATTACCTGGTACATCTGGCGTGCCCAAGCACAGGAAGCCATGAGGTCCAAGACGATAATTAAAATTGATGATAATCATGTCTTTCTCTCTCATCAAGTTCTTTGCTTCACAAAATGTACCGTAACCTATTTGGTATGCACCGCCATGAACGTAGACTAGAACAGGTAACTTCGTAGTTTTTGTATCGGGTACGTATATGTTTGCTATTAAGCAGTCATCCGATTGTGTCGAATTTGGATTCGCCATAAAAGGAGATTGTATTTGCGGACAAATCACTTTTCTATCGACAGCTTCGAACGGTTCGGTCCAAGTAGGCGGCGGCAGGGGTGCCTAAAACGAGAACAATTAAGTTGTACGTCTATTACCATAGTACTAACAGATTAAGTATAGCATGAATATAAAAAGGCCTCACCTTGTATTTGTTGGGGCCGGTGGGTGCGGTTGCATATGGGATCCCGTAAAATACGAAGACATCATCACCGACCTCTTTGTACCCGCGAATTGGTCCCTGGGCTATATTCAATTGTCTCACTTCTTTGCCCTCTCCAACCGCCACCAGTACTAACGCTATGAATATCACGCTTTTTATCATTTTAGTAGACACTACCGCATCGTTCGGAAACCTCACTGTTAATGTTACGTCAATATTTTCTTTTATATAATGTTTATTATCTATGATAGATTACGAGAATGACACAGCGAAAACAAAACCTGCATCATTTGGTTTGTTATGTAACCAACTTAATTCTGGATGCGCGTATTTTGTTTATGTATATCAAAAACCTGATTATTCTACTAAATGTTGTCTACTAACGTAAGAAGTTGAGCATGACAAGTTATTTTATATTATCAGTACTCAATAGCATGACCATTATTACAGGCAGGTTTTAATTTAGAAATATAACATTTTCTTTCACATATATAATAAATGACATTGTATATCCACGTAATGCCTAATTAAATATTATTTAGCTTTAGCTTATCATCATCCTTTGTCTGCCCACTGCTGGACATAAGCTTTTCCCAATTTCTTCTCCGGTATGCTGGCCTCCGCCATACTTCAGCTCTCCATGGAATCGAGTAACTTTTTGAATGAACTTACTAAACCTTTGGATAGATAACTTTTTGTTCCTTTAAAATATTATTGTGTACTAATGAAAACTCGGTGAAGCGCCGGTCGTGAGTTCGAATCCCGCAATTCGAATATTGTCGTGGAACATATCCTAATAAAAGCATTTTCAAGCTTACCAGGAATGGTTACAAGAAATATTTGTAAATTAACAAAAATCTACTTATATTTTAATAAGAAAATTGCTAATTATTTAATTTTGTTGTAAATCAACTTTTATTTTCAAATATTCAGTAGGAAAAGTCAAAATTAAAATTTTTTTAATATCAGTCAGGCGACGGCGGAGGAGAAGGAAGATCATAATATTTTTCATAGATTTCGTCCCAAAAGAGCGCTCGTTGCTGTAACAATGGACCTTTAAGTTTAAGTGACTTGTCGATACACATGTGAGGACCTCCGTTGGCTTGCGCAGGCGGCCACTTAGGGAAACCCGAGTCTTCTGACACAGGTGTACTGAAAACGTAGCTAAATTTATTAAGGCATAATAATTTATGTCACGGCGTTGTTACTCTATATTTGGTTTGGTATTTGTTTGACCTATTAATGATACCAATCTTCGATCTTGTAGAATACAAAATTTGTTTAACACAACTAAAGTTCGGTGGTAATTCTTTTGTTTACAAAAGCATTGTCACCAACTTTAATAAATTATATTACTTACGTCGAAATTTATATTATATTTGCAAATATAGGCAAAGTATCACATACTATCTACTTACCCGTTTATTATAAAGTTCGCCCAAATGTTTCGTGATAATTGTTTCACATTCTGATAGTCTTGAGATAGATTACTTTCAGATATGAAGTGATCAGCTACGTCGAAAGTCTGAGCGATGTGATTCGCCCCGCGCACCTCTGTGTGCGGTACTAGTGGGGCACTGTCGTCTACAAAGTCATACTGGTATAGATAAATATTATTGTTCCCTGACTCCACTTGCAGCCTTACAGACCTTAATGTGGGGTATGTGAAGATTACGTCGGAAAAATAATCAATATACCGAAATATTGTTTCTTCATTGATTGGTTTTTGAGCAAAATAGAACCTTTTCACTCTTTCAGCAACCTCTTCCTTTTCCGATTCGCTACTAAAGTGAAGATCACCAGGTAAGAAGTCGGAGAACTTTTCATTCATACTGTCTTTCCAGTAATCGAAGAGTAATATCCTAAACAGTCCCTCCATGTCAGCAAATCCATAAAGCATAGGTATCTTATGTTGTTTACCAGCTTTTAAAATATTTACAGGCGCGTCGTCGAGAAATATTTCTTGTCCGACATCACGTTCGACACAAGGCGAAAAAAAGAATGTAGAATCTTTTTGACTAAAGACGTCGACTGAATACAAAACTTCCCTTGGAACAGTTTTATAAAATTCTTCTAGAGCAAATACATCATCAGTAACTGTAAAGTTCAATAACCTGGCATAAGCTTTGGCGTTCTCCAAAGGTTTTACAGGGACACTAAAAATTGCAACACTAGAGCCACTGTCCGGAATGACCTTAGTAAATAAATCTTTAGTCAACGGCGAAAGCATATGCAGCTCCAATGAAGACGCCCCGGCACTGTATCCAGTTAGGGTTATATCATCTGGATTTCCACCGAAACTGGCAATATTCCTCTTAACCCACCGAAGCGCACTCACCTGGTCCTTCATTCCAGCGTTACCTGGCACATCTGGCGTACCTAAACACAGAAACCCGAGAGGTCCAAGTCGATAATTAAAATTAACTATTATCATCGGTTCCGTTCTTATTAAATTTTTGCTAACAACAAAATTCCCAAATAATATTTGATACGCTCCTCCGTGGATGTAAACTAAAACGGGTAAGTTATCTTTTTTAGTTTCAGGAACAAAAACATTTACAATCAAGCAATCTTCTGACTCCACGCCATTTATATGTTCCATATAAGCACTTGTCATTTGGAAACAAATTACATTTTTGTTAATAGCTTCGAATGGTTCCGTCCATGTTGGAGGTGGAAGGGGTCCCTGTAATAAAGCACACCCATTTAGAACTACTTAATTAATTTTACCTAACAAGAAAAAATTGCTAGTACTAAAAATCATCAGCCTTTATGGCTCAATGTCTTCCACAGTATGCAGTCCTCCATCATCCGCATTCAACGTCTTCCTCCCATCCTCTCTTAAACGTCAGTCCACCTGGAGGGGGGATGCCCAAAGCTCCTAATCCCGAACAGTGGTGTCTGTTCCAAAATAGATAGTAAAAATTCTTACTTTAAATTTATCCGCTCCTGTAGGAACAGTTGCATAAGGTATCCCATAAAAAACAAACATATCGTTTTCCTTATATCCTCGTACTGGACCTTGTTCTATATTTATCAGCATCGACTCCTCACCGTCGCCCCAACTCATTACTATCAAATTCAAAAACAGAATATATTGTATCATTCTGTCTACGAGAGTCTCGGGCATGACTCTAGCCGACCAACCAAGACTTAGTCGACAGTTCTTCGTAGACCGTACGTTATTTATCACCATAAAACCAATTAGAAAAATAATGCAAGCACATATTACTGTAGTCGATAAGAGCATTGTCATCATAATTTAATTTAATGATATCAGAACAAATTTGTATCAAGTATTATATTCGTTAATTATATGTTTTGACATACATTATTAAGGATAAATTGATGAAAAAGATCTGGCAGGCTAGACGTAAAAATTCTGTTATTTTATGAGCCATACTGAATTTTTGAAATACTAACATTTTATGAAACAAAATTTATTTGAACGACTTTTGAATGGACGTTTGGAATTAATTTGAATGTTAATTAGGCGGTGAATGTCTAATGAAGGTTAGGTCTTCGTTTTATCAGATATATATCATAGGAGTTGCGAGTTAAGAGCAAATTTAATTATTAATATTTTTTGTGTGCCGCCGAGCGCATCAGGGTAGTAAATCAGCTCTATCATTAGTCGACGTAATTACGTTAGCAGCTAATTTTGTAAACGCCACAACACAAACTGACACTTATTTACTTAAAACAAATGCAAGTCACTAGAATAGATTTGTTGCTCTTGATATATTCTAATCATAGGTTGATGCTGTCCGAAGATGGTTGTCGTAATTTTATGTTTCGCCTTTGCCCAAGACTTCGACCGACAGGAATTAAAAAAAAATGTAAGTAACCAAAATACTATATCAGATACTCGTAGTAATCTATGTTCCAAGTTTCATCCAAATCTATTTATTCTTTTTTAATTCACGTACTAACAAAAAGTCATTCAATCATTCCAATTTTGCATTTTATAAATTATTAAAATATATTCTCTCGTATGAATAAGGTATAAGGTAAAATAATCATTCACAAAAACTTGTAACAATCGAAAAAAATATATTGAGAAACAAAAATATTATATAAACAATATAGTTACATTTGTAGCAAGAAATAAACTGGATTTAAATTCTTTAAATTTGATATTCTAATTATTTTGAAGGTTAAATGATTTAAGGTAAATCTTTTTTTTTTTTTAACTACGAAACAAATGTTTCAATATTACATAGTGTCTGGTCCTTTTTTTTGTAATGTCGTTGTAGGTGGAGAAGGAGAGATATAATATTTTTTATAAATCTCGTCCCAAAAGAGAGCGCGTAGTTGGATAAGTGGTCCGCGTCGTTTGATCACTTTGTCTAAAGTCATACATGGACTACCATAAGCTTCAGTGGGCGGCCATTTCGGCAGCTTCGAACCTTCTTGTATCGGTTTTCTGAAAATATAAACCGAAATTATTAAAAGCACACAAATAACACAAAAGTCTACAAGAACACGCAACACATAGACTTTTAATTAAGATTTTTTTTTCCATTCTGCATAAGCGAAATCGTGGGCTACAGGTTGTTTCTTTACTACAAACTGTTATAAAATGCTGCCAAAAACAATTAGAACATACTTATTACTGACCGTCCTTGATGTTAATTTTAAGTAAATAATGATTCTTACCCAGTCGTTATAAACGTCGACCAAATATATCTCATTACACGTTTAATATCCCTGTAATCCTTTGTAAGACCACTTTCATCTAGTGTCGTGCTGTTCTGCGCAAAAGACGAAATCACGCCGTCCATAACCGCCAGCGTCTGGGCACAGTGATCTGCGCCCCGCACGCACGTGTACGGAATCAAAGGTGCTGTTGTATCGACGAAGTCGTATTGATACAGATATATCTCCTTGTTCCCCGACTCCACATGCAACCTAACCGATCGTAATGTAGGGTGAGCGAAAACGGTATCTGTAAAATAATCGATATATCGAAATATGGTCTCCTCGCTAACTGCTTGAGTGCCGAAATAAAACTTTTTGACTTTTCGAGCAACTTCTTCCCTTTTCACGTCATCTTCGAAGCGAAGATCGCCAGGTAAGAAATCGGAGAACTTCGTATTCATTCTAACTTTCCATGTGTCAAATATCGGTATTCTAAACAAGCCTTCCATTTCAGTAACTCCGAAAAGCATGGGCAACATATTTTGTTTACCATTTTTTAATATATTTATAGGTGAATCAGGGAGAAATATTTCTTGATCGATATCGCGTTCTACACAGGGTGAGAAAAAGAATGTAGTATCTGTTGCATTATATACATATATAGAATATAAAACATCGTTTGGAACGGACTTGTAAAATTCTTCTAGCCTATACAAATCACCACCAGCACTGAAATTCAATAGCTTCGCATAATCCACAGCGTTGTTCGTCGGATTCGTCTGAGTGCTGAAAGCACCAAGACTCGCACCACTTTCTAGTATCGCCTTGTTAAATAAACCTTTTGTTGTCGGTGAGAGCGTTAACAATTCAACAGAAGCTGAGCCAGAACTGAATCCAGTTATAGTCACATCGTTAGGATTTCCACCAAAACTAGCGATATTTTTCTGAACCCAACGAAGCAAGGCCAGTTGGTCTTTCATTCCAGCGTTACCTGGTACATCCGGTGTACCTAAGCATAAGAAGCCATGAGGCCCAAGGCGATAATTAAAATTAACAATGACCATAGAACTTAGTCTTATTAGATTTTTTCCTTGCAGAAAATCCCCCTTCCCAAAAATATACGCCCCTCCATGAATTTGAACTAAAACAGGTAAGTTAACTTCTTCGGTATCAGGTACGTATATATTCGCAACTAAGCAGTCCTCTGTTTGTGTTTCTTTCGGAATTGTTATAAGGTAATTTTGCATTTGTAGACAACTAATATTTGTATTGACAGCATAGAAGGGTTTTGACCAAGTGGGTGGTGGCAGAGGTGGCTGGAAATAATGAATTCCTTTTCACATTACAAAAATCTGAACATTTATAACGACTTGAAAAGTTGATCGCGATGGATTTAATCATCATATAAATACACGAAGCGAAGACTTTCTACGTCTACGTATGAAATTTTATAAAATAAAACCTAGAAAAGAAATGCTTAATAGTTATTTTTTTATTATAGTGGGTTGGCCTGTGAGACGGGACCACTACAAAGTTCCAATATAAAATGTTCGTAATTATGTTTGAATTTCGAACAATGGACGATCATTTTAAATAAACCGATAAAAATTGTTTAAATACCTTGTATTTGTGTGCTCCTACGGGAGCAGTAGCGTATGGGATCCCATAAAATACAAATATGTCATCACCGGGTTCCTTATACCCGATGACAGGCCCTTGAGTTGTATTCACCAGTCGCGCTACTTTACTCTGTCCCCAGCCTAAAGTTATTAAGCTAAATAACAAGACGAGCCTCAACATATTGTGGCACAAATAACACTAACAATTATCTGTCGAATAATGCTTTTAATAAGGTGTTTATGCTAATTAAGGATGAAATTATTTCTGGTACGCTTATCGCGAAATTTTGTTGTTTTTTTTTAGTGTTTCCTGTATATAATTACGATATTTGCGTTACTTATAATATTACCAAATTTGAGAGAATATTATTTTTTGAACTCACTTTTTAGTGCGAGTAACATTTCAACCTGTCATATATCTTACATGGAACCATATCCGGAAGGGACAGGGAAGTTGAACTCGTAAATAATTACATTACTAACAGTAATAGGGTGTAATGATGCTAATGTTTTAACTGTAATCGATATAACAGTGTATATATTTGTTGAGAAAAAATATATGATCTTCCTGTAATATTTAGCCATTGATCCGATGCTGGTACAACTTTTTTTTTTTTTTATAGTCAGGATATGCATTTACGCACCTCTACGCCGGGCGGTGCAATGGTGTAGAGAGTGTGGGACTCGCCGGCCACAGAAGGTGACCGGAATACCCACTAAAACCTGACTGCCCTCTGACGCATTA
>JAODUI010000023.1:2715946-2736576 GCA_027563995.1 Papilio gigon
AATACCCACTAAAACCTGACTGCCCTCTGACGCATTATGGCGGGGCCACGGGAACGCGTTTGCTTACTTCCGTGACCAATGCTGATACAACTGTACTAATAATGAATAACAATATAATTTTACGTCGATGTTTCAGCGGTGCAAACTTATTGTAACGAATGTTAGAAAATATTTAAACAATTGTTTTATTAATATAAATATAATTACGATAAATATTCTTATAAATATAGAATCGTTGAGTGATACTGTCTACTGTATCCAATGGTCTCTATGCAAGCTGTAAGACGTGGTAATTTCTGCTCAATTGATTGTCGCCATTTTGGCGCTGACGGCTAATTGCTAGCGGTGGTGAGCATTGGAACTAATAATCGAGATAATTAACTGTCAGTTACAATCGAAAGGCGCGTTATTTTTTTAAACGACGAATAAATTTTGATAATAAATGCATTTCTTAATTATGTTTTTATAAAATAAACATTGTCTAACCGTAATCTATAAATTAACAATATTATAAACTCACTCTGCATTTCTTTGTTATGGGGTATTATTAATTTAATAGACATTTTGCGAGAAATTATGATGGGTGACAAAAATCCAACGGGCCCGATAATGAAAGAGTTCGAGGTACACAAAAGGGTCCGTTAATTGGACAATGTAAAAGAAACGCTGGGAAAGTTTCAATCTTTATAGCGGCGAAATCACTGCGCGACGCTCAGTACACCGACGTTCGCATAACCTAAAATTGTTCTGAAGCGCCAAAATGACATAACGCGCGAAAAGCAAGGTGACAGCTCGACCAAGTCAAGGACAATGTGAGCAGAAGAAAAAACTCATAACGATAGTTGCTTATATTTTATTGATAGTTTTATATACAGTAGTGTATTCGAAATCATTTCATTCATTTACCACGTCCGAATGTTGAATCAAAAAAAAATGTTTTTGGAGATTTTATGTAAGTAACTAGTTAGTTTTAAATAGATATGTATACAAACCAAATTAATTACCGAAATCCTTTCAACGTCGATGAGCAAACACATGTTTAGATCTTTCACATATTAGACAACATATAAATACACATTTACGTAGCAGAACTTAATATAGCAAAAGTTATTTAGCATTTTGTTATCTATTAATTAGTTAAAAGAAAATGGCTGGCATGTTTTACATAACAAAAAATTGAGTAGCCATATTTACGTAGAAGAAAAACTAAACCACACTGGAATGACAGCGCCATCTAGCAATTGATAATGTTAAGTAATAAACTAAGACCTTTTGGAACGTCATAACAGATATGGTATTTACCATAATTCTTGATCCTTTATCTCGTCAGGTAAATTTATCAAAATAATACCAATAATAAAAACTACGTATATGGCAAAGCAAAGGGCCACATAACAATAGTTCCAATAATTTCAACACTCATTATTTATATTAAACGAGATATTTTTGTTTTGTTTCAACAGAAGAAGCCATAATTTAAAGGCTTTTACCCAATGCTGTCACTTTATTATAGTATAGGCCGAATCAATCTCTGACGGCTCAAGGTCACTGCGCAATACGCCTCGCCGCATCCCGATACACCCCGCTTCACCAAACATTGTGTTGATTCGTGCAAAGTTCCGAACCGCCAATATATTTAAAAGTATTTATACACAGTTGAATGTTACACTCACGATTTTATAAGTTTTATCATTGAATAAAATATGAAAAAATAAAAGGAAGATAGTTTGAGATCATGCTATGTATGAAAACTAATGTCATAGACTTAAATTAATATTCGTTTAATGAAATTTTAGCCATAATTATGTACCATATACACATTTTAAATTCAATATAAATTAGATTTGAAACAGTTATGTACACGAGGGATATTATCTAGCTATATGTGGACAGAGATATTTTTTTTCTTATGCTGTCTAACAATTATTTAAGATTATTTAAGTTTTGGTCAAGTTATGTTAACTTCGCTCCACTATATTCTTGCAAACGTGAATTAATCTAACTTAAACATATGGAATTATCGTGATCTATTTATTAATGCTATTAGTTGAAAAAATTAACTTAATTTTTTTGATGTAATACAACTGGTTAAAAAATCATTTAACATTCATTAAGTTAAATTAAGCACAAAGTTCAAAAAAGCATACTCTTTTTATCATCTTAAGAATTATGAAGCACTAAACACTGACAGTTAAATAACTGATTAACTATAGACACTCACTTAAATAACAAGGTATAGGTTCCTTCAAACATCTTGGCTGCTCGATAATAACTGAGCGCTGGGCACTGCCCACCCCCGAAGGGGCCGTTCAAGTGTTACCCAAGCACTGTAAGGGGCGGGTGGTTCTTTGCTTTACTTAATTTAATGACATAGGGAATGGGGGGTCTAGATGGTGTCTACGTCAGCAGTAGTTTTTACTTGTTGACGCATATTGGCAACGTACACATTGTAAATGTATGAAAACTAACGAAAACGAATTATAAATGATTAAAAAAAGTTGAATACATTAGTAGCAAAAACTTTTAAAAATATTTACGTCAGCATGGGTCAGAGCTTGCTTACTTTAGCTGACAAGGGGGAGGGGGCGTGAATAATTGTAATAAATCTGCCTATGATATACTTGTATGGACCCTTACAACTAAAATTGTGTTCTACCAACCACTCGTATGAAGGTCCGAGCCGCCAAAATATTTGACATCTGTACTAAAAAATTGTACTTATAAGTATCAAGAATATTCAAATAATATTATTGATAAATTTGCTTTTTTATAAAAACGGAATTAAATTATAGTTGGCGACTAATATTTTCAATTTTTGACTTGACTAGTGTAAGCAAAATTAAAAAAAAAATGCAGTACAACAATGAAGCACACATATCCAGTCTCATACCCTGTGACACCTGATAAAGGTCACTAGTACCACAAGAGAGTTTTCCATCACACAAACAACTTAATCTAATTTACTTAGAGAAGAGACTGCTCGACCATTATCTTCTCGTATCCCGACGGAGGAGGGTACCGGAAGTTGTCCAAGATTATATCCAAGATGGCGCCATCGTCGACTGGAAAAAACATTTTTTTTTTAAGAAAAATAGGACATCAAAACATTTGTTCATGCCTACACACAATAAAAAAATAATTAAAAAACAATTGATAGCTTTTTAATGACTCAAATATAATTTCGCATAAACTATTAACTTACCGTAAAGAGCTGGGTACACAGTCCCCTTAATATTCCTCACCGGTATCTCCATATTCTTTCCATTCAAGAAAAAGTTCATTTCAACATGATCGTAAGCAATGCCGATTACATCACCTTCTACAGGCATCACCGCTATTGTGCTCTCGAGCTTGTCACTTTCGGATTTCTCATCAACATGATTTGGTGACTCGGTTGACACCAATAGCTCAGTGGGTGAGTCCCGAGCTGCAGGCCTCAGGTGATACAGCTCTATGTTATCGTGCCGCACCGTACCATCACTGTTAAGGCACCACGACTCCTTGTCTAAACCACCTGGAATTAAATTTTAGTAGACATAAGAATTACATTCTAAAATGATTCCTGATGTCCTCAATTTGCTAAAGTAACAGCTGACTACAATAGCAGATGCCCACCATTAATCAGTAGAGAAAGGGACACAAAGAAAAAGGTCATTTCTACATACAATGTGACCCGTCCTATACCAAATCTATTTTCCCTTATAAGACAGGGGTGAAAAGGGTGATAAAAAAATAAATGAGGCTTCTGGCATACAGCTGAGTTGAAAAAGTTACATAACATATTATAATAGACTCTTGCATACCATGATTAAAAATTCCATACACAAGGTCACAGGGTCCTAGTCCAACAATGATATTAAACAATAAAATATAGTTACACCACCATAAATCATATATGGCTTAGTGTCACACAGCCTTGTACACACATTGAAATGTGTAACACTGACCTAAACTGAATGCATTGTTGAATGTCAATAGGACTGAACATGACTATCATTGAATAATTGAAAGATAAACTTTATAGATTTAGGAAATAGGACTTTTATTGTCAGACACCAGGGCACCCTGTCAGTTAATATCTTGCAGTAGTCTCAATGGTTTAAGGCAGAACTTTTACACAATTTTGTAACAAAACCTCCGAATTTGTAACTAATATGTACCATATTTCTATGTTGTCATGGCATCAGGTAGGCTCAATGGTCAAATGGACAAAAGTTCAAGTGTTAAACTAACACCATAAAAAAAAGAATATGATGTAATTTTAACTGTATTATAAACTTACCATGCACTCTATTAAGGTCTGTGTCCCTAGTAGCGAGTCCCACTGCCCATACTCCCCCTTGCTGCAACTTCACCTCAAAGTAAGCTTTGTTTTGGACTAATGGTGCATTGCCAAGAGTGCAACCTGATCCACAGGCTCTCTGCCCACTTTTTACTAAGACAACCTCATGGCCTGAAATCAAATGCAAAATTATATATAAACTAACCTTTAGTTATATATTTGTTTATTTCCTCACACTTAAAATTATAAATGGCCTGATACAAACGATATTTAACTCAGCAAATACAGCAGTTTCTCTAATTTTTTACAACTTTGCAACATTTTATAGTCTAAAATATAAGCTGAATACTATTTATTTACAGTAAAAATGATTTTTTATGAAACATTTTACGACATTGTGATAGTTGTTCAATAAATGTATTAGAATTAGAAAAGGAAATACCCATGTGTAGAGAATCCAGTTGTATTGGATTCTCTTTTATCCGTATCGGAACACTTGGTGTCAACGTGAATCCATTTATACAACCTTTAAGACAGCAAAACATGTTTATCATTATACCGGAATAACGATAATCAATATAAGCTGATTTCGTGAAAATATTTTTGCTTTTTAACAAAGTATATTTACTTCTTTCATCTCAATTCTCGACTGTCAAATAGAATTGATGTTATGATGACAAGCAAATGTGACATTGACAACTACATCTTTGAATGTTTCTATATCATAAACATTATGAAAATATAGTTATAGTTTATTAAGAGATATTTTAATGTATATATTTTATTATTAAAGTAAAAAAAAAACCAAGAAGATTCCATGGGAGTCCTAAATGAATGCTGTTATTAAGTTGTTATTTGCATACTGGATTATTTGAACGTAGTACGCAATAATGTTATATTGAGTTTTATAAGTCCCGATTCGTTCTATTTCTTTCATACATTAGAACAAGCCTCTATAGATTTTTGCCATCCGCAAAGGGGTGCAAGAACCTTTTTCAAAGCTAGCTGTGTATCTGTTTGAATGGGGGTTAGGCGGTAACCCTATCTATTAGTATTGATTGCCAAGTCAAAAAGTTAGCAAATAAAAATATGCAATAAACAAATAATAGCATATCAACAAATAATGTATTTGCCAAAAAATTATACTATATATATATATACATATATATATATACATCGGAGTGTGCACTTTAGGTTAAAATGTACATCCTGTCTTTCCTAACGGTACTTTATTTACTGTTTCTAAAAACTGGCGTATCTCACGCCCACAACCACTGAATCACCAAGTTACTTCAAAGATTCTACTGATAGTAAAATAGGTTTTATTAAAATACAACTTATTTAAAAAAGTAACACTTGGATGAGTATATTTACATATTTTCCATAGTCACTGGGATTTTCTTCTCTTCCCAATCAGTTAACTGACCATGATATCTATAAAATTATTATATTATTTTAAAGATATTTATTATTTAATTATTACATTAATATATTATTATTATTACTAAAAATAAAAAAAAAAAACTTTTTACTATACTACATTATAATACATTTAATATTAATCAATATTGTTTTAAATAAAACCCAAGCTTAATATGCCAGTACGCGTTTTGTATTCTGCTAACAATCTATTTAACGAACGTAAATATACGAATGCCAGGAACGCATGATGTCGAGACGAGAAAACAAACAAAAACAACCACACCAGCACACACTTAAGTCAACAGACTATCCATCTTACATAATACATCGATTAACCATTCCATTTAATATGAAAAGTAAATGAATCAAGGTTAAAGAAACAGTACAATTAGCCTATAAGGTTTTTTAAACGATTATTGCCTTATAAAATAATCGATCAGTCAATACAGTTTTTACGAATTGAAGTTAATCTTTAAACAGAGGATTAAACCAACAAATTCAATACAAATACCGTGGATTTATACTGTTGAAACATACTCAAACTCTGAAAAACTAGTCTTAGAAATGTGAACTCAAAGATAGAGCGATGCGACTGGATAATCTGACTATTAGAAAGACGCTGGTCTTTCTAATAATCAGATTATCCAGTAACGTGTTTTATTGTGTCGGAAAAATATGAAAACCGTCTTAGTCACAGGCCATTATGACATGAAAGAAAAAGTACCACCAAGTTGACCCAGTGTACATAAGTCAAAACTTAATTAATAACGAATTAACTTTGTCAGTATTTAATTGTTTTTGTTACATAAATGGATTCCTTCAAGTGGTTCCTCTCCACCAATTTTACTGAGACTGTCAGATCATGAATTGAATTACATTACCCAACAAAAGCAAAGCAACAAATCCTCTCGTAACAAAGTTTTAGGACAATCATGATATTTTTGTAACAATTTAAAAATGTTTATTGACAGAACGAAGTTTTTATTACCAACATGAGAATTAGAGAAAGTCGTTATAAGGTACAAGTGCATACGAACGAGGGAACAAGGTGTCCATTTTGTGTAATGATTCATTAAGTCACGAACATAATTTCACCGAAATATACGGAAAGGTGATTAATGCTTACAACTGCTCAGTGGTCGTTTATTTATGAGCTTATAACTGTTTTATTTGGATCTAAAGATATTAATATACTCATGACACCCGTGACACAAAAGAGGGAGCAGAAATGACTAAATTTAATTCACCACGACCTTAAGGTCACTTTGTTTAGATATACTTATAAATATTTTCTAGTCTTTTTCAAACGGTTACATTCTGCCAAGGTAACCTCAAAAAAAAAACACAAAAGTATGCTAGATGTAAAATAAAACGGATATTTCGAGATAGATTAAAGATGGGGTATCATTGCTATTATTACATTCTAAATTATTTTTTTCAACTAACATCTGATAGCTCAACGGTCAAGGATAATGGCTGCAAAATGTTGCTTCTTCGTTAATGTTGGCAATTTATTAACGCATTGGATTACTTCTGTTTCTAATTTAAAAAAATGTGTTCGAAATTCAAACTAAACATTTTCCAAAACTAATAAAAAGGCTTCTGCTTCTCGACACTCCCCTCCCCCCTCCCTCCTTGGTCATTGGTTCGTCACGTCCTTGACTCTTACGATAGCAACCAGATCTCGGTGTAACGTTTTAGGTTTTCCCGTGTTCAAAACAAATAGTTTAGTTTATATTGTATAAAATAACCATATATTACTTTCAGGCAGTTCAAGTGGCCGAATCGCCGTGTCCCGGGCTACGTGCGCAAGCGCAGCAAAGAAAGCCGCGATTAGCAATGCCGACACGTATACTGTCAACGCTCTGCCAACAGAATGTTCTAGAATTCTAATATGGAACTTTTCATGTGTATCAAGGATCTAACAATATTTATCCATTTAGAATCTGAAATAGAAATGAAAAGATTAGCGTATTTTTATAGAATTGAGGTTAGGAGAATTGGCAACTATCGATTATTATAGACCGCAATATGTCACCTGGTTTTAATACTAATTACGATATTTATGATCATAGGTTTCTACTAAGAACAAATTTTATTTGCGCAAAAATTAAAACTACACTTCCAAATCTTAAGCGACATTAACCATGAAGTTCCACAGCCAAAACATATCTTATAGTTACTTAGTAACTCTATTTTTTCAATATCCCACAATTGAAAGAACAAAAAGATACATAAACGCGTTTATAATAAAAATACATTAGTGAGCACAATTTCGTACTCAAGTATTCTCTATAACCACCCTGCGACAGCGAGGGTTGTATGGTGCGTGTGTGTTTTCTCTATATAAAACGAGTGCGCGGCGACCGCGCATCAGTTTGTGACCGATTCGGAAGACAGACGCATATGTAAGTAAAACCGCTTTGATCATATTTTTTTCGAATCTCTGTAACCGGCCAGTACTGTAGTATTTTTTTTTGTTAAATAATATTAATTAGTGAGTGTTAATTTCGTAATTCGTTTTTTTTTTTTAATATTTTGAATAAAAGTAAAAATAAATTAAATTTATATGGGTTTGTAAGGGCTGTAGTCATGGGTGGAATGAACTACTTAGTCATGGGGCCAAGGTCACTTTCTACTCGATCCAGGACCGGTCTTATAGTCCCGGTACCTTTGCCTCAGCTTGCGCAATGTGCATTAAAGAAAGTTTGTTTGTAAACAACCTTGCTATACTGATAAAACTTTATAGTTAGTTTTTTACATTTTTTCGCAAAAATAATTAACCATTTATTGTAAACTAGTTTATTTAATATTCCCCAGAGAATTTTACATTTGAACTTCATTGTTAGACAATTTTATTCTTTGACCTTTTCTAAACATTCAATTATTATTTTAAAGCTTCTGTAATGCGGATGTTATCTATTGTACAGGAAAATTATTAAGTTAATACATAAATGATGGCCGTTACAAATATACGTTATTCTTACTTTTAATTTTGTAATCTTTCGATGATATAATTCAATAAGATTATTCAGGTCCTCGACCCTAACTGTTATTATTCATGTAAGAAATCATAAATCCACGAAACTATCCGGTTCTATGGTATTTGTCAATATCACGCAGCGTTATTGCGAAATCTCGTTGAAAACAACAATCAATTTCAGATACCTTGTTTTGTTTATTGGATTTATAATGTTATTTATGTATCAAATAAGTTTTAATGAAAACCGTGAGTTCCATTATTTTCTACTTCTCACAATTTATTACATTACAAGAAAAGCCCGCTGTTAATACCCGGGAAGGCAACCGCACAGTACTTTGCTAACATTTAAACCTTTATCATTAACAGACAATGAAGGCAAGATGGGTGTTATTGCTGGCGGCGGTGGCGGTGGCGCACGCGCAGTTCCCCAACGGCCGCATCCTGGAGCCGCCGATTCCCTCCCACTGTGTGAACAGAGTCATACACGAGAGATATGCTGACAGTAAGTACTTCTAAAACAAGAAAAGCTTATATTCTGTGTTGTCCGATTGACTTCACACTATATAGGTATCAGGGGTCGTAATCGAATGAAACAATTGAATATTGAATTGTTCGTACAGTAAAAGAGTGGAATAAGTCACCAGCATCAGTGTTTCCAAATATAACTTGGGGTCCTTTAAGAGTTGAGGTGAAGAGACCCTTAATAAAGTATCTTCTTTCAATCACTACCCCGTTTAACATCAAGCTGAGATCGTCACGCGATGGTTTATTCGACCACAACATATGCAACTTTATGTGTATGATCATATTTTGACTTAAGCAGCCTAACTATGAGCATCGAAGCATCTTTCATAAACAAATAATTGATCATCACACATTTTTAGTTGTGTTCAATAATCGATTACAAAACACGTTATAATGTGTTATTGTCAGATTAACTGCCAATTTATTCTTAAATGACGTGAAAAAAGTGTTCAAAATGAAATATAATTTGGCTCAAACATTCAAACGATCATAAAATGTATGTCCATTTAAAAGTGGGAATTACCCGAGGTCTATAGATAGAAACGCTTGTTTCTTAAAATTCTTAAAGCATTTTAAATATGTATAAATTAATTATATGTTAGTGTTTTTTTTTTACATATTTTTTATGTGAGAAAAATAGTTTTACTTTTTTTATTTACGCGGCTTAACCTAAGGTGTAGTTTGTATGCGATTGAATATATTGAGGTTCTCGATTATAAGTTGTAATTACCTCCGTGAAATCATACAGCCACATTAATTGGCGTCAAAAATTAATCCCCGAACACAGTCTTTTAGAACCGGATTGACCGCCATTGAGAAAGTTGAGACGACTGTAGAAATTTAAAAGCGTCTTTACTAATAATGTCTATTGTTTGAAAGTTAATACTGATTGATAGATACGATATCGCTAATAAGAAACGATTCATCATCATCATGATATCAGCCACACGTCCCCCCACTTCTGAGCGTCGGCGTCCCACAAAGATCGCCACGACGATCGGTTCTCGGCCGCCCTCATCCAGGACGCTCCCGCGAACTTGACCAGATCATCGGTCAGATAGAATCGATTAATTTACTTCATGTTACTATTTATAATCAAGTTATTCAACTTTTTATAATAAGTAATCGGATTTTTATTTATCTGTTACATGTAACAATAGTATCACAATATTTAATTTTCGTCTAAAACCCCTTCACTCGCTATATCTGGTACCACAACAGGATTAAAAGATATTTTGTTCTAATTTTGCAAATATTTCTATTACCACTCGAATTAGGCTCTAGACTTGTGATAGAATATTATTTACGACAATATTTGATTGGTGAAATTTAAACTCTTGACCGCGTGATAGGAAATCTGTATCCATTAGGCTATTGGTGCTAAATCAAACAAATGAATGTAATTTTATTGTTAAAAAAAAAAACTACATTGGATGTGGGATAAATTAGTGAGTTCAAGAACAATATATTCATATACCTAATAATGACAATAAACAATTGTGTACACTTTGTTTAATTATGTCATTTTTATAGAAACAGAACTATGTACTCGAATAAGCTTTGAAGACATTCCAATCTTCTTATCTCCCTATGTTATACTCAGAATGTGATAATGCTTGCAACTTAAACTTAGACGATAAACCTACGCGCTTTAAATTGTCAAGATATCTTCCCCGGATGTGAGATAACGCTACCTGTTTGTGACAAGGAATTTGAGTTATTCTACAACTTGATAACATTGTGTTTCAACCGTCGTCAGAGATACCGTGCTTTAGTTCAAAAAGCTCATTTGTCGTACGGAAAATTATTTTTCTAATTTATTCTTACTGCAAACATTTTATATACTTCCGATTCATACAACATAGGTAGTGGACAGATTGGGAATATTTTTTTAACACGTTCGCTGCGAAACGAGGTCTAAATGATCCCTAATGCAACTTCCCTGTGGTGCGGCAAGGAGAAATGTTCTCTGTGTTGCGAAGGGCATAACTTTGTTACGTGAGGTGGAGTCTAATTGACCGCTTGTCGCACTAACGTTTAGTCACGGAACGGGTCGATCACACCTCGTACCGCAGGGACGGAAAGTACGCAAAAATTGATGCCACAGCGAACGTGTTAAGGTATTATACAACATGCCTTTATGTGTTTTCTGCCTACCCTTTTTGTGATTATGCAGTCGTGAGTGTTTAGTACATTACTATATACTAAGCAAAGACATGAAACACAGTAACTGTTAGATAATTAATAATTAACTGTTTTTTTATTATATCACGGATTCGCTCATGAAAAAAATCCGCAATCAATAAAATGTAAACATATACATAGAACAAAAAACATGAGATTATTAAGAACATCCAAACAAACGCTGTTATTGTAACGAAATACAAGTATTTATTATTGTTACTAGTGTTACCAAGGATATGACCTTTTAAAATCCCACTTCACGATTAACAATTAGATGATATTTTTTATAAACTTCTACATGGCCCGGATAGCTCAGTCGGTAGAGCATTGGACTTTTAATCCAAGGGTCCAGGGTTCAAGTCCCTGTTCGGGCGATTATTTTTCTTGATTTAAATTAAGTTTAGATAGAATAAAAACGTTTAATATGACTATAATTATTTTATGTGTTAACATAGACTTCATACAATTTAAAGAGATAAAATTTTAGATCGTTTACAATATCCCTACTATTCTTTGTTTTGTACAGTATGTTATAATTATGCTCAGGCATTAAAAAAATTAATTTTTTTAGCTACAAACTTTGTTATGTAAATTGCCTTTAAAAATAAGAGCTTTCATCCCCGACGTCGTCCGCGCGGCATTACACAAATACTTATGAAGTCGTTTTGAAGTTACCTGCTAACAAATAACGATCTGAACTTTTATATTTATAATACTAGTAAAATTTTGTGGTTCCAAAGCTTTCAGAAAGGGCAACAATTGATGTTCTAATCTTTTTTTGTAGATAAGGGATATTTCTTTTCGTGGCGCGACCCAGCCCTGCGGGGCGTGGAAGAAGACTGGCTGAGCGCTAGAAATTACTGTCGACAACGCTGCATGGACCTCGTCTCCTTGGAGACCAGCGACGAGAACGAATGGGTGAAAGCGCGCATCGCTCAAGACAAGGTAAATACACGCTGCAAAGACATTTCGATCAGTAGCAAAAATTAATAGGGTTTTAAAATGTGTATTTTATTTAGTAAAAGGCATAAAAATATATTTTATCATACTGGGAATGTGATCGTAAACAATGTTTTGTTTTTTGTTGGGTATAACAAATCTTTACTTCTATCGTATTTTAACTAGCGTTTTAGAATGTTCTCGTAAACACGTTGAATTATGCATACTAACTACTGGCATTTGCCATGTCATCAGTTTGTCGTAACGAAATATGAATTACACATCATGTGAAAAGCCCAAAACAGTAAGTGCAATTAATAAAGCATTTCACTTGACCAATATTACAGACCTTGGATCTTAAACAACCAGAGTGATTCAAGGAAATATGTTTGTCTTAAAGGATGAAGTCTGCTATAACTTTGTATTTTTAAGAAGAGAAGTAAATATCATAAAGCGCAGTTTATTAGGAACACGCGTCCATCATCCAAGGCATAACCGATTAACTCCACAGCTTCTACGACCGTTCCAAGCATTTACATTGTATTTAGGGATAATCGCGAGGAAATCGCGTAGCATTAGCGACAATGAATCTCCAGCCTTGACCCGCTTGACTACAGCGCGTCAAAAATTAGCAAAACGCTCACGTGTGCTCGTGTCACGAGTTCGAGTTGATACAACGGTCACCTGCACCACTCGCCTCGCATGCTGACCGTGACTTGAAAACGTAATATTTCCAAAGCAATAGAAAACAAAAAAGTAATAGAAAGTGTACAAAATTTCATACCATCGTCCCGTGACGAATTTAAATAGCTTTGTTTTGGATGTATGGATAATTGTTTGCTCATTTGTAAACGAAGTGAACCGTCGATTGTAATAATATCGTACGGCTCCGGTTACACAAGGCGGTCTTAAAATATTTTCCCTTTTCAGATTTCACTGTTTGTTATCGACAGAATGGCCTCTCGTTTCGTGGGAAACACTTTTTTCTCGACAAGTGTTTCATCTTTGTTAACGTCATGTGTGATATCAATATACGGTATAACGATTGATCTAACCGAGAGTTTAAATTCGATTCTAAATTAAAACAATTTTCTGTACAAGTGATAATTGTTATATTTCATATAAGAAATGTGGGAGTGTGGGTCGTCATCCCTCCAGTTGCACCGACGACTTAGTGCGGACGACAGGCAGTCGTTGGATGCGGAAGGCAGAGGACCGCATACTGTGGAAGGCATTGGGAAAGGCCTATGTCCAACAGTGAGCAGACAAAGGCTGCTGATGATGATGATGATGAAATAATGAGCATATATGTGAAATTACATGGAAATAAAAGAAGCAAGTGTTATCAGGTTCCAATATGCTTAGGGTATTGAGAAGGTCTTCAATATGCGTATTGTTATAGAAATACCGCTACTTGTACTGGGCGTTGTTACCTGCGTGCTTCGTGCCCATGTTCCTCGGCAGCACTTTCTATGGTCCGCCGCGACATCCCATCTACCTACAACTGCTTTATGCCGTGATCGCAAAACCGTACTTTGGTTTGCTCGTTGCTGTAATAATTTTCGGATTCGTGTTTAAATATGAAAGTAAGTACGAGTATGTTATGATGTTATGTTAAGGTGGAGGAAGACCGAAGTAGATGTCACTGGATTGTGTGAAAAAGAATACGCGTAATAAGTGTGTGAATTTTGTATATGAGCTGACAGAGGTTTTTGGAAGCGTAGTACTGTGCCCGTAGAGAAAAGGGTAGGTTGATGATTTTTGCAAAGAATGTGTTTTTTTCTTATATTGTACATTTATCATCAGATATATACCGAGGCTTGTTCGAGTGGTCGAGTTGGAGAGTGCCGAGTCGGCTGTCGTACTGTGCATTCCTGGTGCACTTCCTCATCGTGAGATTCTACACCGCCAGCCACACCCAGCTGACTCACTTTACTCCCTACACAAACGTAAGTCTTTCTATATGTATTAGCTATTTGTTTCATACTGCGCGTACCTTGTTCACTTCCTTATAGTCACATTGTGTACCACTTCATGATATTGACGTACTCTGTGACGTATCCGTCAATGGCGAACCGTGTTATTTCCGGGAGTGGGTTCTGAGGTATACTTAGTGTGTTGCTAGCTTTTACAAATGATTTCAGAAAAGAACATATAGACGTGTGTGTTACTTTGTCTACAGGTGGCGATGGTAACAGGGTTTGTCATCAGCAGCTTTGCAGTTGCCCTTCCGCTTTGGCTGCTGGTGGAGGCGCCCTCTACCGGCCTCCTGCAGTGTTACATTGCAGAGAAACATAGCATATATTTACAAGAGAAATTGAAGTCAAAAAGATCTTAATATACTAGACAATTTACTTTCTTTTATAAGTTCTATGTTAGTTCACGTTTTTTTGTTATTGCGTTATGGTCATTCACTAAAGATTTCTTTATGTTATGTGAATAACATTAAACTATTAAACTAATAACATTATTTGAAATACTAATAGTTTCAATACAATGATGATGATATACAATGTCTTTCTTTCACTAACTTCGAAGTTAAATTGTCTTCAATTAATTCACATTAGGGGAGTTTGATCGTTTGGAATAATAAAGTGTAAATGTGAAGTAATTTAAAACAATTTTAGTTTACAAATTTCGATGGAATCCCAACAACATTTCGGTTAATTATCGCAATTGTTCGGTTCATAGAGATAATTGAAGAGTATGATTGTGATGCAATTTTGCTCTATTGAATTTATTACGTCGCTGATTGTTGTGAACTGTCCAACTACAATTATGTGTTGACTGTGCTCTCCACCTGCTAATAAATAACAAATACTAAATTTAATATTTTATTATTTTCTTATTAATGCACTATTTTTAACCGCGGCTTTTATTGTGTTTTTATTTATATTGTTATCAATAAGCGTAAGACGACCTCCCTCCGTGTGGACCGACGACTAAGTGCGGACGGCAGGAAGTCGTTGGATACGGAAGGCGGAGAACCGCATACTGTCGAAGGCAATTGAGGAAGGTGTATGTCCAGCAGTGGGCAGACAAAGGCTGATGATGATTATTCTATGTGTAAACTCATATTATGTGTTCCATCTTTAATATAGTGAAATAGGAAACTAAACTTTTTTCTGAATGATAGACTCTCTTCGTTATCTTTACTCCATACATTTCTCAGAAATTACTCTAATTTCTACTAATTTCTCAGAGATACCGATCACGTAAAACATGGCTCGGTTCAAAGACCTTAGCATGTAGGGTGACTAGGGACATACTGAAAATTTGTCATCATTACCGTTAGAACAGTCGAATGAAAAAGTTGAAGAATAAAATTTTACGAACAAACTTTAACATTTCAGTTAAGCCTCGACATTCATGAATTTCAATATAATTTTCATCGAGATTGAATCGTTAAACGTTTAATCGTTGCTCAAGTTCTACTTCAGTTTCAAACTGTTTGATAACAAAGTGCTTCTACAATTCGATGGCTCGATAGCTCAGGGATCAGATCACAACTGAACAACTATCAGCTTGCGGTTCAATCCCACGTTGTCGAGATAACGAGTTTTCTTTTTTGATTTGTTATTATTGTTAACACTGTGGTGATGATGATGAATCATTTTTTTTAATTACTTTCTAACAGTTATAGATGCCTCGATTTCTTTTGTGCGAAAAATGGTAGAAGAAATATCTTCGATCAACGAGCCCCCTCCTGGTGATTAAAAGGTTTACATGGTGTAAATCATAAAATGGTGAATAATTTGCTTTGAAAACGTTATCATTTCGTTCGCAAAATTTCTGCGGTAATTCGTATTAATAATAATTTATTATTAAATAATCCTCTTTAACTGACCTCCAGCGACCCGTGCGCTCTCAATGGCGAATATTTAATGAAGCAAGTCTAAACCTAAAAATATCCACAAACGTTGGTTCCTAGTCTGTTCAAGTTGTTTGATCCTTGATTAAACAAATTTGCCTTAGCAAGCATTCACAGAGGTAAATAAGTAAACCGACATCACACAACAAAAGTGTCCAGGGACCAAGAGTTTTAGAGCATTCCCTATCGGAGAATATTATTTTAACTTTAATGGACCATTTTAAACCCTTTTAAAGTCATAAACAACTATTCAAATATGGAAGTTTGTTCAAATGCTCCTATCTATTAGGAATGTTTTTACATAGAACTAATTTGATATCATTTTTTAGTCTTCATTTTTATAAAAATAGGAGTAAGTCGTTTGCTTGAACGTAGAAATTATAGTGAGAAAGAAACCTGAAAGACTAGATTTGGTTAGCATTAATTGGATGATTGTCATTACTTAAGAATGCATATGGTCGCCATAACCCTTTTAATATGTGATACAACAGTAAAAGCTGCTTAGCAGCAACAGTGGTGTACCTCTTGGCAGCATTAGCTGTTACTTAGTCGTTTGCCCACTTAATCACAATCACACAGAAGACAAGGCAGCATACGGAGAGCAGTCTTTTGTCTTTTTTTTGTTTTCAAGTGGCCATTTTCTAGTTTGCAATATTATTGTATAAAAGACTGGTTTGTAAAAAAAAGGCTTTGATTTTATAATAATGCAACAATATACTATGTACACACAATATCTTGAAACACAAACACTGAAAAAGTAGTAAGTAGTTAGTAAATGCTCGCTTCCACAGAATGGATTCAACAAATTGTCTTAACTTCGTTAACAGAAGCAATTTCATTTTCACCGAACTGCATCTGTGCGGGGTTGTGTACTACACAAACAAGATTTAGGTCCGTATCTGGTATAATAATTATTTGATTAAAGTTCCACATTTCACATAATTATAAATGTTTATAATTTTATAACTAAAACAAATATGGCCGAGCATTGCATTTGTAATAAAAGGATTCAGTACTCGTCTTTAAAAGGAAATTTTGGCAGCGGTGGGATTCGAACCCACACCCCCGAAGAGACTGGTGCCTTAAACCAGCGCCTTAGACCGCTCGGCCACGCTACCTTGTACAATCTTACTATATTACAAGTATTTTTTAAAGCTTCGACCAAGAGCGGACACGCCACTCTATTTACATGAATATGTAAACATTTTCTATTCTAAGTGTAAACCATTTGTGGTCTGTTTGTATGCACTTTGTATGAAAATTTGATTGCTTCGGTCTTCTTAATGATAATTGTGGCTAAAGTTAAATTCACATATGTTATTATAGCAAGAGACTATTGCAATCAAACACAGCTCAATACACGATATACAGTGAAAGACATTGGGGAGAGCCTATCGCCGGGAGTGGACAACGGCTGATAATGATGATGATAGCAGTTTACTATCATACGATGTCTCGAAACAACTAATTGGTACTCACAAAGACTGGATAAATGTTTGATAATCGTTAACTTGTTAATGGTAACCTTAAAAGTTATTGAACCGATATTAGAAAGGATTTTGTATTTTTTGTATAAGAAGGCCATTGATATAAAGTTGAATTAATTCATAGTAAGTCTTTCGTGTTCCTTGTACAACTTTTTTTTATGAAAAATTCGCTTATTTACCGCACATGTTGCAGCAAAGTTTAGAAATACGTCCATTATATAGATTCTCCTTGTATCCGAGTGCCCGGTGCCCGTACCAGGTGTTTTTTCAGCGTTTTTGCGGAAAACTTTTAGTCTCTTCAATCGTTTTGAAATATTAACTACAATTCAGTATGGTAGAACTTTTTATTCCAGTATTCGAAGCAGCTCCGAAGAGATAACTCGTTCAAATTTAAACTAAGAATAGTTAAATTAATAAGATAAAAATTGTGGACTAGTAAAATGTTAAAGTCAAAAATTGATAACAATAATAACCCAGCGTCTTCCTTCGACCTTCGACTTCATCTCGGAATTAAAAAAAAAACAGTCGATTCATTCTTCAAGGAATTATTGTACAATATAGGAGATTTCATCCAGATCAATGAACCCGTTCTAGATATACCTTCTAGTAAACATACGTCCAAACTTTCGCATTTATAATATTAACAAGATATACTCTTATCGTAACATATTTCCCAAGTGTATATGAGACTCAGATTTTGCCGTAGACTATTTGTCGAGTGCATTTCAACGTTGTTTTCTATTAAATCCTCTTGCTGTGTGTTTGACATCAATGCAATCGGCTTATATGTACGACTCGGCTTTATTTTGAATTCAAGGAAGCTTTTTAGGACACACATTTTTGTGAGATAAGGACTTAGATTTAAACGATCCGCTTTTACCAAGTACGAGTCTGTTCCTGGCTGCGCTGAAAGTTATACCTTTGTGAATCTTATTGTCAGCGCTCCGAGCAGTACTAGAATACTGGTTTCCAATGCGAAGCATTCGCGTTTAATCTAATAATCTTGATTGTTTCATATCTCTTGAAACATAAGTTATGATAGAGACCAACTGTAGACTTGTTAGCTTGTAATAAATTCTTCCAGGTGACTGTTGGCACTAACAACACCCCCGAGAGGTGTGTGTTACGCTGACGTCACAACTCTGTTCCGTCCAACATTCATCCCTTTCTAATCTGGCTCAAGGGAGATATCACTTCTGTCTCATACATTTACCAATATATCTTGAAGTCTGAAGTAAGCCCTCAAAGACAATGCTAAACTTTCCATTCGCGTTCCTGATAAAGTTAGATTAGAATTTATACTAAACTACAATATTAAGCGTTTTAAATTTTCCACTATCTCCTTTCGCTTCGTAAGATATTATATCTACAAAAAAACTAATATTTAAATGATTATCCAATTTTATGCCTAAGTATGACCTTGGAGGCTTTAGGTGTACAGTTAATAGGCATTTGCTAAGCTAGCGCGTATCATATTTACACTACATCACTTAACATGAAGTGGTATATCGATCAAACACTAACTTATTCAACGTAGACAAATAAATGTTTTATAATAATAAAATCACTCCGAAAATAAATTTTACTAATATGATAAATACTAGTTTGGTTGAATGTTCGTTACTACGCATCTACAAAATAGTTTCGATAAAATTGTACATAATTGTATGCCTGGATGACTTCACTATTTTTTTTAATTTCGCGTGGACAGAGTCACGGGAAAAAAACTAGTATAACATACGGAGATAAATGTAGCGAGTGAGAGTGGTAAAGTCAAAGGACAAAGCTGAGACAGATCTGAAGACAGGTTGAGTGTGACGGAGCATTCTTACGGGAATCATGTGTCGCAAAGGAAAGAAGCCCTTCCTTCTCTCTGTGAAAGGCGAGCCAGTTCACTTGACTTTGAATAGAAAACCGTAAGGAAATAATATTATTCACGTTAGACAACTAAGTTAAGATCTAATTCAAATGAACGAGAGATTACGACAAAAAGTAAAAAAAAATCTTTAATATTTAAAGATGCAAAAAAAATATGTTGTTCGTAAAACAATAAGCGATTAGAAAAACTTTTAACAGTGTTGTGCCCGCAGTATTAGCCGCTGAACGATATTATGTTTCCTTCAACAGTTACATAAATGTGCCATGTGTTCTAACAAAAATCTATAATTTTATCGAAGCACACAGCATACATCGTCAGTTCTTGGGCAAGATTAGTTCCTCTGAGATACGCAATATTTAGATATAGGTACTTTCTGCCTAAATACTATATTCATGAATCCTTTTTTTATCTAACATTGTAAAACATCTTTTGTTACAACTCTCTAAACAATTATTCAAAGTCCTAAGAAATGGAGCAGCTGAGGAAAAGGTTAAAAGAACGAACTAAAACCCTGTTTTGTTTAAGAGATTAATCGCGTACGACCAATCGCACTACTGTTTGTACTGGCGCTGTATTTTTGGTAGCGCGACTAGTCCCTTGGTGGAAACGGGGGTAATACATGTTTACCTACAAAGAACTCTCGACGGAACAACAGGCTTTCAAGCAACATGCTCTAATTCTAAACAATGCTTACTTACATCTCACACACATCTCTATGCACAGTACTGTCATTATTTTTACATCGCAATTTACAAAGATTACAGAGAATTACGCAAATGTAAAAGAATATAAAATACGCTATTCTTATATATTTTTCATAAAATTCAAGAATATTCTCTACTTTTATATAAGGAGCAAACTTCTTTCACTTTGTTATAAACGATCTTAACAACCGGAGAAGATTTGAATAAATCTTTTTGTAGAAACAAGTTCTACACTTACTATAAGTTTTAGGCTATATTTTTACGATATTAAACTTATGTTTTCTATACGCTAATACTAAAATACTTGACAAAAAAAAATCCACATAGTGTCGTCCTCCCTCCAGGTGGATCGAC